>JANAVB010021596.1:1004928-1034928 GCA_029216955.1 Iris pallida | reverse complement strand
GGAGCATTTATGATTCTTCTTCACTTATAGAACTGTTAGCACTTTTTAGTCTTATCCTGTTGTCTTTAGAACAGCTTACTACGTTTTATCTCAACGTAGGCTGGGCATGACTCGGCCTGGCCCAACAATTTGGATAGCGGATCGTGACATGTTTTTAGTGGTGGCCCATGCAGGTCCTGACTAAACTGTTTAGTTACGTTATTGTACCAAGCATGCCTGCAATTAGGAACTTAAGGTAATTAGACAACATTAGGAAAGACGCTTAGAACACCTAGAGGAATGCTAGGATTGCAACATAGGAAATATATCACATGTTTATCACATGTTTGTTATTATAATTAGATTTTCTTGCATATGATTACTTACTTTAAACAAGTCCTTATAAGTCTTTTATGTGTAATTTAGATGGTGCTTACTCGTTCATCCCAGTATGTTACCCCCGAGAATGGAGCCCTCCATATCCAGTCAGCTGACCAGTTGACTGATACACCTTCACCTACCACATTCCCCCACTCCACAGATCCACAGACCCAGATACCACCTTCCACATCACAGGCCCAGCAGGACTCGATACTTCCACCACCCCCTATCACTATACCCACCCAGGCTTCCGTCACACTCGACGGGAACCAGCTGCTCACACTGATCCAGGGGTTTCTAACAACCCATCAACAGCAGACTACCCTACTCCGCCAGAGCATGGAGCGTTCTGAGGGACGTTCCGTGGTCCCACCACAGGTAGAGCCACGGCAGAAAGCGGGGACGATCAAGGACTTCATGGGTCTGAATCCCAAGGAGTTCTCAGGGACTGAGGGCATAGTAGTAGCTGATGACTGGCTAGATTCAGTAGAGAGGAAGCTTCTGGGAGTTAGGATGTCGGATGACCTCCAGGTCGAGGCAGCAGGATTTCTGCTGATAGACTTAGCCAGAGTCTGGTTCAGGAATGAGCCGTTATTTGCGAGAGGGAAAGCCACTTGGGACCAGTTCAAGAAGAAAATTCTTCTCGACCACTGCTAGAGTAGCCATGGGGCTACGATTCCAGAACATCCAGCAGGGAAACCGTTCTGTTGACGACTATGCGGCAGAGTTTAGTCGCCTGAGCCATTTCGCTCCTAGTCTGGTTGCTGATCCAGAGGAGATGGCCCGTAGGTTTTGCCATGGTCTAGTTCCAGACATTGGCTTTCTCATAGTAGTGAACGGTATGACTGACTACTACCAGAGCCTAGAGTTGGCCCAGAGCATCGAGGAGCGTCTTCTGTCATGCAAGAGGCCGGCTTCTGTACACCATGAAGGACCGTCCAAGCGTCAGGCTTTCCAGCAGAGAGCACCGACGCAACCCCAGCAGACTTACCGTCCCCTACACCACACCATCAGACCCCGCCAGTCGAGCCCCGGGACCCCGACAGCAGTAGCAGCAGAAGGGAGCTATATGTTCTTTTCTGCGGAAGACCAGGGCATGATTACTCCATCTGCAGGAAGAGGTTGAAGCAGTGTCTAGCTTGTGGGTCTCCCACCAGCTGCAAGGGTGCCAGTAGCGAAGCCTAGAGGACCGCTCCCGACTCAGCAGCAGAGGTTTGGGCGCATCTACAGCAGCAGAAGGGACCTCAGGGGAAGGTTTATAGCCTAGCCCTTGAGCCGGAGCCGGAGCAGGTTTCGGAGCCAGATTACTTAGCTGACGTCATTACAGGTCTTGTTTATTTGCATACTTTTCTAGATCTATGCTTGTTTGATTCTGGTACATCTCATAGCTTCCTATCATTAGAGTTTATGCAGAACATCACTTAGTATCTACACCTACTGCGGAGATTAGTAGAGTAATGACGGGAGGAGGACCAGTGCCTATTAGAGCTAGCTATAGATGCTCTATTATGATAGCCGGGAGAGAGTTTGAGGGGCGATTCTTTGTGATGCCACTCCCCGGTTATGATCATATTGGGGATAGACTGGCTTAGCTATGCCCATGCATCTATAGATTGCCATGAGGGTAGTATTTTGTTCAGTCCCCCGGGCACAGCACCATTCAGTGTCAGGAGGACAGGGCCGGAGATCAGCCTAGAGCCGAACTGTTGTGCGACAGTCGGGGACGCAGCACCGCCCACACCTATCATTAGAGAGTTTATGGATGTATTCCCAAAGGATCTTTCAGGACTTCCGCCTGACAGAGATGGAATTCACTATAGATCTAGTGCCGGGTTCATCACCAGTATCCCGGGCTTGCTATAGAGTGAATCCCAAGGAGGCCATAGAGATGAAATAGCAGATTGATGACCTATTGAAAAAGGGTTTCATTCGATCCAGTACTTCTCCATGGGGCCAGTGCTCTTTGTGCCTAAGAAGGATGGTACAGTCCGGTTTGTTTGACTACCGGGCCTTGAATGCCATCACTATCAACAAATACCTCTGCCCAGGATAGATAATTTGTTCGACCAGTTGAGCGGGGCGAAGGTGTTTCCAGGATAACTTGAGATCGGGTACCACCAGGTGAAGGTTAGGCCAGCAGACATCCAGAAGACGGCGTTCAACACGAAGTACGGGCAGTACGAGTTCTGGTGATGCCATTTGGTCCTCACAAATGGTGCCATGTCTTTATGAATTTGATGAATAAGACATTTCACCAGTATCTGGATAAGTTCGTCGTAGTGTTTATCGACGACATCCTGATATACTCGAAGACGCCAGAGGAGCATGCAGAGCACTTGCGGATAGTTTTGGGGATTCTGAGACAGGAGAGATTGTTTGCCAAATTGCCGAAGTACGAGTTCTTTTTAGACCGAGTGGAGTTTCTCAGCCATGTAGTCACTGGAGATAGAATCTCGGTGGATCCCAGGAAGATTGCTGCAGTTGAGACGTGGAAGGCTCCGACGTCAGTTTCAGAGATCAGGAGCTTTCTGGGTTTAGCAGGCTATTACAGAAGTTCGTCCAGGACTTTGCTAAGATAGCTGAACCCATGATGAAGCTGACACGGAAGGACGCAGAGTACATTTGGTCAGAGGACTGCCAGACAGCATTTGAGGAGCTGAAGAGTTGGCTGACGACCGCTCCAGTTCTGACTTTACCTTCAGGTTCTGGAGGTTTCACCATATACAGCGATGCTTCTGGGAAGGGGCTAGGATGTGTTCTACAGCAGCATGGAAAGTAATTGCTTATGCATCTAGGCAATTGCGGACTCATGAGAGGAATTATCCTACCCATGACCTAGAGTTAGCTGCGGTGATCTTTGCACTCAAGTTATGGAAACATTACTTATACGGAGAGCGTGTGGAAATCTTTACTGACCACAAAAGCTTGAAGTATGTGTTCACGCAGAAAGAGCTGAACATGAGCAAAGACGATGGTTGGAGTTGATGAAGGACTTCGACATCGATTTACAGTATCCCCGGGAAGGCAAATGTGGTGGCGGATGCGCTGAGCAGGCATCCGATGGCATGGTACCTGATGATTGATCGGCATTTGCGAGGATCTGGAGAAGCTCGGTATCAAGCTAGTTCGGCCAGGATCAGTGATACAGATGATGGCGCTTGACATTCAGTCAGGTTTGATGGAGCAGATCTGGGAGGCACAGTCTACAGATGAGAGCCTTCGCAGACTTCGACCCCAGGCGTTAGCTGGATTGCTAGATGATTTACTGTAGCAGAGAATGGATCCTTGAGGCATGGCAGCCGATTGTGCGTGCCGAAGGGAGAGCTGGTAGAGGCAGTTTGCAGGAGGCACCGATCGAGATATTCTATTCACCCTGGTGCTAACAAGATGTACCGTGACTTGCGGGAACATCTTTGGTGGCACGGGATGAAGAGGGATGTATCACGTTTCATTTCGAGATGCCTAGTTTGCCAGCAGGTCAAGGCGGAGCGCCAGAGACCAGCTGGTTTGTTGCAGCCGTTACCCATTCCCGAGTGGAAGTGGGAACATATTACGATGGACTTCGTTTCAGGGCTTCCTCGTTCCCAAGGAGGTAAGGATGCCACCTGGGTCATCGTAGACAGGCTGACGAAGTGTGCGCACTTCATACCCTTCAAGGTGGGGCTTTCCACCGAGAAGTTGGCGGAGCTATACATGCAGCAGATAGTTCGCCTACACGGAGTGCCGGTGAGCATCGTATCAGACAGAGACAGCAGATTCACATCCCACTACTGGAGGAGCTTACAGGAGGAGTTGGACAGTAGGCTCAAGTTCAGTACGGCGTACCACCCGCAGACAGATGGGCAGTCCGAGAGGACGATACAGACACTGGAGGATATGCTGAGGACCTGCGTGCTGGACTTCGGAGGATCATGGGAGAGCCATCTACTTGGTAGAGTTTTCATCAACAACAGCTACCAGGCCAGTATTGGTATGTCTCCTTTCGAGGCCTTTATGGACGACGATGCCGTACACCGCTCTTTTGGGATGATGTCGGGGACAGAGTTATGCTTGGGCCAGAGATGATCACGGATGCAGCAGAGAAAGTCGGAATGATCAGAGACAGGCTCAGAGTAGCTCAGGACAGGCGAAACACTGGGCTGATACTAGTCGCAGGCCGATGGAGTTCGCAGACGGTGATATGGTGCTAGTGAAGATATCACCTACTCAAGGGACGATCCGGTTCGGACGAGGAGGGAAGCTGAGCCCCAGATACATCGGGCCATTCGAGATACTTGGCAGGATCGGAGAGGTAGCTTACAGGGTTGCACTTCCACCCAATCTAGCAGGAGTTCACGATGTCTTTCACGTATCTCAGCTGAGGAGATATGTTCCATACCCCAGTCATGCTGGATCATTCAGAGTTGGAGGTTGGACCGAGCCTTACAGTTTCTGAGCAGCCAGTGGAGATATTAGACATGAGAGAGAAGAGGCTGAGGAACAAGTTATACCCCTAGTACGAGTAGCTTGGAGCCGTCACTCCCCAGGTGAATCTACTTGGGAGAGGGAGTCGGACATGAGGGAGAGATACCCTTACTTGTTCGATCCAACCGCTGCGAGGGAACCACCCGTTCCCGCTTGATACCTTAGAGGTTAGTTTCGATCGCAGCCTTAGTCATTTTGTTGCATTGTTTGCTATGTTAGAATATGTAGGGTCTTCAATCATTGTGAATTTGAGGACGAAATTTTTCAAGGAGGGAAGACTTGTAAGCCCCTGTTTTTCAAATTTTACTTAAATTAGTGCTAATTAAATTTTGTGTCATTTATAGCCTTAAAATAATTATTAGATTTTAGGAATTTTTCTAGAATTTTTAAATAAGATTTTAAATGAGTTTTAAATATAAAAATATCACTTTGCAAATTATTGGAATTAATTAAATAGGTTCTACAAATTTTAGAATGTCTTAAAAGCTTTTGCAAATTCTTATTTGCATATATAACTCGCGGGAGGGCTTTTGCAATTAATAAATTGCAAACTTACTAGAAAGGACCTATAGGTAAATCCTAAGTTTCTAGGGACCTAAACTAAACTACCCCACGTTCCCACTACGAGTCCCATCCCCGACGACCGGCCGACCACGTCGAGCCCCCGCCTTTCCGGCCAACCCACCGCCTCAAACCGCTATAAAACAAACCCCAGACGACCCTAACCCCCACGACCCATCGATCACCATCCCGATCACCACAGCCCACTCCCTTCCCCAAAACACTTCGTCGGAACCCTAACCCCGAAAGTCTCGATCTCACAATCCCGACACCCTCATCGACCATCACCACCTCCCGAGCTTCGCCCCGACGAGACGAATCGATCGCCACCGGAGCGCCGTCGTCCCGACCACACCTCCGCCGTCCAGAGCTCGTGAAACCCCCCCCGACCGACGGACACGTGAGTAGCAGAGCCCATCTCGTGTCGTACGTGTCCCAAAGCCACGTGCGTGGTTCGCCAGGACACGGGAACACTAGTCCAGTGTCTCGACACGCGTTCTAGCCTTCGTGCGTGTCGTGCATAGCACGGACACGAGAAATCCTGTGTCCTTAACTGTCTGGACACAGGACAGATTATATTTTTTTACGTATAAACTAACCTAAACAGAAATATTACTAATACTCTAATCCTAACAATCGGGCCAAGTTGGCCCACTGGCCAGCGGCTGCAGTGTTAAACCCCTTGCCTGTGCGCTCGGGTTCGAGCCCCCCCCCCCCCCCTCTCTCTTCTTTTTGTTTCCTTTTCTTTTTTCTTTCTGTCCTTTTTCTTTTCTTTTTCTGTTTTCTTTTCTTATTCTTTTTCTATTTGTATATTTAAATATATATGTATATATATATATATATTTTTTTTAAATATATATAGTATATATATTAGTATATATATATATATATATATATATATATATACTGTATTTTAACAGTATTTAATATATGTGTATATTTTATAGTTAGTAAATTTATATATATAATATATCTATATATATAATATATATATATATATATATATATATATAATATATATAATATATAGATATATATATATATTTTATTTATATATAATATATATATATATATTATATATAGATATATAATTAATATATCTATATATATAGATAGATATATTATATATATATATATATATATATATATATATATTCCTATGTATATATATTTTATATATATATACACTATTATTAAGTGTATTCTTATATATATATATTATAGATATATATACTTTATAAATTAAGTATTTTCCTTATATATCTATATATACTTTTAGCATAGGTATGTATATATTCTTTTGTACAAATTTACCTTATTTAAATAATAATATTTATTCTGCCCTATTACCAAATTATTTTTGGGTATTTAAATTACTGCAACCATTTGGTGTCCAAGCCTAGCATGGGTATTTGGGCCCAAATATGTTTTCACACATTCAAGACCTGTACAAGTCATATTGAACTTGATTCATGGCCTTGGGTCCTGTATTTGAACTTTGGTTCAAATTATATACATGGACAAAATACGCAGATAATTAATTATTGTGTGTAATGCTATTTTTGATTTTCTAAAAATACTTAAAGTACTGCTAAAATTATAAAAAAAATAGTATTTAGATACTATGTTAAGTTAGCTAATTTAGTATAATTTTTGTAGTATTTAATTCACTGTTTTGCCACTAGTTTGGCATATGAAACCAAAACTCATTTTCTGCATACTTAGGAAAACTGATTTTATAAAATACTTGTACTGGTTAATAAATTCCAAAAAAATTATAATAAATTTCTATGATTAAAAGGATCACCTTGATACTTTAGTTTGAACAAAACTAGACTTTTTATCTATCTCTAAAATTGTTAGAACACAATGGTCTTTTGATTATTTAATGATTAATTACGACTTGTAGCTTTTTGTGTTATTTTGAGTTTAGCCGTGTTAAACCTCAACCCCTCACTAGTGTAAAGACCCTAGAAAGTTAGTTAAAGTAGAGTGTTACCCCACATTGGTCTCCTATGCCAAAATCATCATTTTGGCTAGGTGCCCAATCACAAGTCGTGTTTCACCAATTAGTGTCCTAGTTTTAGCTTAGTGTAAAAACTAAGTTATTGCATTTACTTCTACAGTGACGAGTTACCGGACATCCATAGCACTTTTATCGCAGCTTGTTTTGCTTTGCTTTGCTAGAGGCAAGTATTTCTACGAACTTTACATATTGTCACATAAATGAACTGCAAAAACCCACCATGTTAAATGCTGATCCTTGGGGTAGCAAGTTAAATCCCTACATGTTGTACTTTCAGTTACTACCATGCTTAGAACAGTCTTGATGTATCTCTCACATAATTAGAATATGGGTTATGGGGAAACTGTTAGTAGTGTACGTGATCATACCCCCTTCTTCCGTACGTCTGTACCGAACAAAGTTTCATTTTATATGATTACTGCGTCGTAGGCCTTTATATCAAGGCGACGTTGTGCGTATGTACATCTATCGCCCTATCACTTGTACGGAAGTACATTTCATTATGTGCCACAGCACATTGTACATCTATTGACCGATCACGTACTTGCTACAGTTTTAAACATTACATGTACATCTGTCTGTATGACATATGTATCCTTGCCATGATAGATTGTGTGATGCCATGCTTTCCAGTTATTCCTCTCATGTTATTTCTATATTTCATATGCTAGTTTGCTAGATTTAGTACTTGCTCCCGTCCGGACAGGATAACGTTGTAGGTGTCCTTACTGAGGAGTTACTCTGCGACACATATTATGAGGTTACTGCCGAGGATTCGGCTCTGCTTTACGAGGATGTTCCTACGGGGAACCTCGCCTAGTTGTCTTTTGTTTACTTAGACTTTTGAGAGTAGATATGTATTAGACTATATCTTTTTGTAACTGGACATGTATCCAGTTTTACTTTACAGTTCACTTGTACTTGGACATTTCACTATATACGACGACTTTTGTGTTTGGAGCATTTATGATTCTTCTTCACTTATAGAACTGTTAGCACTTTTAGTCTTATCCTGTTGTCTTTAGAACAGCTTACTACGTTTTATCTCAACGTAGGCTGGGCATGACTCGGCCTGGCCCAACAATTTGGGTAGCGGGTCGTGACATGTTTTTAGTGGTGGCCCATGCAGGTCCTGACTAAACTGTTTAGTTACGTTATTGTACCAAGCATGCCTACAATTAGGAACTTAAGGTAATTAGACAACATTAGGAAAGACGCTTAGAACACCTAGAGGAATGCTAGGATTGCAACATAGGAAATATATCACATGTTTGCTATTATAATTAGATTTTCTTGCATATGATTACTTACTTTAAACAAGTCCTTATAAGTCTTTTTTATGTGTAATTTAGATGGTGCTTACTCGTTCATCCCAGTATGTTACCCCCGAGAATGGGGCCCTTCATATCCAGTCAGTGACCAGTTGACTGATACACCTTCACCTACCACATTCCCCCACTCCACAGATCCACAGATCCAGATACCACCTTCCACATCACAGGCCCAGCAGGACCCGATACTTCCACCACCCCCTATCACTATACCCACCCAGGCTTCCGTCACACTCGACGGGAACCAGCTGCTCACACTGATCCAGGGGTTTCTAACAATCCATCAGGAGCAGACTACCCTACTCCGCCAGAGCATGGAGCGTTCTGAGGGACGTCCGTGGTCCCACCACAGGTAGAGCCACGGCAGAAAGCGGGGACGATCAAGGACTTCATGGGTCTGAATCCCAAGGAGTTCTCAGGGACTGAGGGCTTAGTAGTAGCTGATGACTGGCTAGATTCAGTAGAGAGGAAGCTTCTGGGAGTTAGGATGTCGGATGACCTCCAGGTCGAGGCAGGATTTCTGCTGATAGACTTAGCCGGAGTCTGGTTCAGGAATGAGCCGTTATTTGCGAGAGAAAAAGCCACTTGGGACTAGTTCAAGACCCAGTTCAAGAAGAAATTCTTCTCGACCACTGCTAGAGTAGCCATGGGGCTACGATTCCAGAACATCCAGAAGGGGAACCGTTCTGTTGACGACTATGCGGCAGAGTTTAGTCGCCTGAGCCGTTCGCTCCTAGTCTGGTTGCTGATCCAGAGGAGATGACCCGTAGGTTTTGCCATGGTCTAGTTCCAGACATTGGCATTCTCATAGTGGCGAACGGTACGACTGACTACTACCAGAGCCTAGAGTTGGCCCGGAGCATCGAGGAGCATCTTCTGTCATGCAAGAGGCCGGCTTCTGTACACCATGAGGGACCGTCCAAGCATCAGGCTTTCCAGCAGAGAGCACCGACGCCACCCCAGCAGACTTACCGTCCCCTACACACCACCATCAGACTGGAGACCAACATTTTTAGGTGATTACCGTCCCCCTATTCACATCACAATGTTTTAACTGCTGGAGAACTATTTATTTCAAATTATTTAAAAGTGCATAACTCTATTATTATTTCAATTGTTGGATTATCATGAATTGTACTTTGCTCCCTCCTGACTGGAGACCAACATTTTAGGTGATTGCGTCGTCGAGGATCTGATGTCTAACTCTGGTCCCGCAGAACTTGGAACCCCAGAATCTTAAGAGCTGGATTAGTATTTATTTTCTTTTGGAAACAAGTGTAATAATTGAATGATGTATTAATGTTTGTTGTATTTCAGGTTTTTTCAAATTGAAAAAATGTTTTTATATTGCGTTAGAATTTTATCTGCATGTGTTTCACTGCTTGATACAGCTTACTGTCGCCGTCTCAACAACGGTGCAGGCTGGGCATGATCCGATTCGACCCAAGAAACTGGGACCGGGTCGTGACAAGTGTGGTCGGGATAACGGGATCGCCTGTAACTGAAAAATCTCTCTATATGAACTACTTGATCAATCTAGTCGTTTAACCTAGTCAGATTCATTATGAATCCCTAACCGTGGTAATAAGGAATCCATGTCCTAGACATGATACAAGACGAGACATGTAGCTTGTGCAATCACAATAAGAAAAATCAACCACGGTGTCCAGACAAGAGTTATACTTAACAAGTTAGGATTGGCTATCGCAACAGCAATCAAGATTTTATGTCATATCGGGTTTACTTGTCATGTCAAGAGTATTGGTCAAGAGTGTGCATCGACGGGCCACTATCATGTAAGCAAAAAAAAACATGTACAAGAGTGCACCACGACGGATCACTATCTAGTAAGCAAGGAAGACATGTAACATAAGTGCGCCACGACGGCCACTATCTAGTAAGCAAAGAAGACATGTAACATTAGTTCACCACGACGGGCCACTATCTAGTAGGCAAAAAGAGACATGTAACATGGATGCGCCACGATGGGCCATAACAAAGAAATTCTAGACATGGCATAGACTGCAAAGTACAATAAATCCGGGAAGGCATGGCAATACATATCATAGCATATAAGAAAGAATCGAAAGGAAAGACATATCATGGCATGTGAGAAGGAATAAATAAAAGTAAGTACATAACATAGAATAATAATTGAACATGTGCTAGTGTCAAGTATATATAGGCTGTACAATTATTATCTAACTATGCAAGATCATCAAGATGAGATCATGTTGTCATGTTCAAGTTAAGTACAATATTGACAATTTATTAAGTTGGGTCGTCGCATTTTAGGTCAAATATAGAAAACATGCAAAGAAGATCAAAAACTGTAATTGAAATTATCAGTTGCATATAAACTCAAATTAAAGTAAAACAAGAAGATTCTTGAAGCCAAGACAAAGAACTACAACTTTCATGTTTTGAGTTTTTCAACTTTCTAAACATTTATTGGTAAATAATATTTTGGTTAAATATATGGTTAAATTAATTGTTTACAAGTATTTGTTAAGGTTTCATTTTACTATCATTTTATTATTATATTCTATTTCCAAATATATATAAATGCTACCTTATTTATTAGCATAATATAAATATCTTGTTAACAAATATAAATTCATATTTTATTAGTGATTACTACTACTTTGCAAATTATTTCAAAAAGGATTCTATCTAACTATTATTATTTTGCTAAATAAAATGTTTCCAAATATTTCTAAATTATATAGTATATGTTTCATTAGTATTTATGGTGATTAAAACTATAATATTTTCTAAATATTAGCTAGTATATTTCCATTAGCTAGTTAGTGATCTAGTTAGCCTTAATTAGTTAAAGTCTTTATTTCAAAACCCTAATAAATTGTACAACTACCAGGTGATCATTTACAACCATGCAGTACTACTCTCGTGCAACCAAACCGAGGCAAGTACACTGACTCGACTTGTACCTTATTTCTGTCTTACCTTCATGTGCCATGTTCTTATATCGGACATGAGATAAACACGATTGTCTTGTACCATTGTTCATTGCTTGTGAGTCATTGTTTATTGCGGGAATTGGGGAAAATATTAGCTTTTGTGTGACCACACCCAACATAGGTAATTGTGGATAGCCTAATCGTACACTTCACGTACGATGAAGCCGGACCTTGTAGAATTGACTCATTGACTCATTGCCTCATTGATTGATTGTGCTCCTAAGCCGGTCACACATTAGTTTAATATTTCAAATTGTCACAATTGCATATTGATTGCCGTGTTCATTGTCTTGTACATTGATAGCCGTGTTCATTGTCTAGCATATTGATTGTCGTCTATTGCCTGCAGTTTTTACATTTCATCTCTGGTACCGTAGTTTATTTTCTGTTCTGTTATTCTGATATTCTGGTTTCACCTTATATTCTGTACTACAGATTACATTGTATATTGTCTGGTCAGGATTGTACTTTGCTCTTTTCCTGACAGGATACGTTGCAGGTGAGTGGGAGATTACATGGAGCTTGTGATTGCATCAGGATATTGCAGCTTTTATTTTACTTTTTTTGGAGATTATATTTTGGATTTCATTATTGTATATTATTTTATTTGACCGGATTTGTCTCCGGCTGATTTTGTACTAAAATAACTTGATGGATATTGGCGATTTTCTGGGAACGTTATAAAAGCTGTGTTGGTTTACATTACATTGTGACTTTGAGTTTTCCTTAGTATTGTACAGCTTACTTCGTCGTGTCCATCGACGAAGGCTGGGCGTGTCCGACTCGTATCCGATTATTCGGAAGCGGGTCGTGACACATATAAACTCAAATTAAAGTAAAATAAGAAGATTCTTGAAGCCAAGACAAAGAACTACAACTTTCATGCTTTGAGTTTTTCAAGATTCGAGCTACAAAACAGCTTAAACAAGCAAAAACAACCATTCAAGACAATCTGCGCACGGACATACTGCACGCACGAGCAAAACTGTCCACGGCGCACGGAGCGCGCATGCACGGCGTGCGGTCTGCGCACTGTACAAAATGCACTGCGCGCACGGGCAAAACTGCCCACGACGCAAGGTGCGCGCAAGCACGGGACTCGGGTGCGCGGCGCGCGAGATGCACTGCACGTGCGGGCAAAAATGCCCACGGAGCAAGGTGACCATAAGCACGACGCGCGGCAGAAAATTGTGCGGGCGTGCGAGATGCGCTACGCGTGCGAAAAAAAATGCCCACGGTGAAAGGTGCACGCAAGTACGGCGTGCGGCAGAAAATCGTACGGGTGCGCGGCGCGCGAAATACGCTGCGTGCACAGGCAAAAATGTCCACGGCGCAAGGTACGCGCAAGCACGGCGCGCGACGTGCTCAGGCAAAAATGCCCACGGCGCAAGGTGCGTGCGCGGCTAAAACGCTGCGCACGGCACTGTTTATCGTCCCGAAAGCACCAAAAGGTGTGGGAAACCCATGAACACGAAAAATGGCATAACTAACTCAAAATAAAACGAAATCAAGTGGTTCAAAAGCCAAAATTGTATAGAATTGAATTCCCCACAACAACGTTGAACCATTATTTTTGAAAAATAACAAAGTTTAAGAGATCAAAACAAAACAAAAACAAAAAAGTTACAAACTTAGATCTACAAAAATGTAACCATCAAACCGAAAACTCCATGTTCTAAAGAGGCTTAGAATCATACAAGAAAGAGAATAGAAAACAAAATGACAAAATAATATGTTCAAGATTTGGCAAGATATATTTGCCTAGGTTGGTGGAGGATTAAATGAAGAAGAAGATGAAGAAATAAATGAAGTTAATGGAGGAGAGAGAGAAGTTGGTTTATATATCAACCCTCTCATCTAAAACCAACCCAAACCAAGCCATGCCAAGTTGAACCAAACCAAACCAAACCAATTCAAAATTAAACCAAGGCAAGGCTAAGAAAGACAAGTGAAAACATGGGTCACCTGAAAAATGTCAGAAATCTGTATACGTACACTGAAGATACGTATAACGGAAAACGAGAATGTCGTTGATCAAGGAGAAAATCTATAAGTTGAAAAAAATTTAAAACGTTCCGAAAATCAAAAAATACGAAATAGAGCAGTACAAAAATATGTATCCGTATATAAATATTGATACAGTGAGACGAGTCTCACATGTGGCCCTGTCTGGGTAGATGTAGTACCGATGGCGGTAGAGACGTTCTCCGGATCCTGGATGATAGGATGTGAAAACGTTCTATACCAATCCATATAATCGTCCGAACACTCCCATGCGGGGTTTACAGCTCTTCCACGGGCTTCGGTCGATAGTACATGGGTGCTCCAAAATCAGAAGTAGCCTCCCAAAAATCCCACATCTGGTTGTACTTCTGGTCCGTATTTTTCCTACGGACAATGCTTGGAATCAAAGAAAAATCAGGTATCTTCTGGAGTAAGCCAAATTGTCGAAGCACACGGTCGGAATGATACGGCTCTACACAGTCAAAGGCACGTATGCATCCATGGTAGAAAGTGACATTGTCCCGAGATAAGATTCCATCATCGTCCCATTATAGGGTGTCCAATTAACCTACATCATAAAATAAAGAAATTGGTAATACGTAGAACACATAAATAAATGGCATAAATGAATGTAATAACACTCACACTATGTACTTGAAGATTGTCCAAAACCTTCCTCAAGGAGAAGACCCGGTCGACAGTTCCTGCAGAATGGGATCTATTGGCCCACCTCAAAGCAAGTGGATCGCCCAACTTATAATTGACATTATGGGTTGGCCTTGTGAAGGGAAAATACTCATATATCCAGGCCTGAAAAAATATAATCGGACATATATAAACAGAACATAAATATCGGGTATATAAGAACATAAAAATGTGCATATAAGAAGAAGAGATAGCTACCTCCAATAATGTCAGATATCCACATATTTGTCACACCCCACTCCGAGATGCTAAACCAAGCTGTTGATATAAGTATGCTAAAGCAGCTGCTCCCTAAGCATACTCATGGACGCGGTTGACCGTCTCCAGAAGACTGAAAATTTTTGTGTCAAGACGTGTGCCACTTTTTTCTGCAAAAATTGTGCATCCAAGCACGAACCATAAATAAGCACGGGCTGCACATCTTCTTTACCTCTCATATGTACTAGTGACATCTCCACTAAATCGAGAACGGAGCCACTCCAACCGGATCGAGCTACCTCTTTGGCCGTGAAGGGCATCGACTGTCTCCCTTTCTATCACCCAATAACCTACTAATCATTTTCTTAGGGACCTCCGGTCCCCTTCGCAACTGTCACGTCCCGCTCCCATAGGAGCGATCGTCCTCGCAAAGGCGTGATGTTGCACGGGCCTAGGTTGCACCCGTGCAAGGCTAATCTCCAGAAATGGCCGATTTGAGCTAGGCCACAGAGTCGGACAGAGTGTCCACATTTGCAGCGGAAAGTAAATGAACACAAGTTGAAGCGAATTCAAACTCTTTATTGATTTTCAAGAAGTTTACAAGCGACGCTAGGCCGAGTTTACAAGTCTCTCAAGCTCTCTCTCTCTCTGAAACATAAAAGGCGTGCCAAGTGGCTTGCAACATGGAATGATTCATGGCGATGTTCCGATACATTATGTCATGTATATGGTGCTTCAGCTCCTTGCAACGCTCCAAGGCTCCAGAGTTGGCTCCGCGCCTTAGCACGTTCGAGGGAAGCTCTGCACCCGACGAAATCTCCTACATCCTGTAAGCAAACTGTCGGGTTATCAGTACATTGTTATGCACTGGTGGGGAGGCTAGCTCGCCCACAATGCTATCATTACCAAACACGTTCTATTTACTCTTGTGCACCGTTTATCATTCATTGTCTTTCTAATCTTACCTTAGGATCAGTTTCATGGCATATTTTATAACCTATCTCGTGTTGCCGAATTCAAGTGTCTGCATAGAAATACATGCACGACTTACCATACTTACCGTCCGGCCTTTTCTGTCTAAACTAAACCAAGTTAGTCAACAATTCATATTTATCAACTTAACATTATTCACGTAAACATTCGGTGTCAAGGGCGTATCCCTGTCTCAGATTTTAGCACTTCATAGGCATGTTTTCTAACTCATTTGCATGAAGTACTCTTTATCATTTGGTGTGTTACATTTCAAGCCTGTTCAGAAGGCGCTTCATTCAGTTAACTTAGACTACTTTGTTTTAATGCAAGGACTTGCACGTGGATTGCCACCAGTAAAGCCTACTTAATCTATATGCACCAGTCGCTGGCACCATAAGCCAATTTGGACATATTCTTCTTTAGTTCTCACCTATCATAGCGTGCTGGTGCACCTTGATAGTCTTTTGAAGTACCCTTTGGTATTCTAACCTATCATAGCGTGCTGGTGCACCTTGATAGTCTTTTGAAATACCCTTTTGGTATTCTCACCTATTATAGCGTGATGGCTGGTACACCTTGATAGTCTTTTGAAATACCCTTCTTATGTCTCTTTGAGTGTCCGAGCCCCCACCCAAACAGCCCGTAAGCCATGATTCTGCCTAGGCCGGCCACGATCCTCCCTTTGATCGTGCCGCGGAATCCCTTATTCTTCCTACCTCCCGTATACGATAGGATTGTCCACGACCATTTCGTATTGAATTGTTATTTTAACTTGACGGCTGTCTCTGAGCCATAGGCTAACCCTTAGCCATAATGCGTTATCGACCAGGTTGGCGACGGCGTCCGTGCAGCACGGGTAGCGAGCCCCGATGCACGTCCCCGTCATACTGTAGGCCTTTAAAAATGACAGTCACGCTGAGTTGATCAGGACATAGTCAAAAGTCACGCTCAGTTGATCAGGACAATATTTACAAGTCACGCTGAGAAGACAGCTCATCATTTGTCAGAGAGTAATTATGACTGACAGCACAACAGTCGAAGAATGTCTTCGTATGCCACGTATGCACAGAATTCGAGAGATCACAGCCGTCTATTGCGTGATTTTCGAAATCTTCTTCAGCAAGACTCAACCTTCGTCAAGTTGGCGTACCAAAAGAGCTTCTTGTCATTTAATGCGACTGACAAAAGCAATCACTGTCAGAGATTTTGTGTCAGTCGAGGCACGCTGAATCAAGACAGCTGGCAGTCCTATCTCAAGTCTGCGTGTATTTTGAGTTTTCCCTCAAATCTGCGTGGATTCTGAAGTTTTCTTCCTCAAATCTGCGTGGATTTTGAAGCTTTTTTCCTCAAGTCTGCGTGGATTTTGAAGCTTCCTGCCCCAAGTTTGCGTAGATTTTGAAGCTTTCTACCCCGAGTCTGCGTGGATTTCGTCTTCAACAAGTCTGCGTGGATTTCATCAAATTGGAGTACGTGGCAGCCATGCCACTGATCTCTTGCTTGCGTGTCCTGTACCTTGCACACGACTCATGCATGATTGCCATGTGTCCAACAGTTACAGGCCACGTCCAGTAACTGCTCACAACCTTGCGTATGTTAAATCCTGCGTGATTTTCAACTAAGCACAGGCTGTGAAGACAGTTATCTTTTCAGTTATTATTTTTGACTCTATAAATAGAGTTCTTTTTCTCATTCAATTGTACAGATACATAGTTATCTACTGTCAAAATTTTGAGAGCTTTTCTTCTTCGCATAGTCCAAGGGATAAAGTGATCGTCTTCTAGATCATATTCCTACAGTTGTAATTTTCCCAGATACACAATAAATAAAGGAATTTATTTATAGAAAACAAATTGGCGACTCTGCTGGGGAAAACCATCTCCTCTTCTGAGATGGTAACAACTCAATGCGACACTTCGTCAATCGGCTCGACGAAGAAGGTGATGACGATCCAATTCGATCAACTCGCCTATGAAGAAATACAGCGGGCTAAGAGTGGTAAGCCCACTACAGCCTCCATCATCACTGCCAAGTCGAAGGGACACTCTGTCTATGTCCCTAAGAATCAGTTGGCAGCCAATGGTGAAGTCTCTGCCACAGTGTCTACTCCTAACACTGGCAAGAACTCTACTGCAAGCACGCACACTCTTGTGCGCTCGAAGATGACAGCAATCAAAGATCATGCTAACAGTACTGGCTCCTTAGCCAAATTTGTTCCAGTGTGTGTCTCCAAAATTAAAAGTCACGCTGACAGTACTGGCTCCTTAGCCAAATCTGTTCCAGCGTGCAATCTCAACCCCAAAAGTCACGCTGACAGCACTGGTTCCTTAGCCAAGTCTGTTCCAGTGTGTAATTCTAAAATCAACAATCACGCTAACAATACTGGCTCCTTAGCCAAATCTGTTCCAGCGTGTATTTCTAAAGTCAAAAGTCACGCCAACAGCACTGGTTCTTTAACCAAGCCTGTTTCAGCGTGTATTTTATCTAAGAAGAATAGCTCTTTAGCTATCTCTTCTTCTTTGCCAAGTTCTACTAGAACTGGGAGTGATCTTCCACACAAGTCCCTTCAAAAAGGAATAACTCTTTAGTTGTTTCTTCTGCTCCTGTAGTTTTTACTTCAGAAACAGCTTTGACTGACAATTTTGTTAGTCAAAGAAAAGGAGATGGTCTTTTGACTACTTTTTCTTCTGGACATTCTATGTCTCAAAACTTGAATGAGTCTAAGAAGAAACATTCCTTAATGTCTTCTTCTATGACTTCTTCGAATTGGACACAGAATTTGTCTAGAAAAGGTCTGTTACCAACTCCTAATCAAGGGGGTGGTTCAACTTTTCCTTCTCTGCAAATATCCAGATCAATGGAAGGAAAACTCCATGTTTCCAAAACTAATGTGTTACTTCCAACTGATCTAAAAACAAAAATTAACACTTCTGGTGTTAAGAAACCATACCAGTTGGAAACAAGGATAAGAGATCCAGATGCAGAGTATGCAAGAAATTATGTGGCTCATATTAATCATTCTCTATATAATCAAGAGCCATCAAGACCCAAGAACAGGAAATATACTCCTCAATCTTCATAAACAGATTTACGAGAATATCTTCAACAGAAGAGAAGGAGTAATTTTGTGACAAAGGACCATACTGAATGTGACTTCTATCCAAGAGTCATAATTCAATGCAGATGTCAATCAATGGCTCATGACCATGTTGATCATGAATGTGACTTCCAGCCAAGAGTCACAATGCAATGCAGATGTCAAACTAAAAGACAATCTGTCTTCAATCGGATTCAGTGTGAACCTATGCCTGATGAAGATGAGCCTTTGTTTGCTTCTGTCAATATGACCTCTCGGGATGCTGGGGGTAGAGTTGATAGTCCAGATGGAGTATATAGAAATACCAGAGCAAGAGTCTTGGCTTCTAGTCAAAGAAATTTGATCTCTGAAGATGATTCTGAATTCCTTGGAGAATTTAACTTCCCACCTCTTCCTACTGGGGATAGTTCTCCTATAATTGACTTTGATGCACAAAGCAATGATTCAGAACAAACAACATCTACCAGTTCATCAATAATCCCTCGTACAGTCACAACTTATATGGTTGATGGGAATACTGATGAACCTTCTTCTTCCTTGACTCCTCAAGATCAAAGAATTGCTTCTTTGGAACAGCAAATGAAGTCTATGGCTGATACTATGAAATCAATGTATGAACTCATGACAGCTCAGTTGCAAAATCGACAGACTGTACCAGATGCCATACCAACTGACACTGATATGAGTCCAGTACAAGTTCCTCCAGCAGTACAATCCAATAATCCTGGACTAGCTCAAAAACAGGGGTAGTGCTTATAATGCTGTTCCTCCTCCCAACTATTCTCTACAAGTTACAACTCCACAATCTTCCAGAGTTGTTAATGAAGAATTAAGGAATCTCAAAACTCAATTCGAGGCATTCAAACAGAAGGATGGTTTACAAAGGTTAGGCATCAAACAACCTTATCCGATAGAATGGAAGCAAGTATCGTATCCTCCTAAATACAAGCCTCCTACTATCTTATTCTGTGATGGAACCACTTCTCCAAGTCAGTTTATTAATCACTTTGAAGTGATGACTGATCAGCTGCAACCAAGCGACGCCCTCCTTACTCGGGTGTTTGTTGGATGTCTCAAGGGAACAGCTTATGAATGGTATAGAAGTCTCCCAGATGGGAGCATTACCTCATTTGCCGGTTTCAAACAGATGTTTTTGAACGGTTCTATGAAGGGCTCAATGACATGACTATGTCTGCTCTTATTAGAATCAAGCAGAAAAATGAAACTACAGAAGAGTACATTGAACGGTTTCGAAGAGAAGCTCTGAAGATGCCTTTTGGAACTCCTGATGCTGTCACCATCGACACATGCAAATCAAATTTGTTGCCAATCATCAGCATGTGGACAAGATCCACCCAATTCCAAGACTGGCCTTCTTTCATAGTTAGTGCCAAGGACGCAAAAATTAGTGCTGAAACCTTCAAAGGTTTAGGAGTGCAGATGACTCCTAAAGAAACAGGTCAAGGTACTAACAATAAAAACAATGCTCGCAAGGTAAAAGGAAGAAAAATGCCTGTTCGTATTCCTCCTCTGAAATATGGAAGGACGAAATACGGATTGGGCTATATAGCTCCTACTCCTTTATCAATATTATCCATGAAATCCTGAGTCTGACGAAGATAAGAGATCTGATTCTTCTAGTACCACTTCTTGGGGTTCCGATACGAGTATCGGCGATTTCTACTGCAACATTCTGTCTTCCAACATGGTTTCCATTGACCATTCTGAAAAAAGTGATGAAGACGAAGAAGAGTTTGAAATCTCACCTGAATCAGAACAATGGGCCCAAAGATTAGATAATCAATAGGAGTTCCATTTCGAGCAAAAAGAACCTCCGACTGAAGACAAACTTGTTCAAATAGATGTTGGTGAAGAGGGATCTCCCAAACCAATATTCATCAGTGAAAGTCTTTCTGAAACTGATAAGCAAGACATGATCAAACTCATTCGTGACTACATCGATGTCTTCGCTTGGAGTTATGAAGATATGACAGGATTTGATCCACAAATTGTAACTCACAAGCTCAATATCTTGCCGAATGCTAAACCGGTCAAACAACAACAGCGACGATTTCGTCCAGACATTATGGATGCAATTGAAGCTGAAGTCAATAAACTCATAACCTCCAGGTTTATTAGAGAGGAACAACATCCCGATTGGGTGGCTAACATAGTTCCTGTCCTTAAAAAGACTAGCAAGATCAGAGTATGCATAGACTTCCGCGATCTCAATGCGGCTTGTCCTAAAGACGAATTCCCTCTACCAATCACTGATGTCATGATTGATAATACATGTGGATTTGAACGGATGTCATTCATGGACGGGTATTCTGGGTACAATCAGATTAAAATATTTCCAGATGACGAGAAGCACACTTCTTTCAGAACGCCGATCGGTGCATACTGTTATACAGTTATGCCATTCGGTCTCAAGAATGCAGGAGCAACTTATCAATGAGCTATGAGCACTATATTCCATGAACATTTACGGAAAACAGTCGAATGCTATATTGATGATATTGCAGTCAAAAGTCGACAAAAGGAGGATCATATCCAAGATTTGAAGACTATATTTGATCTAATGCGTAAGCATCAATTAAAGATGAACCCTACTAAGTCCTTCTTAGGCATCTCTAGTGGTAAATTTCTCGGCTTCGTCATTACCTCTAAAGGTACACACGTGGATCCCGAGAAGATCAAAGCCATCCAAGAGATGTGTCCTCCACGCACCTTAAAAGAGCTACGAGGATTTCAAGGAAGGATCGCTTATATCAGGAGATTCATCTCTAATTTATCAGGACGCTGCAGACCATTCAACAAACTTATGAAGAAAGGTGTTTCTTTTGTCTGGAATGATGAATGTCAGAAAGCATTCGATGATATAAAATAATATCTGATGAGCCCTCCAGTATTGGTACCTCCCGTTTCAGGAATTCCATTTCTCCTATATACTCGAGCAATGAGTCATTCATTGGGTGCATTACTCGCTCAAAAGAATCAAAATGGTCATGAACAAGCCATCTACTATCCCAGTCGTACTATGACCGGAGCTGAACCTCGATATTCACCGGTCGAAAAAGAATGTCTAGCCTTGATGTTCGTTGTTCAAAAGACACGACATTATATCATTGGCCAAACTATTCTTGTCATCTCTAGGATCAATCCTATACGGATCATGATGAAGAAACCCAGTGTTTTGAATTCTCGATTAGCTAACTGGGGAATCCTACTTGCTCAGTATGACATACATTATATTCCTCAGAAGTCAGTCAAAGGACAAGCTTTAGCTGATTTTCTGGCTGCTCATTCAATTCCAGAAGATTCAAAACTCTATGACGAAATTCCAGATGAAGTCCTAGATTCAAACCAAATTGCTGAAGAAGATCCTACTTGGCGTCTATTCTTTGATGGAGCTTCAAAAATAGGTCCTAATGGTGATATTGTCGCTGGAGTTGGAATCGTTCTTGTATCGCCAGAAGGTCTTGCTATCCAAAGAGCTTATTCTCTCAATCAGCCGTGTTCAAACAATGTAGCTGAGTACAATGCATTACTCATTGGTCTTCAACTCGCTAAACATCTAAATATTCAACATTTGGAGGCGTACGGAGACTCTAAACTCATTGTCAATCAGATAAGGGGTACTTATGAAGTCCTCCATCAAGATCTGGTTCCTTATCATAGATCAGCTATAACTATGGCTTCTTCGTTTGAAGAATTCTTCATTGAACATGTTAGGCGAGCATGTAACACAGAAGCTGATGCTCTAGCTAATCTTGCAGCGGTGTTGGCTATCCCAATTAGACGACAACAAATGATTATTGTTCGCAATCGAAAATTATTTCATCTTGAAAATAACCTGACCCTAGGACTTTCAGTTGACATTGAAGAATCAACATCTCATGACGTCAACACAACAAGAGTATTTGGATTTAGTCGTAAATCTTTATCATCTTCATCTGATTCCAGCATGGAATTTATCTTCAGTAATTCGGCCGAGAATCAAAATACGGATACGGATTGGAGACTTCCTTTCTTAGATTTTGTATTGTATGATATTCTTCCGGATGATCCGAGTGAGGCAGCATCTATCAGACGACGATCACTCCGATTCTATTATAATTATACAACAAAGACCTTATATCGTCGAGCTTATGATGGTTTACTTCTTCGATGTGTTGCCGGTGACGAGGCTCAACAAATTATTCGTGAAGCACATGATGGAATTTGTGGAGCACATCAGCCTGGACCAAAACTTCAAGACCGTATTCGACGTATGGGTTATTATTGGCCCACTATGGTATCAGACGCCATCGAATATGCAAAGAAGTGTAAAGCTTGTCAAATTCATGCAGATTTTATTCATCAATATTCGGAATTTCTACATCCGACGGCAGCATCATGGCCCTTCGAAGCTTGGGGCATGGACATTATTGGTCCGATCAATCCGCCGTCATCAAAAGGTCATCGGTTTATTCTCGCAATAATCGATTACTTCTCCAAATGGGCCGAAGCCATTCCTTTGTCTGAAGTTAAGACGTCCAATGTCATTAGCTTTATTAAGCACCACGTCATCTACAGATTTGGTGTTCCTCGACGCATTATTCATGATAACGGACCACAGTTCGTTAGTCAGAAGTTTACTCGATTCTGTAACGATCATCGGATCAACAATGTGGCTTCTACCGTATATAATCCGGCAGCTAACGGATTAGCAGAAGCTTTCAACAAGACCATCATCAAACTCCTAAAGAAGTTTGTCTCTACTAACAAACGTAATTGGAGTGAGAAGCTCGGTGAATGTTTGTGGGCTTATCGCACTACAGTTCGTAATGCTACTAAATGTACACCCTCTCTCTGGTGTATGGTTGCGAAGCTGTTCTTCCATTAGAGATTCAAATTCCTTCTTTAAGGATAGCAATCACTAATGAACTCACTGCAGAAAATAATGATCGTCTTCGACTTCAAGAATTAGAAGCTCTGGATGAAAAGCGATTATCTGCTCAACAGAATATTGAATTCTATCAAGCTAGAATCTCAAGAGCTTTTAATAAGAAAGTCAGAGTTCGATCGTATCAAAAAGGAGAACTTGTTCTAACAGTCAGACGTCCTATGACTATGACTCATATGAGCAAGGGAAAATTTGACGCAAAGTGGGAAGGACCCTATATTGTGAGCAAAGTTTCTCAAATGGAGCTTATCAACTCTCAGAATTGGATGGTCGAAAAGTTTTGATGCCTATTAATGGCAAATTCCTTAAGAAGTACTATGTATAAATGTAAATGCTTGTAATCATCAGATAGTTTCATGTTTAGAAATAAAATTTTTATTTTATTTTTATCATGAATGATGATACATGATATTAAAGAAGATCACTATCATCCTTTTCTACATTTGGACATGGGCCACTGCCGTCCTTCTCGAAGACGCGATCAGCAAAAGAATTGAGAACCTCTTTGCTGGAACCCACGAGGAACTTACAAGTAGCCATTCTCATGGCTTCTTCTTCTTCAGTCTTTTCTGGTTCGAGCAGGAAGTCCAGAATATCCCTTGGTGGCTTGGGTACAGACGAAGCTTCGTCTGCTACCGCTTTCTTCAATTGAATTGGATCAGCAGGACATTCTCCAATGCCTTTCTGAATCTTTATGGCAATTCCAGCTTTCTTGGATGCTTCTTCAGACGACATTCTTATGTTTGAAAGAAGAAGTGTTCGTTCTGGTCAGATTTCTGCTATATTTATAGGCAGAAATTCTATAAATAATAAAACGTCACGTTCATCCGACGGTTCATCCATTCATTAATCACGTTCAACCGACAGTTCATCCATTCATTTCTCACATTCATCCGACGATTCACAAATTCATTAATACTTGATGGTTCATCCATTCATTTATTACGTTCGTCCGTTCATGATCTTCTATCATTTATTAAGTGGGGATTCGTTATTTATCATGTTTTCATAGCCTCTGAATCAATTCCGAATCTATCTACTCATTTGTCATTTTTGACCTCTACATAGAAATCAATCTATTTTCTTTTGAGTTCATACATATTATCACGTCCATAATACCTCTGATAATATCATATACTCTAAAACAGAAAAGAAGATTTTATTATCTATCATGTCCACAATTCATCCACAAATACAAATTATTGAGCATAGAAGAATTATCATTTTCATTCTCATTTCACCATAAAAAGTCTATTATATTTTCTTAGACTTTCTTACAAATCATAATGGAAATCTATTACAATCTTGGATTTCATTCTACACCACAACAATAACCTAAAAGAGATCTATCTTTTCTTTGGATCTTCTCCGTCGGACCTTCTCCGTCAGGTTCGTTGTTGGTGGCAGTTCCTGACTGTCTAAGTCCCAGTCACGACCAGATCAGCAGGAATCAAACTCTGGTCTTCTCTCTCAGACGAAAGGAGAACCATAGAGTATGGCAGCCCGAAGTCATGGTGCTGCCAATACAATTGGTGTATTGGAGGTAACCTCTTAAAGAAGATAGGAATGTATTCCATATTGGGATACAATTCCTAGTTCTGCCTTGAAAGGAACTCTACTACCCGATTTTTCGGGGTAGAGTTGACTCCACCATCCAACTCTCATGTATAAAGGCTCTTCCTACCATCTGAGGAAGACCCTTCTATCCCACGAAGAGTTCTGAGTTGTCTGATGTACGCGTCAAAAGCGTATGAGCTCCCTGATGTAGGTGTCAGCAGAATATTCTCCACAGCATCCACATCACCAATGCCAGTTCTAAAGAAAGTTTTCAGCCGAATTCCTGCAGAAAGCATCAAGAAAGAGGAGATTAATCAACAGAAATGTCATTTGGCACGCGCTGGCTAGTCAAGCGTGCATTGTTCAGTCAGAAACAAAAAGCCCATTTTCAACAGCAACAAAATAGTACACGTACTATACTGGACTTACCTTCAAGATTGGTGCTAAGAATTGGCAAACTCATGTTTGATACAGTGTACAGAAATCGAACATTAGAAAGCATTACTTTCCTGTTTGAGAATGAAATCTCCCAAAAATTCATTCTCAGAGAAAAAAGAAGAAGAATGAGAGATGAGTATCTTTGAAACTCAGCTATCTATTTAAAGGACAAAGTACAAGATTCTTGGAAAAGATCCGCGTAAATAGCGCTCGTAAACCATGGAATGAATGACACGTGTGCTTTGGAAGACAACACAACATTGGAAACAGTCAAAGAGTGCTAATTAACATTCTTCATTAATGCATGCTGTTCAAACACAAAAGTTGTACTACATTCTTCAAGACAGGCACTGATGGCCTTACACAAGACAAAAGAAGAAGTACAACATTTTCAAAAGAAGACAAAAGCATAAAAGACACGCTCTATTTAGCAGAGCGACTGAGCTTAGTGCCCAGTTCTTCTACGCTCTTAACCCCCATGCGGTGTAACAGAGCCTTCAACATTTCACGCTGCTCTGCAAGGCTGCGTCCGTCAGAAGAAGACGAGCCATCCAGACCAAAATAGCTCAGGAAATTCTTGGCTAAATGCATGGGATCGTCTTTGAACTCGAAGACTAGGGGCTCCGGTTCCTTACCCTCAAAAGTGGGATCACCATGGGAACAAAAACCCAATTTGCGTGCTTCTTCTTCAGTTTCTTCCTTTGGTGTCATGTTGACGTAAGATGAAGATTAAAAATGAATCTTCTCCTGTTATATAACAGAGCTCGCGGCGGTTCATATTCCACCATGAATTGGATACAATCAGTCTCGGATAACGAAGAGTCATTATGACATTTTAAGTTCATTTGGATGCTTTCAAAGAACTTCGAAGTCTTTTCGACTTTCGAAAAATTTGAAGTCATCTCAGCGTGACTGATTTCATTTTATCATCTTATTTTCAAAGTATTTCGAAAATTTTGAAGTCTTTTCAATTTTTCGAAAACTTTGAAGGGGGTCTTGTAGGCCTTTAAAAATGACAGTCACGCTGAGTTGATCAGGACAGAGTCAAAAGTCACGCTCAGTTGATCAGGACAATATTTACAAGTCACGCTGAGAAGACAGCTCATCATTTGTCAGAGAGTAATTATGACTGACAGCACAACAGTCGAAGAATGTCTTTTCGTATGCCACGTATGCACAGAATTCGAGAGATCACAGCCGTCTATTGCATGATTTTCGAAATCTTCTTCAGCAAGACTCAACCTTCGTCAAGTTGGCGTACCAAAAGAGCTTCTTGTCATTTAATGCGACTGACAAAAGCAATCACTGTCAGAGATTTTGTGTCAGTCGAGGTACGCTAAATCAAGACAGCTGGCAGTCCTATCTCAAGTCTGCGTGTATTTTGAGTTTTCCCTCAAATCTGCGTGGATTCTGAAGTTTCTTCCTCAAATCTGCATGGATTTTGAAGCTTTTTCCTCAAGTCTGCGTGGATTCTGAAGCTTCCTGCCCCAAGTTTGCGTGAATTTTGAAGCTTTCTATCCCGAGTCTGCGTGGATTTCGTCTTCAACAAGTCTGTGTGGATTTCATCAAATTGGAGTACGTGGCAGCCATGCCACTGATCTCTCGCTTGCGTGTCCTGTAACTTGCACACGACTCATGCATGATTGCCATGTGTCCAACAGTTACAGGCCACGTCCAGTAACTGCTCACAATCTTGCGTATGTTAAATTCTGCATGATTTTCAACTAAGCACAGGCTGTGAAGACAGTTATCTTTTCAGTTATTATTTTGACTCTATAAATAGAGTTCTTTTTCTCATTCAATTGTACAGATACATAGTTATCTACTGTCAAAATTTTGAGAGCTTTTCTTCTTCGCATAGTCCAAGGGATAAAGTGATCGTCTTCTAGATCAGATTCCTACAGTTGTAATTTTCCCAGATACATAATAAATAAAGGAATTTATTTATGGAAAACACATACCTGTCGCTAACCATTCCTTTCTTATCTTATTCATCCTTTCTTTCACTTGTTCGTACGTTTATTGATTCATTCACATATTCATTCATTCTCATATTCATTCATTCATTCGTTGATTCATTCATTCACTTCATTCATTCATTCATTCATACATTATGCAACTCCCTGTGCGGGAGTCGCCTTGGTGACCCATCGGTCCCGAAGTCTTCCAATGTTGCTATACGCTACTCGGAACGACTATGTCGATAGTCTTCCATTCATTGTTGTAAACCGTTCATTGTTTCATTGTTGAACGCATAAGGAACTTGAATGTAAGCATGTGCCTTAGCATGAGCGCGGAGTGCGGTGCGAGAGTTCTCATATTTTCCATGTTCTTTTCCATATTCTATACAAGCATACAAGATGGGATTTATTTCCTCAACTAGGTGCGTTGAGTCATTTATTAGCATGCGCAGTATTATCGCCTAGCGATTCTAGCAATAGTATCCGTATTGTTATGTGTCTAGGCTAAGCAAAGACGGGCTCATCGGAGCCACCCACCTTAGCGATGTTCGCATCGGTCGAGCGATACTCCGAGCGCGCCTTTGAAAGTCGAAGTCTGGATTCATCTTCGATGGGCCAATGTAAGCCTTGTATCGATTCTTCATCAGGTCGATGCCAACTCTTCGGGTCGACGGCTCGTTTGAGTCGTTGCACTTGCCGTTTGAATCGGCGTTCTGCTAGGGCAGAGCGGGTCATTACAAACTTTGGTGCAACCACAGGTAATCCACTAATCGGGAGTCCTGTAAGACAAAATACGTCATCCAACGTAATTGTCATCTCACCGAATGGCATATGGAATAAGTTGGTCTCCGGTTGCTAACGCTCAACAAACGCACAAATTAGATTTTTGTTTGGCGTCTTATACGAAATCCATCTCAAGTCTGAAATTCTGGAACGATGAATCAACATCTTAAAATTATTACCCCCTCTATCAAACTCACTTGTTTCCATCTTGGTCGTGTGGCACCAATACCTCAACAAAGGCCTCTTAATCCATTCCAAATCTGGAACGCCACATGAGTCTTGAAACTTGGGATAAGTTGGGGATCTTTAGGTCCACCGGGACAAAGGCCCGTCAATACATAATCGTCATCACCTTCTTCTTCCTCTCTTCTTCAGCACGTGCTTCATCTTCTTCCTCGGCACGTGCTTCCTCTTCTTGAGGACTAGTACGTACAGCCGCCTCTTTTCTCAACTTGCATGTTCAAAACATGCTCGAGTTCTTCTTCAGCACGTTGCTCGCTAATTTAACTCGGAGCAACTGTTGGACTGGTACGTGCAGCTGCCTCTTCTTCCTCAGCACGTTGCTCTCTTATTTGAATCAGAGCAACTGTTACTCCTTCTTGAAACTGCTACGTGCAACTGCCAACTCTTCTAACCGATGCCTTCTATTAGAAGTTGTAGGTGGTCGTCTCCTCATATATGTCCTTCATGCTAAATTGATTAAAATAGCAACAATTAAACAATCTACAGTCAAAATGAACTGCTCGACCAAAACTAGTCGAACAAATGCTTATTGTTCGACATATACAGGTCAAACATAACACTAAGAAGCTCGACCAATATAGGTCGAAAAAACCTCTCTGGTGCTCGACATATTCTGGTCGAACATATACACAAATGTTCGACTCTTTCATGTCGAACATGCGTTTTGATGCCCGACCAACCAGGCTCGGGCAGAACCATAAATACCCAAAAAATTACAACAGAAACCGTTTGAACAAGAAATGAAGGTATTCGAAACCCTAAAGCAATGATCCTAAATGAAAGTAATACTTAATTCGAAGTAATGCGGTGGTTCGATTTGAAAAACTCACCAAATTGATCTTGGGATTGGGATTGATCTTGGGATTGGTCTCGGATTGCCCTCCATTGTACAAGTCGAACAATCCGATACCTCCTCGCCGACTACGCTGCTGTTCGAACGGGGAAGGATGGGATTGGAGAAGACTTCGGTCACGGGGGCCGGCCGTTTGGAGTGGGGAGGAGAGTTTAGAATGTTGGGGTGTGCTTAGGAATTATTAGAAATTATAGTTAGGTTTTGTGTTATAATAGAAAAGGTTATTTTTGTCATTTTGTGGGGTACTTAGTATTTAAAATAATTTTCTTCAATTAAAACAGGGTGACTTAGCACTTGGTGTGTGCTAAGTAAGTCATGGGGTGCTTATAGCTGGACCCTATAGAAAAAAGGTTATTTGTCAACTCTAAAATATTTTTCAAATTATCCCTTCTGTGCGTTTGACATGCCAGCTAAAAAAAAAAGTTTAAAATTTAAATTAAATTTAAAAAATAGATAATTATTTTTTTTGTCAAATGTCACATCAGGTACCACGTATAAGAAATATTTTGAATCTTAAAAGT
>JANAVB010021596.1:977784-1004915 GCA_029216955.1 Iris pallida | reverse complement strand
CCTCTAATAGCAATACCGCAAGGAAGCACGTATGAGAAATTAACCAGTAATAAGAGAATATAATAATAGATCTCTGCTTGCTACTGGGATTCACATAACGTCATGACACTTCGAACCAACCTCCCAACCAAACAAGAACAGAAGTTGGGCCGTCATGTCTCGACACTCTGATCATCTCAGTTAGTCAAAAGAGTAGGTACAGTACCAACCAAATCAATTTAAACGGCCATGCAACTACTACGGCTTGCTATTATGGGTTCCAAGTTATCTTAGAATTATGCGATAAAGGATTCCTCAGTTCTTACTATGCACAAACAAGGATAGTTTACCCAATCAATCAATTGTGCCAATCATGTATTTAGACGAGTCCAGCAGGACGCCGTCGTTAATATTCAATGTACAATAAATAATATAAGCAGATACCACTCCCTATCCGTGTGGCAGATTTGTAGTATCTGTGGGAACCCGGCCTGTCGGGCACTTAATAGTCCCAAAGAGGGCTGCCATATAAGAACTCGGGAATCCGTTCTCTCCATGCAATCATCATTTTATTAACTTAATAGCCTCTATATTGAGTGAAATCTCATGCCGTGGATCATGGTCATTCAGAATGAGTACTTTCGTACGGGGTACGATAGCACATCTCTACAACGATACCCGTACGGTTAGGTTGTAGGTCTTACATAGCGTAATGCAACAATTAAAACTAACCACGGAATAAATCATGCCTTGACCATAAAGTACACATGCTGCTTTTGTAAAAAATAAATAAATTGAAGCCTGCATATGCATGTATGCCAATATTTGGGATCGGCCAATCGATTACAATAGTTCATAATTAATATGAACGTGTCTCATTCATTCAATTCAATAAGACGACTAGCCAGTCTCTTAGTTCCAACTAGGAACGCATGATCAATTATTAGTCAAGGTCACAATCAATATCAATCAATGTTAATTCGGGACAATTAGTCAAAAGGCCCGAGAAATTATAGAAGTTCATGCAGCATGTGCCAGAAAACAGCATGTGCCAGGAAACAGCATGTGCCAGGAAACAGTATGTGCCAGGAAACAGCATGCGCCAGAAACAGCATGCGCCAGAAACAGCATGCGTCGGGAAACAACATGCGCCAGAACAGCATGCGCCAGAAAACAGCATGCGCCAGCAAACATCATGGCAACAGTATTTTGCCAGCAAACAGCATGCGCCAACAAACAGCATGCGCCATGACAGCATGCGACAGAAACAGCATGCGCCAGCAAACAGCATGCGCCAGCAAACAGCATGGCAACAACTTTTTGCCAGCAAATAGCATGTGCCAGGACAACATGTACTGCTCATCTTCTCCAATCAGCCTCTAATGGCCATGAAAACTCATGAACCAAAAAGACCATAATCACTCAAAAGTCAAAATCAGGACTTCCAATAGTCAAAATTGGGTAGAATCAAATTTCCTACAATATGGAACCATCAAAACTTGAAAAATAACAAAGTTACTAGATCAAAACCTAAAAATTCTGAAAATATATTAAACTTAGATCTACATGAAATGAGCCATAGAAATCGAAAATGCTAAGTACTAAAGTATCTAAGAATCTTGAGAGGAAGACGATGGAACAACAAAAATGGAAATCCATCAAGAAGCAAGTTGGCACTTGCCTAGCCCTCCTAGGTGGTGGGGGAGTTATGAGGAAGAAGAAAAGAAATGAGAAGAAGTAATGAAGAGAGGGAAAGGGGATGAGGCTTTAAATGAAGGAGTGGTGGTAGGTGGGGAGTTGGGTTCATGTTGAACCATCAAGGCCGAAAATTAAACCAACTCGGGCCAAACCCAATAAGCAAAGCAGAAGGTAAAATACAGAAAGTAAAATACAGAAAAATAATTAACGTGAAATTAAAAGAATTTAAATACAGAACAATACATGATAAATATTAAATAAATATATTCCAGCAGTACATGTATTTAGAATACGTATTCCGGGAACGGGAAGTGACATCTCTATCCTCCTTAGAAAAATTCCGTCCTCGGAATTTCAAATCCAAGCATGATAGGAACATCGGGCTAAACTAATCTAAGTATAAGCAATTTGAGTAAGCAATCATTCTACAATGCCAATAGCAAGTAACATATCTATGTTTAACTATCGACGACACCAAGCAATTCTACTCATAAGGTGACAAGCATGAGGAGTTAAGACAATCAAGGTATACAGAAAGAGATATACCTTGTGAGTCAAACAGGTGCGGATACCGTGATCGGATATCATCCTCACGTTCCCATGTTGACTCTCCTAAAGAGTGATGACCCCAAGCAACCCGGACAAGGCTAATTGTTCGGTTCTTATGTATCTTCTCTCTTCAGTCCAAAATAGACACAGGCTCCTCGTAAGACAGGTTGGTACCAACAACCAGCTCAGAATGATCAAGGATATGGCTTGGGTCCGATACATACCTACGTAACTAAGATACATGGAACACATCATGCACCTCTCGTAACGAAGGTGGAAGGGATAAACGATAAGCAACATCGCCTATCCGATCAAGGATAACAAATGGGCCCACGTACCGCAGACTCAACTTTCTACGAACACCAAATCTAATGACCCTACGGGTAGGTGAGATCCGCAAGAACACGCTCCCGAACAGAAAACTCTAGCGGCCTACGATGCTGGTCCGCCCAATGACGATGTCGATCCTGTGCAACTCGAAGTCGCTCTCTAATTCCTTTGACCACTTCAACTGTCTGGACAATCATTTCCGGGCCTAACACTTCCTCTCCCCGATATCATCCCATGCCAGTGGCGACCTACACTTCTTACCATATAGTACTTCAAATGGTGCCATCTGGATACTGGCTTGATAACTGTTGTTGTATGAGAATTCGACTAAGTGCAGGTGGCTCTCCCAAGATCCTCCAAAATCTAGAGTGCAAGCTCACAACATATCCTCTAAAGTCTGAATTATTCTTCTGATTGCCCGTCTGTCTGTGGATGGTAAGCCGTGCTAAATCTTAACTTGGTATCCAGACTATGATGTAAGCTCTTCCAGAAATGTGATATGAAACGGGTATCTCTGTCTGACACAATACTTACTGGGACTCCATGCTGCCTGACTATCTGCTGCATATACAATTCCGCCAACTTTTCTGTAGATTGCCCTACTCTGAAAGGAAGAAAGTGTGCCACCTTCGTAAGCCGATCTACTATCACCTAAATGGCATCTTTACCACTTGGTGATCTCGGTAAACCGGTCACAAAGTCCATTATAATATGTTCCCATTTCCATTCCGGAATAGGAAGCGGTTGCAATAACCCAGCTGGCCTCTGCTGCTCTGCCTTCACTTGCTGACATACCAAGCAACGGGAAACAAATCTAGCTATCTCCCTCTTCATTTCGTTCCACCAGAAGTGTTGCTTGATATCTTGGTACATCTTGGTCCCTCTAGGGTGTACAGAATACTGGGAACTGTGAGCTTCTGCCATAACCTCCTGTCTGATATCTCCACTAGGCACACATAGATGTGACCCAAACCTAAGTGTACCATCTTCATGAATTCTTATCTCCTTCCGGAGCCCTGACTCACATTCTGCCCTAAGCTTCTGAATCCTTGGGTCCTGTGCCTGAGCTGCCTTGATCCTGTCTACCAAGTCGGATTGAACTTGTAGACTTGTTAGAACTCCTACATCACTAGAAAGTATAACTTCGATACCCATCTCCTGAAGGTCTTCTAAGATGTGCTTCTGTGTTGTCAACATAAATGCACCGCCTCTTCTGCTGAGAGCGTCTGCTACCACATTAGCCTTGCCTGAATGATACTGAAGCTCCACGTCATAATCCTTGATCAGCTCTAACCATCTCTCTGCCTCATATTCAGCTTCTTCTGAGTAAAGATGTACTTCAGACTTTTATGGTCTGTGTACTTGTCCACTCGATCACCATATAAGTAATGCCTCCATAGCTTCAAAGTAAATACTACTGCTGCCAACTCTCAAGTCATGAGTTGGTAATTCTTCTCGTGGTCTCGAAGTTGCCGAGATGCATGCTGTCACCTTCCCATGTTGCATAAGGACACATCCAAGTCCTTTACCTAACGCATCACAATATACAGTAAAACCTCCGGGCCCAACTGGCAATGTAAGAATAGGTGCTGATATTAACTTCTGCTTCAAGTTCTCAAATGATGTCTGACATTCTACCGACCAGACGAATGGTACATCCTTTCGTGTCGAGCGGGTCATGGGTGCTGAAAGTCTTGCAAAATCTGATACAAACCTTCTGTAATATCCTGCCAATCCCAAGAACTCCGTACATCTACTACGGTCTTGGGTTCTGGCCAACTCTCTACTGCTTCTACCTTCTTGGGATCCACTGCTACTCCAGCTCCTGATACGATGTGACCCAAAAATGAAATGTGATCCATCCAGAACTCACACTTACTGAGCTTGGCATACAACTGGTTCTCTCTTAGAACCTGTAACACTTTTCCGAGGTGGTCTTCATGCTCTTTTTACTAGCAGAGTATACGAGAATGTGCTTCATCAAATCCATAAATATTGCTGGAGCATTGGTCAAACCAAACGGCATTACCAAGAATTCATAATGCCCATACTTCGACCTGAATGCTGTCTTGGGAATATCCTCCTTCTGAACCCTTACTTGGTGATACCCTGAACGAAGATCTATCTTGGAGAAAACTCTAGCTTTGCTCAACTGATCAAACAAGTCGTCGATCCTGGGTAGTGGATACTTGTTCTTTACTGTTGTCGCGTTAAGCTTCCTGTAATCGATGCACAATCTGGATGACCCATCCTTCTTCCCCACAAGTACCACTGGTGCTGCCCATGGTGATATGCTAGCTCGGATGAACTTATTCTCCTTCAGTTCCTCTATGTGCTGATATACCTTGGCCTGTTCTAAATCCGCCATTCTGTAAACTCGATCTGATATCGGTTTAGTTCCAGGTACCAATTCTATGCTGAACTCAATATCCCTAACCGGTGGTAGACCTGGAAGTTCTTCGGGAAATACGTCCAGAAACTCTTCAACTACCTTCGGAACTTGAACTTCTTCCATTGCCGTCACTACTCCATGTTCTTGCTGAGTTGCCACTGATCTGACTAAGGTGAACCGCTTCATACCTGGAATATCAAAAGATACACTCCCTCTACGACAATCTATTGTCGCGTGACTGTCTTTCAGCCAGTCTATGCCTAAGATAACGTCGAAATTTCCAACAGGAAATTCTATCAACCGGGCGGGTAAGGAATGCCCGCAAACTACAATGCTACATGCTAAAATAACTCTACTAACTCCTACGAGCCCATTACCAGTGAGTATATTTAACCTCCCTGGCAATGCCTCGAATTCCATTCCTAGCCGTGTTGCAAATTGTGCAGATATAAATGAGTGTGATGCTCCCGAATCAAACAATGCTACTACGGGATATGAGGCGACGAGAATGTTACCTGCCACAACATCTCCTGAAGCTAATGCCTCCTCCAAGGACAGAGTGAATGCCTGCCCTCGACCTCCTTGTTGGTTCCCATGTTGCGGCCTAGCCTGGTGCTGCTGCTGGCCCCTGCCTTGATGATGCTGGGGTGGTCTATGCTGGTGTTGCTGCATCGACGGTCCCTGCTGCCGAAACATCTGAGCCTGTGACATCAACGGACGCTGGGCCAATGGTCTTACTGCTACCGCTGGTCCTCGATACTGTTCTGTCCCTGGTGCTGGCAGAGCAGGAAACTGCTACACTGGTCCTCCTGACCTCGAATTCATGGGACATGTGGTAACCCGATGATCTGGATTTCCACATATCAAACACAGTCCGTTCAATGCCCGACACACATCTCTAGTGTGCCCTATCTTTCCACAATAATGCAGCCCGCCGGGGTTGCTGGTTCTTCTTCTGTTGCTGTTGCTGCTGCCTGGGTGGTGGTGCTGGCCCTCGTATTGCCACATCGTGAATGCGAATACCAAGGGATGGTGTTGTTACTCGGGCGCTACTCCCCCCTCCTCCTTCAATCTGACTGTGGGATCTCTTCTGACCTCCAGTCCTTGTCGTGATCCTCTGAATGGTGATCTCATGCCTTCGGGTTGTCGTCAATACCTCATCAAAAGTCTGATAATTGTGCCCCTCTATCAATTGTAAGAGCTCAAGATGAAACCCTTGCTGGAACCCCATAGCCCCCTGGCTCTCCGTTGCTACCATCTCTGGGGCGAACCTACTCAATCTGCAAAACTCCGCTGCATAAGCATCTACCGTCTTACCGGCCTGCTTGAGGTTGATAAACTTCTGTTGCAGCTCAAACTGCGCCACAACTCCATAGTACTTCGTCTTGAATCTTGCAGTAAAATCGTCCCAAGCAACAGGACGTCTGATGCCTACTACTTCTGATTCCCACCAATCACGTGCGAGATCTTGAAGTAACAACTTCACTTGATCCACACGTTCTTCTGCCGGCACCTTAGCTGCTGTCAAAATAGCCTCAACATCCTTAAGCCATGCATCTGCTGAGATGGCATCTTCCGTGCCCTCGAAACGACGGGGGTTGTACTTACAAAACCTGGTTGATGCTCCTGAATCTGTCTTTGCCCCTCTATCCAATGCCGTCTGCAATCCTTGGTTGAGTAGTACGTTCTGCTCTTGCAACTGAGTGTGCATGCGCTGCTGGGCTAACATCTGGTGTTGCTGTGTCACGACTCGCACCCACTGTGAGGGTACGAGAGCGTAACAACGCCCAGCCTACGCCGCAGTGTCGGCGGTAGAACGTTGTTCTAGGTTATGAACTATAACTAACATAATATGAATGCTCTCCATAAGGAGGCCAACACAGAGGTACAACTCAATCACAATCTAGAGATAGAATATGGCACGATAAAATAGATAAGAGAATCCTCAACCGAGGTACAACAGAAATAAAATACAAGTCTCAACATCTCTACAATATACAAACTCTGAATCAAGAACAACAACTAAACATGAAAAGGAAAACAGTCTAAACTATCTATACTAAGCAAGGTATCGTCCTCAGCAGCTGCCTGAACCTCCCCTGGGGTCCAGGTCGCGAGTGTCAACTAGGCAAACTCCAAGTAAGGGTGCAGGGTGCCTCATCATCCTCTGTAAAATTTTCAACAGGTCCAGTCAGGACGGGAGCGAGCACAAAATATCTCACGTAGTTCATATCATGTTAGGAAATATAAAGCATGCAATAGAGTAAGGTACATAAAACGCTGAAAGAAAGAAGTATATGAAAAACAGTAAAGATTTGATAACAGAAAATATCTAAATATGATAAATAAGAACTGTAAGTCTACTGTGATTTAGAGTACAATATGGTTATGTAAACGGTCTAGGAAAATGCAATGGTAACTCCATTGTACGTGGGTATACAATAGACATATACAATAGTTATACAATGTTGTACAATAGGATTTGAGTACATAACCAATTCTACTCTCCCTCTCCAAATCAATACTCAAGGATCTACTCCGGTTACGTTATCTTGCACAATAGTGTACAATATTATACAATAGATGTACAATGTTATACAATGGATATAAAATATCATACAATAGATGTACAATGTTATACAATGGATGTACAATATCATACAATAGATGTACAATGTTATACAATGGGTGTACAATATCATACAATAGATGTACAATGTTATACAATAGTTGTACAATGGTCTATCCATGGGACTCATGTGATACTGAGAGTACAATATGCACAATGAGTATACAAGGATATGGGTATTCAATAAATATAATATGTAAGTGAAACGCACATCACAATATGTATTTATTGAATACAAGAAGATAACATCTGAGAAGAAGATCCGTATAGTACCAATCCGTGATAATGATCGTGTCAGCATCAAGTACAGTAATCTAGAGCAAAAATATAAATTCAGACAAGTATGAAACGGTCAGAGAATGTACTCGCCTCGTATCTGAATGTCTGAAGTAAATGTACTGTCCGAGATGAGGTACCTGACTCCTAGTTAGAGCAACACAAGTCAAGATGTACACAGGAAATGATAATATAATCTACAATACATCTGCATGCTGTCTAGGTCAAACTAGACTAAAGTCAACACTTGGTCAACTCCAGTCAACTAGACTAGTCAAACTAGGTCAACTAGGTCAAATCCTAGCCCAACAAGTCTAATAAGTCTCACTAGGCCTAACCAAGCCTAGTCTAGCAATCACACACCAATCACAAGGCTATACAAGCCAAACACAAGCCATCACATTCAATATTATACATAAGAGAAAGGAAGCTAACATGTAGAGCTATGTGTGTGTGTGAACATGGAGGTGTACATGAAAAGAGAAATCAACACTAGTTATGAGTTTACACTACACATGGCATGACTATGTCTAATAGTCTATTAAGAATACATCTATCTTATAGTCACTATACAATTCTACCCATACTCTATATCATGATACATTATATCATATATATCACCATACACCATATATAACTAATATATATATACAAACTTATATACTCATATATAGGGAAAACTTATATACATATATATCACAATGCATATATATATACATAGGAAGGGAGTGAAGGGGGAAAAACACATGAGTAAACAATGTGTGTGTGTGTGTGTGTGAAAGAGAGTGAGGGTGGACACATGTGTGTAACATAAAACCTAGGCTAGCATGTGTGTGTGAGGCCAAAGTGTGTGTGTATATATAGAAACTGAGAAAACAGTAGATAAGTGAGTGAATGACAGGGCAATGTAGATAGGTTTCAGGAATTTTAGTAAGTAATGTGTCAATGTGTGTATCAACATACAAGTCAAAAAGGAAAGGAAATCAGTCCATCACATATTCTCAGGAATGGAAAAAAAATGGAAAATAACTCAGGTTTTAGAAGAACAAAACATTGAAATAACTGAAAAGGAAATCAGTTCAAATTCAACATCCCATTCTCAGTTTTGAACCAAAACAACATCAATTAACCCCAATCTCAGTAACACAGTGCAAAACCAGTCCCCTAACTTCATTCTCAGAATCACAAGAAGAATTAAAACATTAAACAACAGTTCAACTAATACCAGTTTTCAGTCCCTAAAAGAAATCCCAGATTTCGAATTCCAAACCACATCAATACAACCCAAATTCCTCATACATTTAGATATCAACTAGGTGAACAAGTTAGAGGTTAAAAACCATGAATTTAACAGTTATAATAGGTTAGAATGATTGACAAAAACCAAATTCGAAATCTGGAATGAACTGTAAAATATGGACAGAAATGTGTATCAGGGAAAAAAATAGGGAAATTGGGAATTTAATAATGAAATCGAATTAAAACTCAAATACAAGAGTTGGTAAAGTTTGAACACAATGTGCACGTGTTATGTGATGTGTTTGTGTCCACAAAAGTGGACACAAACGTGTCCAATCACTTTAAACCAAAAACAAAAAATTTGGACACAGCAGTGCACAATCATCGTGCACGTGTGCACGCGTGTCGTGCACACGACACAGCACGAACTAGGCCACGTGCTCGTGCACACGTGTACACCTACACTAGGGCTAGGACTAGGTCGGCCTGCACTGTGTCCTAGTATCCGCGTGTCCAACTTACACACGCGTATCAGTGTCAATAAATTCCCGACTGTACTGTCAGCCCCGACCAGTGCGACGTGGATAACTCGCTCGACACGCCACGTGGGTCCCTGAAATTTGACATGTGGCGTGTCAGTGAGTGCCCCAAGGGGTGTGATAAATCTCGTGTCAAGTGATCGAGTATCGTGTCCTGTGGAGCCCCCGCACAGCAGGACACGCGCACAGCCCCGCACGCGCACGTGCATCCGCGTGTCCACGCATCAATTCCGACACGACCTAACACAAACACCACCTCAGAGGAACAGAAATGCATAAGCGATATCAAAAACAAATTTCCTATTCAAAACATCCTAAAAATTAGGTCGAAAAGTTCTTTGAGGCATTTCGACAAACAGTACTGGACAGGTCCTGATACGTATCCAGAACGGACACGAAACCTATGGGACTCGACACTAAACCAATGCAACCACTTAGGGGACTCCTAGGGCTTCCTGAATATGTAAGGAAATCGAAATTTCATGGAGGAATTGAGGAGTTACCTATTGTTGAACTTTCAAAAAAAAACCCTTTCAATAGCTCTTCTCCTTGATGTCCCAATCCCACAAAACAATGCCAAACTGAAATAAAACTTCAATAGCAGCAAGAGTGGGTATATTAGAACCTAATGGAGAAGATTTGAATGAAAAAGGAAGAGGAATGGATTTGTAGGGATTAAAAGAAATAGAAACAAACCTTTCCTCAAACTTGAGCTTTCCTAAGAAAGAGGTAACCCTAAATTTTAGGAGGGATTATATAGGGTGATGATCCCAATGATGATATGGTGGCTGGCCACTTAGTCTAGGGCTTAGGGTTTTGGAATTTGTCTTGGGCTTTGGGCCAACTTACAAGGCTATGAGTTAAATGATTTATCAAAGGCTCTAAATCATAAGCCATTACTTATGACTTTCTAATTCCTATTGCTAATTAGAGTCTAAAGACCAAACCAAGGATTAGGCTAGGTTAGACTAGAGTCATATAACCTAACCAAGTCCATACTAACTAGGGTTAGCTTCTAGGTTGGTCTACAAGGGTCAACACTAGTCAAAGTCAACATAGTCAACCTTCTATCAAATAATACCAAAATAATTCCTAAAAATTCTCATAAATCATAATAAATTCAATAAATCCTAAAATGGCCAAAATACCCTCTAGGCTAAAATATACTAGTCAAACATCCTAATCACATGGCTAGGCTCTAAGGTTACACTAGTCAAACTCCAAAATCATAAGTCATGTATTTAAATAGTTTAAAAATAATTAAAAAAAATCACTAAAAATTATAACATGAAATAAATACCATTAAATAATAATTATAGTTACAAAATTTTAAAATTACCCTCTACTGGAAAACTGGGTGTTACAGCTGAGTAGCCATCATCCCTCTCATGATCTCCAGAAGGGCTGGTGTGTCTACTTCCACAGGGGTAGGTGGAACTGTTGGTGGTGGTGGAACCTCCGGATACTGCGACCCAGCTGCTGCTTCCACTATCACTTCTTCATGGATAGTCTCTTGAGGTAGTACCGGCCCTTGTAGCTGACCAACCTGGTCATGTTGCCTATGTTGCCCTTGTTGTTGTTGTCCAGTTCTGACAGGTACGGACGAGGTGCCCCTAAGAAAAGGGACAAGAGAGCAATCAAACGATCGGACATGAAGGATCAATGAAGCTGAAGGATACGGAAATGTTAAGCCAGGATTGAGAACAACGAATCATGAGATCAAGGGAGAACGTGTGTGATTGAGACACCCTATAAATCGAAAACACCCCACAAGTCTGAAATCAGACCTGCATGGGCCACCACTAAAACCTTGTCACGCCCCAGAACCAGAATACTGGAGAGCGGGGGAATGACTCAGCCAGCTACGTATTACGGGTAAAGGAATACCGTATAATACGATCAATGCTATCTAATAAGACGAGGGGGTGCATACTACATGAAAGTCATACTATGGTCACTTCATATCTATTGTCTCGATCATTCAAACACGAAACAGAAATAGAAAACATGTAAGATAAAGCAGTAAGGCGTCCCAAACGCTCAGTCAAAATGTTCTTGATATCTGGCTTTACAAAATATAGCCAGATGACGAAGTAAGGTATACACAATTGTTATCAGCTGCAGTCTGATTTAATTATAATTATGTAAAAGTAAGTAAAAGACAATCCGACTAACATGTCGGTGCCAAACGGCAAAATATAAAGTAAGTAACAAAACGGGCGGAGAAGTAAGGAACCCACTCGAATCCTCCTGCGATCATCCCTCTAGTATTGACCATCTTGGAGGTGGAAGTAAGCTGAGTCCTCGGGAACCGGCTCTAAATCTGGCCATGCAAAACCAGAGAGGTTAAACCTCTAATAGCAAGTACCGCAAGGAAGTACGATATGAGGAATTAAACCAGTAAATAAGAGAATATAATAATAGATCTCTGCTTGCTACTAGGATTCACATAACGTCACGACACTTCGAACCAACCTCCCAACCAAACAAGGACAGAAGTTGGCCCGTCATGTCTCGACACTCTGATCATCTCAGTTAGTCAACAGAGTAGGTACAGTACACAACCAAATTAATTTAAACGGCCATGCAACTACTACGGCTTGCTATTATGGGTTCCAAGTTATCTTAGAATTATGCGATAAAGGATTCCTCAGTTCTTACTATGCGCAAACAAGGCTAGTTTACCCAATCAATCAATTGCGCCAATCATGTATTTAGACGAATCCCAGCGGGATGCCCGTCGTTAATATTCAATGTACAATAAATAATATAAGCAGATACCACTCCCTGCCCGTATGGCAGATTTGTAGTATCTGTGGGAACCAGCCGGCCTGTCGGGCACCTAATAGTCCCAAAGAGGGCTGCCATGTAAGAACTCGGGAATCCGTTCTCTCCATGCAATCATCATTTTATTTAACTTAATAGCCTCTATGTTGAGTGAAATCCCATGCCGTGGATCATGGTCATTCAGAATGAGTACTTTCGTACGGGGTACGATATGCACATCTCTACAACGATACCCGTGCGGTTAGGTTGTAGGTCTTACATAGCGTAATGTAACAATCAAAACTAACCACAGAATAAATCATACCTTGACCATAAAGTACACATGCTGCTTTTATAGAAAAATAAATAAATTGAAGCCTGCATATGCCTGTATGCCAATATTTGGGATCGGTCAATCGATTACAATAGTTCATAATTAATATGAACGTGTCTCATTCTTTCAATTCAATAAGACGACTAGCCAGTCTCTTAGTTCCAACTAGGAACGCATGATCAATTATTAGTCATGGTCACAATCATTATCAATCAATGTTAATTCGGAATAAGAATTAGTCAAAAGGCCCGAGAAATAATAGAAGTTCATGCAGCATGTGCCAGGAAACAGCATGCGCCAGGAAACAGCATGCGCCAGAAACAGCATACGCCAGAAACAGTATGCGCCAGAAACAGCATGTGCCAGAAACAGCATGCGCCAGGAAACAACATACGCCAGAAAATAGCATGCGTCAGCAAACAGCATGGCAACAGTATTTTGCCAGCAAACAGCATACGTCAGCAAACAGCATGCGCCATGACAGCATGCGCCAGAAACAGCATGTGCCAGCAAACAGCATGCGCCAGCAAACAGCATGGCAACAGCTTTTTGCCAGCAAACAGCATGCGCCAGGACAACATGTACTGCTCATCTTCTCCAATCAGCCTCTAATGGCCATGAAAACTCATGAACCAAAAAGACCATAAATTACTCAAAATAAGTCGAAATCAGGACTTCTAATAGTCAAAATTGGGTAGAATCAAATTTCCTACAACATGGAACCATCAAAACTTGAAAAATAACAAAGTTACTAGATCAAAACCTAAAAATTCTGAAAATATATTAAACTTAGATCTACATGAAATGAGCCATAGAAATCGAAAATGCTAAGTACTAAAGTATCTAAGAATCTTGAGAGGAAGACGATGGAACAACAAAAATAGAAATCCATCAAGAAGCAAGTTGGCACTTGCCTAGCCCTCCTAGGTTGGTGGGAGAGTTATGAGGAAGAAGAAGAGAAATGAGAAGAAGTAATGAAGAGAGAGAAAGGGGATGAGGCTTTAAATGAAGGAGTGGTGGTAGGTGGGGAGTTGGGTTCATGTTGAACCATCAAGGCCGAAAATTAAACCAACTCGGGCCGAATCCAATAAGCAAAGCAGAAGGTAAAATACAGAAAGTAAAATACAGAAAAATAATTAACGTAAAATTAAAAGAATTTAAATACAGAACAATACATGATAAATATTAAATAAGTACATTCCAGGAGTACATGCATTTAGAATACGTATTCCGGAAACGGAAAGTGACAGTATGTATTCCAAAGTTCTCCAGTATCCCAAAAAACGTATAAGCTGTTGAGACATGGGGGTTACTACTACAATCCAACAGTCAAATCCTAGGTCAAGCAATCCTAGGTATCTCAATCACAGGCAAATATATAAAGTACAAGAAGTATGATCATCAGACATAAAATAGTAAAGCATCCCAAACTATATATATACATGGATGATCATGAAGCTAGTAATACAAAGTGAAAAACTAGCAAGAGCAATAGTCATACATGATAAGCTCTAGCTGTAATCTAGAATAATGCAAATCATGTTTAGGCCCGTAGGATAAATGTCAAGATCCAAAACACGAGCTAAACACGTGCTTGGAAGCTAAACACAATAAAAGAATAATGTACATAACTAGTGGAAGAATGATATAGGAAAATCTACTAAGGTACTCTGGATAAAAAAAAAATCTACTAAGGAAAATCCACTAAGGAAAAAAAAAAATATATATATATATATATATATATATATATATATATATATATATATATATATATATATATATATATATATATCATAAATTTTTATAAAGGAATGAATTCCTTTCAGAACCTTTCAATCCTAATTAACACTCTCTCTTTCTCTCTCTCTTAATGCTCTAATCCACAGCAAGGGAATAAACCCATTCCTTCCTTACCCTTCCCCTTTCCGAACGGCAGAGCCCCCTCGACTCCCGAAACCGCCGACCCTTCTCGTTCCGAAACCCCGGCGACCCCTCAACTCCGGTAACCCCTCTCTCCACCAATATAAATACCCCCTCTGCTCTTTTCTCCTCACTCCATCCTCTTCCTCCACTCGTGCCCTAGCCGCCACCCTTCCCGCGCCCCGATCCGCGCCCTACGGCCGCCGCACCCAACGCCCCTTCGGTCGATCCCGCTGTCCGCGCCCCAGCCCGGCGACCCCGACGCCGACTGACCTTTCCCCGGCGCCACCGCCAGGCCGCCCGACCCCGCCCCGCTCACCAGCAGCCGGTTCCTTCCCGTGCGGCCTCCCCATCCGCCGGTGCTACTCCGCGGCACCCCGTCGCTGTCGTTCCCGTGCTCGTGTGTTGTACGCACAGCCGTACCCTGGCGAGGCGCTGACCCGAGCCCGAGATGCTGTCCGTGTGTTCTTTTTCTCTAATATACATCTGAGAGCTCTAACCGAGCAACCCAAGGTATATTTCCATTGTCATCTTTTCTGTTCATAGTCTATGATGAGATTTGGTCCCCGATTCCTCCCCGGGAACTCGGTTTTTGGTTTACGTCTTGGTTTTCGAAATTTCCGAAACCATATTGGGTCTGTGGTTTCATCGAATTCTCGGAATTTTCGAGATTTGATTCGAGAAAGTTTCTGTATTCAAAATTTTCGTTTAAATTCAGATTTTCGGAATTTGTTTCTGATGGTTTGATTTCGAAATTTTCGAGATTGTCTCGGAAAAGTTCCTGGGATTTTGGATTAGTATTTAATTCGGATTTTTTCGAATGATAGTTTGTTGGTGCATTATTGCAGTGGTGTTCCGATCCTATTTCGAGTTTTTCGAATATTTTTCGGAAATGTTTATGTGGATTACAATTTATATATAAATAGTTTCTGGAATTATTGATGGGTTTTCCCTGGTTTGGGACGAGTTTACTGGTTGTGTTTCTGGCATTTTCCCAGTTTTGGGTTATCCCAAAAATAGAGGGAATGTTGCCAAAATTTTTTATAAAATCTATAAAACAATATTTTTAAATCGGTTTTCGAAAATATTTTATAAAATGGATTTTGGGCGACGACCATATCGGTTAATGGGCCCTTAGCAAAATGCAAACGAAACCGGTATTACCCGGACGTTGAGGCATTAGCTATTTTGACTATTGGACCAAAATCTGAGACTCGAAATTAATTTGGTTACTAGTTTTATTTTGTGATTAATTTGTAGGATAATTTTTTGTCACGCCCCAGAACCAGAATACTGGAGAGCGGGGGCAGACATAGCCAGCTACGTATAATGAAATAGAATCCACTCCACTATACGGTCACGGCTGTCTAGATATATAAGGGTTTATCTACAAGCCATCAGTCTCTTAAGGTCAATAACAAGTCTAGTGTCTCAATCATAAGCAAGGAAGTAAATGTTACAAGATGTAAGATCACCAAATATACAATAGTAAGGCGTCCCAAACATTACATATTCAGCTGATCATGAAGCTAGTGGTATAAAATGTGAGGACTAGCAAGAGTTTTGGTCATACATGATCAACCCTAGGTTGCCAATCATGTTACAGCCCGTAGGCAGACAGTAAGTAAAATGTACACGAGCTAACACTTGCTCGGCGGCTAAACGCCTCAAAATGATAATTTTACAATAGAGTGGGAGAGCAAAAATAGACCCACTCGTTGCCCTGGTTACGTCTGGTATTCACCATCGAACTGGAAAAACGGTAGATCCTCTGGAGCTGCTCTGGTATCTGGCCATACAAAACCAGCTGGGTCAGACCCCAGAAAGAGCAAGTGCCACAAAGGAAGCTTCACTTAAGAACTAAAACCAGCAATCAGCACAAGATATAAATAAAAGTAAGAACTGGAAATAAAAAAATACACCAGGATGATATACGACGAAATAACCATGGAACTATTCAGATAACCAGGTTACAACCCGTAAACCAAACAAGGACCGAGGTTGTAACCCTTCGTCTGAATAGAACTTGGAATTCTCACCATTTATCGGCAGAATAAATTAAGAAATCAGGATATGTAATAATCTGGATATTGAATTAAGTAAGCACGAGTAATCATGTCATGTCATAACCTTATACAGGATCGGGACGAGACAAAGCTGGACTAGACTCCATCCAATCAATCACGGCCAAGCAAAGAGTACGGCTTGATAGTTAACTAACTAGGATTATCACAGGCCTAATTACTAGCAAGATACAGTGAGATTATTCTACAGCCACAAGCCCTGCAGACCATCCAGGCTACCCGGACGCAATTAGGGATTGAATTCAAGTGGGTACATCGTCCAGGAAATGCATGTACCCTTAGGTGACTTAGAGGGTGCAACACATAACAGTGTGCTGGAAATGTGCCCTACTCGACGGCAGGCTACAGATCCCAAGTGGGGCGCCCAGATAAGGGATTGCCTGTAGCTGGGAAATCTCTTCATGACTACTGGATTTATTCTAATTGTTAGCCTTAGTCCATTTCAGTAGGTACTCCTGACCGTGGTACTCAGGAGTCCCTGTCCTAGACATGATGCAAGACAGGACTGGTTTATTTATACAAGCACAATCGCCCACGGTGTCCAGGTTATTATACAGGTCATGTCATGCCAAGTAGCCGTCGTAACAGCTATTCGAGATAATCATGTCAGGTTATCATGCCAAGTGTACTTGTCAGGAGTGCGCCACGACGGGCCACTATCAGGTCATGTCAGGTTACTCATGTCAGGAGTGCACCACTACGGGTCACTATCGTGTCAGGCTCAGTTATCCTTTCCAACCATATTACATAAATTCGTGATTGTCAAGTTCAGGACAAAAGGCGTAAGGATATAAAATGGACGTTAAATATCTAATAAAATATCAATATACAGGGCTATAGAAGAGCCAAACTTAAGGAAAGTAAAACCAAACTGACACGCTGACATAAGACCAAGTCAGCCAAGGCCATACGCTCAGTGCAAAAGTTATACGCTCAGGTCATACGCTCAGGTCAGGGTATGCAAGTCATACGCTTCCAAAAGGCAGCGTATGGGGTCCATACGACTCCTTGTCAAGCAAGCGAGCGTATGCGAGTCATACGCTCCCAAAAGGCAGCGTATGGGGTCCATACGACTCCTTGTCAAGCAAGCGAGCGTATGCGAGTCATACGCTCCCAAAAGGCAGCGTATGGGGTCCATACGACTCCTTGTCAAGCAAGCGAGCGTATGCGAGTCATACGCTCCCAAAAGACAGCGTATGGGGACTGCGCTGCGCTAAAGAGCGCGCGCAGCTCAGTGGCACAAGCTAAAAAGCTCGTGCACTGCTTACTGTCTTCTCTAAACAGCAAGAACTCCATGGGTTGAACCCAAAGCTTCAAAAGTCCATAACTTGGTCAAAATAAGTCCAAATCTAACTTTTCAAAGGTCAAAATTGGGTAGAATAAATTTCTTTACAACATGGAACCATCAAAACTTGAAAACAAAGAAGTTTGATAGATCAAAACCACCAAAATCCGAAAATAACTAATTTCTAGATCTACAAAAATTAAAGCCTCAAAATGAAAATGACAAGTTCTAATGTGTCTTAGAAACGTGAGGAGAAGCTAATGGAACGATAAAAATGGGTTCTCTTGTGGAAGCAAGTTGCACTTGCCTAGACCTCTCTCTTCTCTCTCGGGTAGGTAAGGAAGTAATGGGGAAGAAGAAGATGAGTAATGAAGAGAGAGAAGGAAGAAATGGCAATAAATATCAAAGGTGGTGGTAGGTAGAGGGTTTATCCATGGTTCATGATGAACCAAAATAATCCCAACCGAACCAAGCCAACCCGGGCCAAGAATAAACCAAGCCAAGCCATGAAGAAAACTAAGCAAGGAATCATACAATACAAGAATAAATACGTACACGTATTCCAGAAATACGTAATACGAACCACAGGCATTACAACTCTACCCACCTTAAAAGAATTCCGTCCTCGAAATTTAATTAAGAGGCTAGAGTGGCAAGGACAAGCTAGACTAATCACAGGCAAGCTATACTAAGCAATCAATCATGCAATCATGTATGTAAGCAAGAAAATCGAAGGCACGAGAAAGAGGGAAGATATCCTGCTAGGAACCTCTCTGCCGGTTCTGGATCTGTGCTTGGACCTGGGCATTCTGCTGGGGTCTTTGTAGCTGGAAGGCGAGAGCCTGAGGAAAAATGGCCTCGGAGGCTGGTACTGCTGCTGTACTGATACTGGTGCTGGTGCTGGTGCTGGTGCTGGTGCTGGTCCCCTTACCGAGGGACTAGAGAAGGTCGATGATGAACTGGCCCTATTCGGACAGGACCCTATCTTGTGGTCCGGCGCTCCACAAGCCAAACACAATCCCTGCGCTCTGCGATACTCCGAAACAACGTGTCCTGGCTTCCCACAATGAGTGCAGCACATTGTGGAAGACTGCTTCTGCTTCTGTTGCGGAGGGGACGTGACCGACGTCACTGAGGCCGCCTACCTCGGAGTTCCAATTGTCAAAGCCCTAACTGTCGGGGCTGGTGCTGTCGACTGGGTCATCTGGCCGTGAGATCGCTTCCGACCTCCGGTCCTGTCAACGATTCTGTGGGAGGTATACTCGTGCCTCCTAGCTGCCCTCAACACTGCATCAAAAGTCTGATGCTCAAACTGCTCCACTGTCAACAAAATCTCGAGGTGGAGCCCTTGCTGGAACCGCTAGGCTCTGTCAAACTCGGTCGCCACCAAAGTGGGTGCAAACCGACTAAGCCTGAAAAACTCGGTCGCATATTCGTCGACCGTTCTTCCTCCTTGCTTCAGGTTGGTGAACTTGGTCTGCAGATCATACCGAGCCACCGCATCGAAGTACTTAGTCTGGAATCTCTCTCTGAAAAGTGCCCATGGGATAGGGGCCACTAATCCTACGGCCTGTGCTGCCCACCAGCTGCGGACAAGATCCAATAACTGCAGGCGCACAATGGCCACCTTCTCGTCTTCTGGGGTTCTGGCTGCCTCTAGAATGACTTCTGTGTCCTGGAGCAGCAGCGATAGCATCTTTACTGCCATCGAAGAATGGAGGATTCAGGCGCTTAAAACTGTTTGTTGCACTGTTCCTTGGATGACCCCCTCTGTTTAGAGCATCTTCCACTGCCTGGTGCAAGGCATCGCCTCTACGATCTTGGGAAGCTAACAATGATCTGATGAGACCCACCAAAGTGCCATCATCAGGATCTACAGGCTGGACTGGCGGCTCTTCTCCAGTAGGTACGACTCGGGAGGCTGCTCCTGAGTGCTGGGCCTGATCTTCTGGTTGCTGCTGGTCCACGGGAGACGCTCCGCCTTGCTGATCGATAGGACCAGGAACAATGCCGCTGAAGAAGACGATATGGGAACAATAAGGAAGGACCAGGACAGATCAACGATTACAAGCATGTGATCAGGACAAGAATTTCAGGGATCAAGGAAATACGAGCAGAGATCAAGGACGAATACTGATTGAGACATCTATTCGGTAAACCCTCACATATCTTGATTTACAAGACCTGCATGGGCCACCACTTAAACCATGTCACGCCCCAGAACCAGAATACTGGAGAGCGGGGGCAGACATAGCCAGCTACGTATAATGAAATGGAATCCACTCCACTATACGGTCACGGCTGTCTAGATATATGAGGGTTTATCTACAAGCCATCAGCCTCTTAAGGTCAATAACAAGCCTAGTGTCTCAATCATAAGCAAGGAAGTAAATGTTACAAGATGTAAGATCACCAAATATACAATAGTAAGGCATCCCAAACATTACATATTCAGCTGATTATGAAGCTAGTCGTACAAAATGTGAGGACTAGCAAGAGTTTTGGTCATACATGATCAACCCTAGGTTGCCAATCATGTTACAGCCCGTAGGCAGACAGTAAGTAAAAATGTACACGAGCTAACACTTGCTCGGCGGCTAAACGCCTCAAAATAATAATTTTACAATAGAGTGGGAGAGCAAAATAGACCCACTCGTTGCCCTGGTTACGTCTGGTGTTCACCATCGGGCTGGAAAAGCGGTAGATCCTCTAGAGCTGCTCTGGTATCTGGCCATACAAAACCAGCTGGGTCAGACCCCAGAAAGAGCAAGTGCCACAAAGGAAGCTTCACTTAAGAACTAAAACCAGCAATCAGCACAAGATATAAATAAAAGTAAGAACTGGAAATAAAAAAATACACCAGGATGATATACGACGAAATAACCATGGAACTATTCAGATAACCAGGTTACAACCCGTAAACCAAACAAGGACCGAGGTTGTAACCCTTCGTCTGAACAGAACTTGGAATTCTCACCATTTATCGGCAGAATAAATTAAGAAATCAGGACATGTAATAATCTGGATATTGAATTAAGTAAGCATGAGTAATCATGTCATGTCATAACCTTATACAGGATCGGGACGAGACAAAGCTGGACTAGACTCCATCCAATCAATCACGGCCAAGCAAAGAGTACGGCTTGATAGTTAACTAACTAGGATTATCACAGGCCTAATTACTAGCAAGATGTAGTGAGATTATTCCACAGCCACAAGCCCTGCAGACCATCCAGGCTACCCGGACGCAATTAGGGATTGAATTCAAGTGGGTACATCGTCCAGGAAATGCATGTACCCTTATGTGACTTAGAGGGTACAACACATAACAGTGTGCTGGAAATGTGCCCTACTCGACGGCAGGCTACAGATCCCAAGTGGGGCGCCCAGATAACGGGATTGCCTGTAGCTGGGAAATCTCTTCATGACTACTGGATTTATTCTAATTGTTAGCCTTAGTCCATATCAGTAGGTACTCCTGACCGTGGTACTCAAGAGTCCCTGTCCTAGACATGATGTAAGACAGGACTGGTTTATTTATACAAGCACAATCGCCCACGGTGTCCAGGTTATTATACAGGTCATGTCATGCCAAGTAGCCGTCGCAACAGCTATTCGAGATAATCATGTCAGGTTATCATGCCAAGTATACTTGTCAGGAGTGCGCCACGATGGGCCACTATCAGGTCATGTCAGGTTACTCATGTCAGGAGTGCACCACTACGGGTCACTATCGTGTCAGGCTCAGTTATCCTTTCCAACCATATTACATAAATTCGTGATTGTCAAGTTCAGGATAAAAGGCGTAAGGATATAAAATGGACGTTAAATATCTAATAAAATATCAATATACAGGACTATAGAAGAGCCAAACTTAAGGAAAGTAAAACCAAACTGACACGCTGACATAAGACCAAGTCAGCCAAGGCCATACGCTCAGTGCAAAAGTCATACGCTCAGGTCATACGCTCAGGTCAGGATATGCAAGTCATACGCTTCCAAAAGGCAGCGTATGGGATCCATACGACTCCTTGTCAAGCAAGCAAGCGTATGCGAGTCATACGCTCCCAAAAGGCAGCGTATGGGGTCCATACGACTCCTTGTCAAGCAAGCGAGCGTATGCGAGTCATACGCTCCCAAAAGGCAGCATATGGGGTCCATACGACTCCTTGTCAAGCAAGCGAGCGTATGCGAGTCATACGCTCCCAAAAGGCAGCGTATGGGGACTACGCTGCACTAAAGAGCGTGCGCAGCTCAGTGGCACAAGCTAAAAAGCTCGTGCACTGCTTACTGTCTTCTCTAAACAGCAAGAACTCCATGGGTTGAACCCAAAGCTTCAAAAGTCCATAACTTGGTCAAAATAAGTCCAAATCCAACTTTTCAAAGGTCAAAATTGGGTAGAATAAATTTCTTTACAACATGGAACCATCAAAACTTGAAAACAAAGAAGTTTGATAGATCAAAACCACCAAAATCCGAAAATAACTAATTTCTAGATCTACAAAAATTAAAGCCTCAAAATGAAAATGACAAGTTCTAATGTGTCTTAGAAACGTGAGGAGAAGCTAATGGAACGATAAAAATGGGTTCTCTTGTGGAAGCAAGTTGCACTTGCCTAGACCTCTCTCTTCTCTCTCGGGTAGGTAAGGAAGTAATGGGGAAGAAGAAGATGAGTAATGAAGAGAGAGAAGGAAGAAATGGCAATAAATATCAAAGGTGGTGGTAGGTAGGGGGTTTATCCATGGTTCATGATGAACCAAAATAATCCCAACCGAACCAAGCCAACCCGGGCCAAGAATAAACCAAGCCAAGCCATAAAGAAAACTAAGCAAGGAATCATACAATACAAGAATAAATACGTACACGTATTCCAGAAATACGTAATACGAACCACATGTATTACATTTTTAGAGACTAACAAATATTTTTCTTCTTATTTAAATTTATGTAAAATGGACTGTAAGGGCATAAGCCCAGCTTTTATTACTTTCTGTGGTTTTGTAATAAGTTAGTGTAGTTTTATTCTTTTCTGGTTTGTGGTTGGCGTAAACACGTAAAAATAGTAAAATAATTATTTTATAGAAAATCAATATTATTTTCTCACATTAAATAAATTAGGAAAAATTACAAGTTTATTATTTAAACAAATTTTACATTTTCTTATTTAAAGAAAAATATTAATTTTATATATAATACAAAATACAAAGTTTTACCAAGTAAATCAATAACTACGAGTTTTTTTTCCAAATACAAAGTTAAATTGACTTTTCTTCGTAAGTTAGAAACTTACCTCGATAAGCGTTCTAAAGTAGAGTTGTAAATAACCTAAAATTTGATTAGGACAAATACTAGAGATTGTAACTAGCACACCTAGATATGGTTTGAATATTGGTGCTAAGTCAGGAATTCTCAATTGTAGGATTTCGAGGATTAATGTACTAACATCATCCCGGAACCAACATCGAATCCAGTCGTAATCAAGGCAAGTACAATTTGTGTTAGTTTACCAATTATTTAGTAATCATTTTATTACAAGTTTAAACCACGATGCAACACGAAACTCTCTCTGAGAGCAAGACTGATTGACTATTGGGTACTGGAGGAGTAGTGTAATAAGTATGACCACATCCAAAGTAGTATACTGACTGTGTTAGCTTACCCCTCATACACACGGGGATAAGCCACATCGTATCAATAGGATACAACTGTACAACCCAATTCGATCATATTCATTGCCTATTCACATCACAATGTTTTAACTGCTGGAGAACTATTTATTTCAAATTATTTAAAAGTGCATAACTCTATTATTATTTCAATTGTTGGATTATCATGAATTGTACTTTGCTCCCTCCTGACTGGAGACCAACATTTTTAGGTGATTGCGTCGTCGAGGATCTGATGTCTAACTCTGGTCCTGCAGAACTTGGAACCCCAGAATCTTAAGAGTTGGATTAGTATTTATTTTTCTTTTGGAAATAAGTGTAATAATTGAATGATGTATTAATGTTTATTGTATTTCAGATTTTTTTCAAATTGAATAAAATGTTTTTATATTTTGTTAGAATTTTATCTGCATATGTTTCACTGCTTGATACAGCTTACTACCGCCGTCTCAACAACGGTACAGGCTGGACATGATCCGATTCGACCCAAAAAATTGGGACCGGTTCGTGACATATTTTTAGTGGTGGCCCATGCAGGTCAGATCTGTAAATTGGTCTAGTCAACTTAGTCTAGACCATCGCGCAGTTATGTAACTTGACCTAGGGATAGTTGAGACTTTAGGAAAACAGACTTTAGAAACAACTAGAACACTTAGATGATATACACCATGTTACATTATAGGGCCGAAAATTATTTACTTAAATATCTATTTTTGCCTGCTTATAGATTCGTAGGTTACCTTGTTTGTGTTTGTACCTAAACCTTATCTAGATTAGGCTGATTGTACCTTTGAGTGTCCCATGACTTTCGAGATTATTTTCCTACCATAATTTTCAGGTTCTAGTATACCTTAGGATTCATATTCTTTTTGGAATAAGATTAAATTCTTTGGTCTTCTTCTTCTTTATCAAACCTAAATTTTGAATTCTTCATTACTTCTCTACCTTTAATTGAAATCTTGATTCGTTCGCTATGTAGAATTTTGAATTTTCTTAGCAACCCTGATAAATTCTTATCTACCCAATATATATATATCTACAACCATTATCCAACCTTTTGCCTTGATCTCCTTTCCAATTGACTAACTTTCTAGGAATGAATCCTGAATCAAAATTCTTCTGGGATCATTTAAACCTCAAGGTCAATTATTACCAGAAGAATTAGTTTAGTTCATGATTCTCTTAAAGGGCTTATTTCAATTTCAATATTGATTGTTATCTCCTGAGTTATTCCAAAGACCGAAAATATTCTCATCTGTTGACTTCCTCCATTCATCTTAAAACCCTACTCTCTCTATGCAATTTCTTGATCAAATCAAGGCCTAGAAAGCTTCTATGATTGAATATCATGAAGCAGGAACGGTCAAAAAATTGATCACATTTTTTAATCCATTCTATTGTTAAATTTCCTTTAGTCAAGGAAATTTTTAGCTGTCCCAAAGCTATTTAATTTCTTGGCGTTACTAGACAATTTTAATTTGATTTCCTTGAATCAATAAAATTTACCTTCTCTCAAATTTCCAACTTTCCTTATTTATGGAATTATTCTTCTCAAAATAATTTTATGTATTCCCTGAGTGATTTGTCAGGAATATTTTCATTGGTTTTTCTTACTTAATCCGAATATGTGATGCTTCTATCTTATCTAGTGTTTGACTCAATTATTCAAATCAAGGTTGATCGTTTCATCTTTGGAAAAGAAAATCGGAGAACAGATACTCCTCTTGATTTTAGCCCTAGTCTCTTGAATCTCAAACACATATTTTGATAAATCCTTTGATCTCAGAAGAACAGTCATCTACATTTTCTATCATGTTTAGAACTTTAAACTCGTTTGAATTTTGAAATTTTTCTGAAATTCACATGGACAAAGCTGAGGAAATATTTAGCAACCTAACATGACTCCGCACATTTACATGATAGTCGTTTATCTGAATTATGGAAAACTGCAAGTTTACTGCAGGTAGTTGTGTACTGACGGGGCATAAACTCTAAATTAAAATAATGACAGGTAATCGTTAGGTTTTCAAATATTATTGAGACTTTGTTCTATGTTTGCTTAGCCATGAAATGGATAAAGTTGGAAGATTACTCGGTAAACTAAATTATTCAAGTTATGGAGTCAAAATTTATTGCAGTCAGGTGCACACTGGCGATACATGAATTTGAAACAAAGTGACTTGAAAATAGTGGTTTTCGAATATTAATAAGACTATATTCATATCATGGTTATCTCTAATCATTCTGAGGATTTGTATTCTAGCATTTGCTCCCACTTCCAGAAATATTCTATCGGATTATATTCTTGTCATGGCTATTTTAAATCACCCTCACTATCTTAAAATCGTACAACTTGTTGATTCTTTCTGAGTCACAAACTCCTATACCTCATACCAGTTTGAATTGAAAATTGCCCCTCATTTCGAAAAATTACATTATCTTTTGATGTCGTATTTTATGACCTTTCTATTTTATTTGATCTCATTTTAAAACTTTAAACTCGTTATGATTATTTAAATTATACCTCGATGTTTACTCATGATTTTGATCACAACAAAATATTCTAAACTCTATCTAGAAGATTCTAAACATGTTTATATTTTATCTTATATTTAGCAATCATGCCTCGAATCTGATTTTGTCTTATGAAGTAAATCTAGAACATTTTATAGCTTGGATTTTTAGAGTGCATAGGATATATATGAGTTAAAATGTACAAATGGTGATTAGTATCGAGGAAAGTTTGTGAATAATTTGACATTGAAAATTAAAGGTTGTCAATGTTAAGCATAGAGATGCACTCTAGGAAGGTGCATGGTGAAATAACTATAAAGGATAATCGAAACAAGAAATATTGGACTTAAAATGTAAATAATTGAGGATGAAGAATTGTATGAATAGAAGGGTGCCAATATTAAAAAAAAGGGAGAGAAATGGAAAGATTGGTTGGAAAGATGTAATAAGATTTATTTTGAGGAAGTTTAGTCAAATGAAGGATTTGAGCTGAATCATGATAAATAAAATTTTATAAGAGTTCGGGATCAAATATATAAATAAAGAATTGAAATCAGGATATATACATGTTAGTCTAAAATCACAGTAATGATCATCTATGAGAAAGAAATGATAAATTTTTATGGATCGTGACAAATCAGAATATTGAAACGTGGTGTAGGATTTTAGATATGATATTGGGCACCAAGGCTTGACATTGAAGTATTAAAGACTAGGAGTATCAAATCATAGAATTAAATTGAATATATTAGCAAGCTGGGAGAAATACATATTGCATGAATATGAGATGTGTTCAAGAATGAAAATATAGAAGACAAAATTTTAAGGTGATTGGCAATTTAGGAATGGAATCGGGAATTTAGTAATCATGGAGAATAACATTATTTCTAAAGGAGGGAATAATGTAAATTAAATAGTGGATAAAATTGAT
>JANAVB010021596.1:557784-972784 GCA_029216955.1 Iris pallida | reverse complement strand
GATCCACAGACCCAGATACCACCTTCCACATCACAGGCCCAGCAGGACTCGATACTTCCACCACCCCCTATCACTATACCCACCCAGGCTTCCGTCACACTCGACGGGAACCAGCTGCTCACACTGATCCAGGGGTTTCTAACAACCCATCAACAGCAGACTACCCTACTCCGCCAGAGCATGGAGCGTTCTGAGGGACGTTCCGTGGTCCCACCACAGGTAGAGCCACGGCAGAAAGCGGGGACGATCAAGGACTTCATGGGTCTGAATCCCAAGGAGTTCTCAGGGACTGAGGGCATAGTAGTAGCTGATGACTGGCTAGATTCAGTAGAGAGGAAGCTTCTGGGAGTTAGGATGTCGGATGACCTCCAGGTCGAGGCAGCAGGATTTCTGCTGATAGACTTAGCCAGAGTCTGGTTCAGGAATGAGCCGTTATTTGCGAGAGGGAAAGCCACTTGGGACCAGTTCAAGAAGAAATTCTTCTCGACCACTGCTAGAGTAGCCATGGGGCTACGATTCCAGAACATCCAGCAGGGAAACCGTTCTGTTGACGACTATGCGGCAGAGTTTAGTCGCCTGAGCCATTTCGCTCCTAGTCTGGTTGCTGATCCAGAGGAGATGGCCCGTAGGTTTTGCCATGGTCTAGTTCCAGACATTGGCTTTCTCATAGTAGTGAACGGTATGACTGACTACTACCAGAGCCTAGAGTTGGCCCAGAGCATCGAGGAGCGTCTTCTGTCATGCAAGAGGCCGGCTTCTGTACACCATGAAGGACCGTCCAAGCGTCAGGCTTTCCAGCAGAGAGCACCGACGCAACCCCAGCAGACTTACCGTCCCCTACACCACACCATCAGACCCCGCCAGTTCGAGCCCCGGGACCCCGACAGCAGTAGCAGCAGAAGGGAGCTATATGTTCTTTCTGCGGAAGACCAGGGCATGATTACTCCATCTGCAGGAAGAGGTTGAAGCAGTGTCTAGCTTGTGGGTCTCCCACCCACCAGCTGCAAGGGTGCCCAGTAGCGAAGCCTAGAGGACCGCTCCCGACTCAGCAGCAGAGGTTTGGGCAGCATCTACAGCAGCAGAAGGGACCTCAGGGGAAGGTTTATAGCCTAGCCCTTGAGCCGGAGCCGGAGCAGGTTTCGGAGCCAGATTACTTAGCTGACGTCATTACAGGTCTTGTTTATTTGCATACTTTTCTAGATCTATGCTTGTTTGATTCTGGTACATCTCATAGCTTCCTATCATTAGAGTTTATGCAAGAACATCACTTAGTATCTACACCTACTGCGGAGATTAGTAGAGTAATGACGGGAGGAGGACCAGTGCCTATTAGAGCTAGCTATAGATGCTCTATTATGATAGCCGGGAGAGAGTTTGAGGGGCGATTCTTTGTGATGCCACTCCCCGGTTATGATATCATATTGGGGATAGACTGGCTTAGCTATGCCCATGCATCTATAGATTGCCATGAGGGTAGTATTTTGTTCAGTCCCCCGGGCACAGCACCATTCAGTGTCAGGAGGACAGGGCCGGAGATCAGCCTAGAGCCGAACTGTTGTGCGACAGTCGGGGACGCAGCACCGCCACACCCTATCATTAGAGAGTTTATGGATGTATTCCCAAAGGATCTTTCAGGACTTCCGCCTGACAGAGATGTGGAATTCACTATAGATCTAGTGCCGGGTTCATCACCAGTATCCCGGGCTTGCTATAGAGTGAATCCCAAGGAGGCCATAGAGATGAAATAGCAGATTGATGACCTATTGAAAAAGGGTTTCATTCGATCCAGTACTTCTCCATGGGGAGCGCCAGTGCTCTTTGTGCCTAAGAAGGATGGTACAGTCCGGTTGTGTATTGACTACCGGGCCTTGAATGCCATCACTATCAAGAACAAATATCCTCTGCCCAGGATAGATAATTTGTTCGACCAGTTGAGCGGGGCGAAGGTGTTTTCCAGGATAGACTTGAGATCCGGGTACCACCAGGTGAAGGTTAGGCCAGCAGACATCCAGAAGACGGCGTTCAACACGAAGTACGGGCAGTACGAGTTTCTGGTGATGCCATTTGGTCTCACAAATGTGCCAGCTGTCTTTATGAATTTGATGAATAAGACATTTCACCAGTATCTGGATAAGTTCGTCGTAGTGTTTATCGACGACATCCTGATATACTCGAAGACGCCAGAGGAGCATGCAGAGCACTTGCGGATAGTTTTGGGGATTCTGAGACAGGAGAGATTGTTTGCCAAATTGCCGAAGTACGAGTTCTTTTTAGACCGAGTGGAGTTTCTCAGCCATGTAGTCACTGGAGATAGAATCTCGGTGGATCCCAGGAAGATTGCTGCAGTTGAGACGTGGAAGGCTCCGACGTCAGTTTCAGAGATCAGGAGCTTTCTGGGTTTAGCAGGCTATTACAGGAAGTTCGTCCAGGACTTTGCTAAGATAGCTGAACCCATGATGAAGCTGACACGGAAGGACGCAGAGTACATTTGGTCAGAGGACTGCCAGACAGCATTTGAGGAGCTGAAGAGTTGGCTGACGACCGCTCCAGTTCTGACTTTACCTTCAGGTTCTGGAGGTTTCACCATATACAGCGATGCTTCTGGGAAGGGGCTAGGATGTGTTCTACAGCAGCATGGAAAAGTAATTGCTTATGCATCTAGGCAATTGCGGACTCATGAGAGGAATTATCCTACCCATGACCTAGAGTTAGCTGCGGTGATCTTTGCACTCAAGTTATGGAAACATTACTTATACGGAGAGCGTGTGGAAATCTTTACTGACCACAAAAGCTTGAAGTATGTGTTCACGCAGAAAGAGCTGAACATGAGACAAAGACGATGGTTGGAGTTGATGAAGGACTTCGACATCGATTTACAGTATCACCCCGGGAAGGCAAATGTGGTGGCGGATGCGCTGAGCAGGCATCCGATGGCATGGTACCTGATGATTGATCGGCATTTGCGGGAGGATCTGGAGAAGCTCGGTATCAAGCTAGTTCGGCCAGGATCAGTGATACAGATGATGGCGCTTGACATTCAGTCAGGTTTGATGGAGCAGATCTGGGAGGCACAGTCTACAGATGAGAGCCTTCGCAGACTTCGACCCCAGGCGTTAGCTGGATTGCTAGATGATTTTACTGTAGCAGAGAATGGATCCTTGAGGCATGGCAGCCGATTGTGCGTGCCGAAGGGAGAGCTGGTAGAGGCAGTCTTGCAGGAGGCATACCGATCGAGATATTCTATTCACCCTGGTGCTAACAAGATGTACCGTGACTTGCGGGAACATCTTTGGTGGCACGGGATGAAGAGGGATGTATCACGTTTCATTTCGAGATGCCTAGTTTGCCAGCAGGTCAAGGCGGAGCGCCAGAGACCAGCTGGTTTGTTGCAGCCGTTACCCATTCCCGAGTGGAAGTGGGAACATATTACGATGGACTTCGTTTCAGGGCTTCCTCGTTCCCAAGGAGGTAAGGATGCCACCTGGGTCATCGTAGACAGGCTGACGAAGTGTGCGCACTTCATACCCTTCAAGGTGGGGCTTTCCACCGAGAAGTTGGCGGAGCTATACATGCAGCAGATAGTTCGCCTACACGGAGTGCCGGTGAGCATCGTATCAGACAGAGACAGCAGATTCACATCCCACTACTGGAGGAGCTTACAGGAGGAGTTGGACAGTAGGCTCAAGTTCAGTACGGCGTACCACCCGCAGACAGATGGGCAGTCCGAGAGGACGATACAGACACTGGAGGATATGCTGAGGACCTGCGTGCTGGACTTCGGAGGATCATGGGAGAGCCATCTGTACTTGGTAGAGTTTTCATACAACAACAGCTACCAGGCCAGTATTGGTATGTCTCCTTTCGAGGCTCTTTATGGACGACGATGCCGTACACCGCTCTTTTGGGATGATGTCGGGGACAGAGTTATGCTTGGGCCAGAGATGATCACGGATGCAGCAGAGAAAGTCGGAATGATCAGAGACAGGCTCAGAGTAGCTCAGGACAGGCAGAAACACTGGGCTGATACTAGTCGCAGGCCGATGGAGTTCGCAGACGGTGATATGGTGCTAGTGAAGATATCACCTACTCAAGGGACGATCCGGTTCGGACGAGGAGGGAAGCTGAGCCCCAGATACATCGGGCCATTCGAGATACTTGGCAGGATCGGAGAGGTAGCTTACAGGGTTGCACTTCCACCCAATCTAGCAGGAGTTCACGATGTCTTTCACGTATCTCAGCTGAGGAGATATGTTCCATACCCCAGTCATGTGCTGGATCATTCAGAGTTGGAGGTTGGACCGAGCCTTACAGTTTCTGAGCAGCCAGTGGAGATATTAGACATGAGAGAGAAGAGGCTGAGGAACAAGATTATACCCCTAGTACGAGTAGCTTGGAGCCGTCACTCCCCAGGTGAATCTACTTGGGAGAGGGAGTCGGACATGAGGGAGAGATACCCATACTTGTTCGATCCAACCGCTGCGAGGGAACCACCCGTTCCCGCTTGATACCTTAGAGGTTAGTTTCGATCGCAGCCTTAGTCATTTTGTTGCATTGTTTGCTATGTTAGAATATTGTAGGGTCTTCAATCATTGTGAATTTTGAGGACGAAATTTTTCAAGGAGGGAAGACTTGTAAGCCCCTGTTTTTCAAATTTTACTTAAATTAGTGCTAATTAAATTTTTGTGTCATTTATAGCCTTAAAATAATTATTAGGATTTTTAGGAATTTTTCTAGAATTTTTAAATAAGATTTTAAATGAGTTTTAAATATAAAAATATCACTTTGCAAATTATTTGGAATTAATTAAATAGGTTCTACAAATTTTAGAATTGTCTTAAAAAGCTTTTGCAAATTCTTATTTGCATATATAACTCGCGGGAGGGCTTTTGCAATTAATAAATTGCAAACTTACTAGAAAGGACCTATAGGTAAATCCTAAGTTTCTAGGGACCTAAACTAAACTACCCCACGTTCCCACTACGAGTCCCATCCCCGACGACCCGGCCGACCACGTCGAGCCCCCGCCTTTCCCGGCCAACCCACCGCCTCAAACCGCTATAAAACAAACCCCAGACCGACCCTAACCCCCACGACCCATCGATCACCATCCCGATCACCACAGCCCACTCCCTTCCCCAAAACACTTCGTCGGAACCCTAACCCCGACAAAGTCTCGATCTCACAATCCCGACACCCTCATCGACCATCACCACCTCCCGTAGCTTCGCCCCGACGAGACGAATCGATCGCCACCGGAGCGCCGTCGTCCCGACCACACCTCCGCCGTCCAGAGCTCGTGAAACCCCCCCCGACCGACCGGACACGTGAGTAGCAGAGCCCATCTCGTGTCGTACGTGTCCCAAAGCCACGTGCGTGGTTCGCCAGGACACGGGAACACTAGTCCAGTGTCTCGACACGCGTTCTAGCCTTCGTGCGTGTCGTGCATAGCACGGACACGAGAAATCCTGTGTCCTTAACTGTCTGGACACAGGACAGATTTATATTTTTTTACGTATAAACTAACCTAAACAGAAATATTACTAACTTAACTCTAATCCTAACAATCGGGCCAAGTTGGCCCACTGGCCAGCGGCTGCAGTGTTAAACCCCCTTGCCTGTGCGCTCGGGTTCGAGCCCCCCCCCCCCCCCCCCCCTCTCTCTTCTTTTGTTTCCTTTTCTTTTTTCTTTCTGTTTCCTTTTTCTTTTCTTTTTCTGTTTTCTTTTCTTATTCTTTTTCTATTTTGTATATTTAAATATATATGTATATATATATATATATTTTTTTTTAAATATATATATGTATATATATATTAGTATATATATATATATATATATATATATGTATATACTGTATTTTAACAGTATTTAATATATGTGTATATATTTTATAGTTAGTAAATTTTATATATATATATATATATATATATATATATATATATATATATATATATATATATATATATATATATATATATATATATATATATATATATATATATTTTATTTATATATATATATATATATATATATATATATATATATATATATATATATATATATATATATATTATATATATATTATATATATATATATATATATATATATATATATATTCCTATGTATATATATATTTTATATATATATATACACTATATTATTAAGTGTATTCTTATATATATATATATATATATATATATATATACTTTATAAATTAAGTATTTTTCCTTATATATCTATATATACTTTTAGCATAGGTATGTATATATTCTTTTGTACAAATTTACCTTATTTAAATAATAATATTTATTCTGCCCTATTACCAAATTATATTTTTTTTGGTGTATTTAAATTACTGCAACCATTTGGTGTCCAAGCCTAGCATGGGTATTTGGGCCCAAATATGTTTTCACACATTCAAGACCTGTACAAGTCATATTGAACTTGATTCATGGCCTTGGGTCCTGTATTTGAACTTTGGTTCAAATTATATACATGGACAAAATACGCAGATAATTAATTATTGTGTGTAATGCTATTTTTGATTTTCTAAAAATACTTAAAGTACTGCTAAAATTATAAAAAAAATAGTATTTAGATACTATGTTAAGTTAGCTAATTTAGTATAATTTTTGTAGTATTTAATTCACTGTTTTGCCACTAGTTTGGCATATGAAACCAAAACTCATTTTCTGCATACTTAGGAAAACTGATTTTTATAAAATACTTGTACTGGTTAATAAATTCCAAAAAAATTATAATAAATTTCTATGATTAACAAGGATCACCTTGATACTTTAGTTTGAACAAAACTAGACTTTTTATCTATCTCTAAAATTGTTAGAACACAATGGTCTTTTGATTTATTTAATGATTAATTACGACTTGTAGCTTTTTGTGTTATTTTGAGTTTTAGCCGTGTTAAACCTCAACCCCTCACTAGTGTAAAGACCCTAGAAAGTTAGTTAAAGTAGAGTGTTACCCCACATTGGTCTCCTATGCCAAAATCATCATTTTGGCTAGGTGCCCAATCACAAGTCGTGTTTCACCAATTAGTGTCCTAGTATTTTAGCTTAGTGTAAAAACTAAGTTATTGCATTTACTTCTACAGTGACGAGTTACCGGACATCCATAGCACTTTTATCGCAGCTTGTTTTGCTTTGCTTTGCTAGAGGCAAGTATTTTCTACGAACTTTACATATTGTCACATAAATGAACTGCAAAAACCCACCATGTTAAATGCTGATCCTTGGGGTAGCAAGTTAAATCCCTACATGTTGTACTTTCAGTTACTACCATGCTTAGAACAGTCTTGATGTATCTCTCACATAATTAGAATATGGGTTATGGGGAAACTGTTAGTAGTGTACGTGATCATACCCCCTTCTTCCGTACGTCTGTACCGAACAAAGTTTCATTTTATATGATTACTGCGTCGTAGGCCTTTATATCAAGGCGACGTTGTGCGTATGTACATCTATCGCCCTATCACTTGTACGGAAGTACATTTCATTATGTGCCACAGCACATTGTACATCTATTGACCGATCACGTACTTGCTACAGTTTTAAACATTACATGTACATCTGTCTGTATGACATATGTATCCTTGCCATGATAGATTGTGTGATGCCATGCTTTCCAGTTATTCCTCTCATGTTTATTTCTATATTTCATATGCTAGTTTGCTAGATTTAGTACTTGCTCCCGTCCGGACAGGATAACGTTGTAGGTGTCCTTACTGAGGAGTTACTCTGCGACACATATTATGAGGTTACTGCCGAGGATTCGGCTCTGCTTTACGAGGATGTTCCTACGGGGAACCTCGCCTAGTTGTCTTTTGTTTACTTAGACTTTTGAGAGTAGATATGTATTAGACTATATCTTTTTGTAACTGGACATGTATCCAGTTTTACTTTACAGTTCACTTGTACTTGGACATTTCACTATATACGACGACTTTTGTGTTTGGAGCATTTATGATTCTTCTTCACTTATAGAACTGTTAGCACTTTTTAGTCTTATCCTGTTGTCTTTAGAACAGCTTACTACGTTTTATCTCAACGTAGGCTGGGCATGACTCGGCCTGGCCCAACAATTTGGGTAGCGGGTCGTGACATGTTTTTAGTGGTGGCCCATGCAGGTCCTGACTAAACTGTTTAGTTACGTTATTGTACCAAGCATGCCTACAATTAGGAACTTAAGGTAATTAGACAACATTAGGAAAGACGCTTAGAACACCTAGAGGAATGCTAGGATTGCAACATAGGAAATATATCACATGTTTGCTATTATAATTAGATTTTCTTGCATATGATTACTTACTTTAAACAAGTCCTTATAAGTCTTTTTTATGTGTAATTTAGATGGTGCTTACTCGTTCATCCCAGTATGTTACCCCCGAGAATGGGGCCCTTCATATCCAGTCAGCTGACCAGTTGACTGATACACCTTCACCTACCACATTCCCCCACTCCACAGATCCACAGATCCAGATACCACCTTCCACATCACAGGCCCAGCAGGACCCGATACTTCCACCACCCCCTATCACTATACCCACCCAGGCTTCCGTCACACTCGACGGGAACCAGCTGCTCACACTGATCCAGGGGTTTCTAACAATCCATCAGGAGCAGACTACCCTACTCCGCCAGAGCATGGAGCGTTCTGAGGGACGTCCCGTGGTCCCACCACAGGTAGAGCCACGGCAGAAAGCGGGGACGATCAAGGACTTCATGGGTCTGAATCCCAAGGAGTTCTCAGGGACTGAGGGCTTAGTAGTAGCTGATGACTGGCTAGATTCAGTAGAGAGGAAGCTTCTGGGAGTTAGGATGTCGGATGACCTCCAGGTCGAGGCAGCAGGATTTCTGCTGATAGACTTAGCCGGAGTCTGGTTCAGGAATGAGCCGTTATTTGCGAGAGAAAAAGCCACTTGGGACTAGTTCAAGACCCAGTTCAAGAAGAAATTCTTCTCGACCACTGCTAGAGTAGCCATGGGGCTACGATTCCAGAACATCCAGAAGGGGAACCGTTCTGTTGACGACTATGCGGCAGAGTTTAGTCGCCTGAGCCGTTTCGCTCCTAGTCTGGTTGCTGATCCAGAGGAGATGACCCGTAGGTTTTGCCATGGTCTAGTTCCAGACATTGGCATTCTCATAGTGGCGAACGGTACGACTGACTACTACCAGAGCCTAGAGTTGGCCCGGAGCATCGAGGAGCATCTTCTGTCATGCAAGAGGCCGGCTTCTGTACACCATGAGGGACCGTCCAAGCATCAGGCTTTCCAGCAGAGAGCACCGACGCCACCCCAGCAGACTTACCGTCCCCCTACACCACACCATCAGACTGGAGACCAACATTTTTAGGTGATTACCGTCCCCCTATTCACATCACAATGTTTTAACTGCTGGAGAACTATTTATTTCAAATTATTTAAAAGTGCATAACTCTATTATTATTTCAATTGTTGGATTATCATGAATTGTACTTTGCTCCCTCCTGACTGGAGACCAACATTTTTAGGTGATTGCGTCGTCGAGGATCTGATGTCTAACTCTGGTCCCGCAGAACTTGGAACCCCAGAATCTTAAGAGCTGGATTAGTATTTATTTTTCTTTTGGAAACAAGTGTAATAATTGAATGATGTATTAATGTTTGTTGTATTTCAGGTTTTTTTCAAATTGAATAAAATGTTTTTATATTGCGTTAGAATTTTATCTGCATGTGTTTCACTGCTTGATACAGCTTACTGTCGCCGTCTCAACAACGGTGCAGGCTGGGCATGATCCGATTCGACCCAAGAAACTGGGACCGGGTCGTGACAAGTGTGGTCGGGATAACGGGATCGCCTGTAACTGAAAAATCTCTCTATATGAACTACTTGATCAATCTAGTCGTTTAACCTAGTCAGATTCATTATGAATCCCTAACCGTGGTAATAAGGAATCCATGTCCTAGACATGATACAAGACGAGACATGTAGCTTGTGCAATCACAATAAGAAAAATCAACCACGGTGTCCAGACAAGAGTTATACTTAACAAGTTAGGATTGGCTATCGCAACAGCAATCAAGATTTTATGTCATATCGGGTTTACTTGTCATGTCAAGAGTATTGGTCAAGAGTGTGCATCGACGGGCCACTATCATGTAAGCAAAAAAAAACATGTACAAGAGTGCACCACGACGGATCACTATCTAGTAAGCAAGGAAGACATGTAACATAAGTGCGCCACGACGGCCACTATCTAGTAAGCAAAGAAGACATGTAACATTAGTTCACCACGACGGGCCACTATCTAGTAGGCAAAGAAGACATGTAACATGGATGCGCCACGATGGGCCATAACAAAGAAATTCTAGACATGGCATAGACTGCAAAGTACAATAAATCCGGGAAGGCATGGCAATACATATCATAGCATATAAGAAAGAATCGAAAGGAAAGACATATCATGGCATGTGAGAAGGAATAAATAAAAGTAAGTACATAACATAGAATAATAATTGAACATGTGCTAGTGTCAAGTATATATAGGCTGTACAATTATTATCTAACTATGCAAGATCATCAAGATGAGATCATGTTGTCATGTTCAAGTTAAGTACAATATTGACAATTTATTAAGTTGGGTCGTCGCATTTTAGGTCAAATATAGAAAACATGCAAAGAAGATCAAAAACTGTAATTGAAATTATCAGTTGCATATAAACTCAAATTAAAGTAAAACAAGAAGATTCTTGAAGCCAAGACAAAGAACTACAACTTTCATGTTTTGAGTTTTTCAACTTTCTAAACATTTATTGGTAAATAATATTTTGGTTAAATATATGGTTAAATTAATTGTTTTACAAGTATTTGTTAAGGTTTCATTTTACTATCATTTTATTATTATATTCTATTTCCAAATATATATAAATGCTACCTTATTTATTAGCATAATATAAATATCTTGTTAACAAATATATAAATTCATATTTTATTAGTGATTACTACTACTTTGCAAATTATTTCAAAAAGGATTCTATCTAACTATTATTATTTTGCTAAATAAAATGTTTCCAAATATTTCTAAATTATATAGTATATGTTTCATTAGTATTTATGGTGATTAAAACTATAATATTTTCTAAATATTATTAGCTAGTATATTTCCATTAGCTAGTTAGTGATCTAGTTAGCCTTAATTAGTTAAAGTCTTTATTTCAAAACCCTAATAAATTGTACAACTACCAGGTGATCATTTACAACCATGCAGTACTACTCTCGTGCAACCAAACCGAGGCAAGTACACTGACTCGACTTGTACCTTATTTTCTGTCTTACCTTCATGTGCCATGTTCTTATATCGGACATGAGATAAACACGATTGTCTTGTACCATTGTTCATTGCTTGTGAGTCATTGTTTATTGCGGGAATTGGGGAAAATATTAGCTTTTGTGTGACCACACCCAACATAGGTAATTGTGGATAGCCTAATCGTACACTTCACGTACGATGAAGCCGGACCTTGTAGAATTGACTCATTGACTCATTGCCTCATTGATTGATTGTGCTCCTAAGCCGGTCACACATTAGTTTAATATTTCAAATTGTCACAATTGCATATTGATTGCCGTGTTCATTGTCTTGTACATTGATAGCCGTGTTCATTGTCTAGCATATTGATTGTCGTCTATTGCCTGCAGTTTTTACATTTCATCTCTGGTACCGTAGTTTATTTTCTGTTCTGTTATTCTGATATTCTGGTTTCACCTTATATTCTGTACTACAGATTACATTGTATATTGTCTGGTCAGGATTGTACTTTGCTCTTTTCCTGACAGGATACGTTGCAGGTGAGTGGGAGATTACATGGAGCTTGTGATTGCATCAGGATATTGCAGCTTTTTATTTTACTTTATTTTTGGAGATTATATTTTGGATTTCATTATTGTATATTTATTTTATTTGACCGGATTTGTCTCCGGCTGATTTTGTACTAAAATAACTTGATGGATATTGGCGATTTTCTGGGAACGTTATAAAAGCTGTGTTGGTTTACATTACATTGTGACTTTGAGTTTTCCTTAGTATTGTACAGCTTACTTCGTCGTGTCCATCGACGAAGGCTGGGCGTGTCCGACTCGTATCCGATTATTCGGAAGCGGGTCGTGACACATATAAACTCAAATTAAAGTAAAATAAGAAGATTCTTGAAGCCAAGACAAAGAACTACAACTTTCATGCTTTGAGTTTTTCAAGATTCGAGCTACAAAACAGCTTAAACAAGCAAAAACAACCATTCAAGACAATCTGCGCACGGACATACTGCACGCACGAGCAAAACTGTCCACGGCGCACGGAGCGCGCATGCACGGCGTGCGGTCTGCGCACTGTACAAAATGCACTGCGCGCACGGGCAAAACTGCCCACGACGCAAGGTGCGCGCAAGCACGGGACTCGGGTGCGCGGCGCGCGAGATGCACTGCACGTGCGGGCAAAAATGCCCACGGAGCAAGGTGACCATAAGCACGACGCGCGGCAGAAAATTGTGCGGGCGTGCGAGATGCGCTACGCGTGCGAAAAAAAATGCCCACGGTGAAAGGTGCACGCAAGTACGGCGTGCGGCAGAAAATCGTACGGGTGCGCGGCGCGCGAAATACGCTGCGTGCACAGGCAAAAATGTCCACGGCGCAAGGTACGCGCAAGCACGGCGCGCGACGTGCTCAGGCAAAAATGCCCACGGCGCAAGGTGCGTGCGCGGCTAAAACGCTGCGCACGGCACTGTTTATCGTCCCGAAAGCACCAAAAGGTGTGGGAAACCCATGAACACGAAAAATGGCATAACTAACTCAAAATAAAACGAAATCAAGTGGTTCAAAAGCCAAAATTGTATAGAATTGAATTCCCCACAACAACGTTGAACCATTATTTTTGAAAAATAACAAAGTTTAAGAGATCAAAACAAAACAAAAACAAAAAAGTTACAAACTTAGATCTACAAAAATGTAACCATCAAACCGAAAACTCCATGTTCTAAAGAGGCTTAGAATCATACAAGAAAGAGAATAGAACAAACAAAATGACAAAAATAATATGTTCAAGATTTGGCAAGATATATTTGCCTAGGTTGGTGGAGGATTAAATGAAGAAGAAGATGAAGAAATAAATGAAGTTAATGGAGGAGAGAGAGAGAAGTTGGTTTATATATCAACCCTCTCATCTAAAACCAACCCAAACCAAGCCATGCCAAGTTGAACCAAACCAAACCAAACCAATTCAAAATTAAACCAAGGCAAGGCTAAGAAAGACAAGTGAAAACATGGGTCACCTGAAAAATGTCAGAAATCTGTATACGTACACTGAAGATACGTATAACGGAAAACGAGAATGTCGTTGATCAAGGAGAAAATCTATAAGTTGAAAAAAATTTAAAACGTTCCGAAAATCAAAAAATACGAAATAGAGCAGTACAAAAATATGTATCCGTATATAAATATTGATACAGTGAGACGAGTCTCACATGTGGCCCTGTCTGGGTAGATGTAGTACCGATGGCGGTAGAGACGTTCTCCGGATCCTGGATGATAGGATGTGAAAACGTTCTATACCAATCCATATAATCGTCCGAACACTCCCATGCGGGGTTTACAGCTCTTCCACGGGCTTCGGTCGATAGTACATGGGTGCTCCAAAATCAGAAGTAGCCTCCCAAAAATCCCACATCTGGTTGTACTTCTGGTCCGTATTTTTCCTACGGACAATGCTTGGAATCAAAGAAAAATCAGGTATCTTCTGGAGTAAGCCAAATTGTCGAAGCACACGGTCGGAATGATACGGCTCTACACAGTCAAAGGCACGTATGCATCCATGGTAGAAAGTGACATTGTCCCGAGATAAGATTCCATCATCGTCCCATTATAGGGTGTCCAATTAACCTACATCATAAAATAAAGAAATTGGTAATACGTAGAACACATAAATAAATGGCATAAATGAATGTAATAACACTCACACTATGTACTTGAAGATTGTCCAAAACCTTCCTCAAGGAGAAGACCCGGTCGACAGTTCCTGCAGAATGGGATCTATTGGCCCACCTCAAAGCAAGTGGATCGCCCAACTTATAATTGACATTATGGGTTGGCCTTGTGAAGGGAAAATACTCATATATCCAGGCCTGAAAAAAATATATATCGGACATATATAAACAGAACATAAATATCGGGTATATAAGAACATAAAAATGTGCATATAAGAAGAAGAGATAGCTACCTCCAATAATGTCAGATATCCACATATTTGTCACACCCCACTCCGAGATGCTAAACCAAGCTGTTGATATAAGTATGCTAAAGCAGCTGCTCCCTAAGCATACTCATGGACGCGGTTGACCGTCTCCAGAAGACTGAAAATTTTTGTGTCAAGACGTGTGCCACTTTTTTCTGCAAAAATTGTGCATCCAAGCACGAACCATAAATAAGCACGGGCTGCACATCTTCTTTACCTCTCATATGTACTAGTGACATCTCCACTAAATCGAGAACGGAGCCACTCCAACCGGATCGAGCTACCTCTTTGGCCGTGAAGGGCATCGACTGTCTCCCTTTCTATCACCCCAATAACCTACTAATCATTTTCTTAGGGACCTCCGGTCCCCTTCGCAACTGTCACGTCCCGCTCCCATAGGAGCGATCGTCCTCGCAAAGGCGTGATGTTGCACGGGCCTAGGTTGCACCCGTGCAAGGCTAATCTCCAGAAATGGCCGATTTGAGCTAGGCCACAGAGTCGGACAGAGTGTCCACATTTGCAGCGGAAAGTAAATGAACACAAGTTGAAGCGAATTCAAACTCTTTATTGATTTTCAAGAAGTTTACAAGCGACGCTAGGCCGAGTTTACAAGTCTCTCAAGCTCTCTCTCTCTCTCTGAAACATAAAAGGCGTGCCAAGTGGCTTGCAACATGGAATGATTCATGGCGATGTTCCGATACATTATGTCATGTATATGGTGCTTCAGCTCCTTGCAACGCTCCAAGGCTCCAGAGTTGGCTCCGCGCCTTAGCACGTTCGAGGGAAGCTCTGCACCCGACGAAATCTCCTACATCCTGTAAGCAAACTGTCGGGTTATCAGTACATTGTTATGCACTGGTGGGGAGGCTAGCTCGCCCACAATGCTATCATTACCAAACACGTTCTATTTACTCTTGTGCACCGTTTATCATTCATTGTCTTTCTAATCTTACCTTAGGATCAGTTTCATGGCATATTTTATAACCTATCTCGTGTTGCCGAATTCAAGTGTCTGCATAGAAATACATGCACGACTTACCATACTTACCGTCCGGCCTTTTCTGTCTAAACTAAACCAAGTTAGTCAACAATTCATATTTATCAACTTAACATTATTCACGTAAACATTCGGTGTCAAGGGCGTATCCCTGTCTCAGATTTTAGCACTTCATAGGCATGTTTTCTAACTCATTTGCATGAAGTACTCTTTATCATTTGGTGTGTTACATTTCAAGCCTGTTCAGAAGGCGCTTCATTCAGTTAACTTAGACTACTTTGTTTTAATGCAAGGACTTGCACGTGGATTGCCACCAGTAAAGCCTACTTAATCTATATGCACCAGTCGCTGGCACCATAAGCCAATTTGGACATATTCTTCTTTAGTATTCTCACCTATCATAGCGTGCTGGTGCACCTTGATAGTCTTTTGAAGTACCCTTTGGTATTCTAACCTATCATAGCGTGCTGGTGCACCTTGATAGTCTTTTGAAATACCCTTTTGGTATTCTCACCTATTATAGCGTGATGGCTGGTACACCTTGATAGTCTTTTGAAATACCCTTCTTATGTCTCTTTGAGTGTCCGAGCCCCCACCCAAACAGCCCGTAAGCCATGATTCTGCCTAGGCCGGCCACGATCCTCCCTTTGATCGTGCCGCGGAATCCCTTATTCTTCCTACCTCCCGTATACGATAGGATTGTCCACGACCATTTCGTATTGAATTGTTATTTTAACTTGACGGCTGTCTCTGAGCCATAGGCTAACCCTTAGCCATAATGCGTTATCGACCAGGTTGGCGACGGCGTCCGTGCAGCACGGGTAGCGAGCCCCGATGCACGTCCCCGTCATACTGTAGGCCTTTAAAAATGACAGTCACGCTGAGTTGATCAGGACATAGTCAAAAGTCACGCTCAGTTGATCAGGACAATATTTACAAGTCACGCTGAGAAGACAGCTCATCATTTGTCAGAGAGTAATTATGACTGACAGCACAACAGTCGAAGAATGTCTCTTCGTATGCCACGTATGCACAGAATTCGAGAGATCACAGCCGTCTATTGCGTGATTTTCGAAATCTTCTTCAGCAAGACTCAACCTTCGTCAAGTTGGCGTACCAAAAGAGCTTCTTGTCATTTAATGCGACTGACAAAAGCAATCACTGTCAGAGATTTTGTGTCAGTCGAGGCACGCTGAATCAAGACAGCTGGCAGTCCTATCTCAAGTCTGCGTGTATTTTGAGTTTTCCCTCAAATCTGCGTGGATTCTGAAGTTTTCTTCCTCAAATCTGCGTGGATTTTGAAGCTTTTTTCCTCAAGTCTGCGTGGATTTTGAAGCTTCCTGCCCCAAGTTTGCGTAGATTTTGAAGCTTTCTACCCCGAGTCTGCGTGGATTTCGTCTTCAACAAGTCTGCGTGGATTTCATCAAATTGGAGTACGTGGCAGCCATGCCACTGATCTCTTGCTTGCGTGTCCTGTACCTTGCACACGACTCATGCATGATTGCCATGTGTCCAACAGTTACAGGCCACGTCCAGTAACTGCTCACAACCTTGCGTATGTTAAATCCTGCGTGATTTTCAACTAAGCACAGGCTGTGAAGACAGTTATCTTTTCAGTTATTATTTTTGACTCTATAAATAGAGTTCTTTTTCTCATTCAATTGTACAGATACATAGTTATCTACTGTCAAAATTTTGAGAGCTTTTCTTCTTCGCATAGTCCAAGGGATAAAGTGATCGTCTTCTAGATCATATTCCTACAGTTGTAATTTTCCCAGATACACAATAAATAAAGGAATTTATTTATAGAAAACAAATTGGCGACTCTGCTGGGGAAAACCATCTCCTCTTCTGAGATGGTAACAACTCAATGCGACACTTCGTCAATCGGCTCGACGAAGAAGGTGATGACGATCCAATTCGATCAACTCGCCTATGAAGAAATACAGCGGGCTAAGAGTGGTAAGCCCACTACAGCCTCCATCATCACTGCCAAGTCGAAGGGACACTCTGTCTATGTCCCTAAGAATCAGTTGGCAGCCAATGGTGAAGTCTCTGCCACAGTGTCTACTCCTAACACTGGCAAGAACTCTACTGCAAGCACGCACACTCTTGTGCGCTCGAAGATGACAGCAATCAAAGATCATGCTAACAGTACTGGCTCCTTAGCCAAATTTGTTCCAGTGTGTGTCTCCAAAATTAAAAGTCACGCTGACAGTACTGGCTCCTTAGCCAAATCTGTTCCAGCGTGCAATCTCAACCCCAAAAGTCACGCTGACAGCACTGGTTCCTTAGCCAAGTCTGTTCCAGTGTGTAATTCTAAAATCAACAATCACGCTAACAATACTGGCTCCTTAGCCAAATCTGTTCCAGCGTGTATTTCTAAAGTCAAAAGTCACGCCAACAGCACTGGTTCTTTAACCAAGCCTGTTTCAGCGTGTATTTTATCTAAGAAGAATAGCTCTTTAGCTATCTCTTCTTCTTTGCCAAGTTCTACTAGAACTGGGAGTGATCTTCCACACAAAGTCCCTTCAAAAAGGAATAACTCTTTAGTTGTTTCTTCTGCTCCTGTAGTTTTTACTTCAGAAACAGCTTTGACTGACAATTTTGTTAGTCAAAGAAAAGGAGATGGTCTTTTGACTACTTTTTCTTCTGGACATTCTATGTCTCAAAACTTGAATGAGTCTAAGAAGAAACATTCCTTAATGTCTTCTTCTATGACTTCTTCGAATTGGACACAGAATTTGTCTAGAAAAGGTCTGTTACCAACTCCTAATCAAGGGGGTGGTTCAACTTTTCCTTCTCTGCAAATATCCAGATCAATGGAAGGAAAACTCCATGTTTCCAAAACTAATGTGTTACTTCCAACTGATCTAAAAACAAAAATTAACACTTCTGGTGTTAAGAAACCATACCAGTTGGAAACAAGGATAAGAGATCCAGATGCAGAGTATGCAAGAAATTATGTGGCTCATATTAATCATTCTCTATATAATCAAGAGCCATCAAGACCCAAGAACAGGAAATATACTCCTCAATCTTCATAAACAGATTTACGAGAATATCTTCAACAGAAGAGAAGGAGTAATTTTGTGACAAAGGACCATACTGAATGTGACTTCTATCCAAGAGTCATAATTCAATGCAGATGTCAATCAATGGCTCATGACCATGTTGATCATGAATGTGACTTCCAGCCAAGAGTCACAATGCAATGCAGATGTCAAACTAAAAGACAATCTGTCTTCAATCGGATTCAGTGTGAACCTATGCCTGATGAAGATGAGCCTTTGTTTGCTTCTGTCAATATGACCTCTCGGGATGCTGGGGGTAGAGTTGATAGTCCAGATGGAGTATATAGAAATACCAGAGCAAGAGTCTTGGCTTCTAGTCAAAGAAATTTGATCTCTGAAGATGATTCTGAATTCCTTGGAGAATTTAACTTCCCACCTCTTCCTACTGGGGATAGTTCTCCTATAATTGACTTTGATGCACAAAGCAATGATTCAGAACAAACAACATCTACCAGTTCATCAATAATCCCTCGTACAGTCACAACTTATATGGTTGATGGGAATACTGATGAACCTTCTTCTTCCTTGACTCCTCAAGATCAAAGAATTGCTTCTTTGGAACAGCAAATGAAGTCTATGGCTGATACTATGAAATCAATGTATGAACTCATGACAGCTCAGTTGCAAAATCGACAGACTGTACCAGATGCCATACCAACTGACACTGATATGAGTCCAGTACAAGTTCCTCCAGCAGTACAATCCAATAATCCTGGACTAGCTCAACCAAACAGGGGTAGTGCTTATAATGCTGTTCCTCCTCCCAACTATTCTCTACAAGTTACAACTCCACAATCTTCCAGAGTTGTTAATGAAGAATTAAGGAATCTCAAAACTCAATTCGAGGCATTCAAACAGAAGGATGGTTTACAAAGGTTAGGCATCAAACAACCTTATCCGATAGAATGGAAGCAAGTATCGTATCCTCCTAAATACAAGCCTCCTACTATCTTATTCTGTGATGGAACCACTTCTCCAAGTCAGTTTATTAATCACTTTGAAGTGATGACTGATCAGCTGCAACCAAGCGACGCCCTCCTTACTCGGGTGTTTGTTGGATGTCTCAAGGGAACAGCTTATGAATGGTATAGAAGTCTCCCAGATGGGAGCATTACCTCATTTGCCGGTTTCAAACAGATGTTTTTTGAACGGTTCTATGAAGGGCTCAATGACATGACTATGTCTGCTCTTATTAGAATCAAGCAGAAAAATAATGAAACTACAGAAGAGTACATTGAACGGTTTCGAAGAGAAGCTCTGAAGATGCCTTTTGGAACTCCTGATGCTGTCACCATCGACACATGCAAATCAAATTTGTTGCCAATCATCAGCATGTGGACAAGATCCACCCAATTCCAAGACTGGCCTTCTTTCATAGTTAGTGCCAAGGACGCAAAAATTAGTGCTGAAACCTTCAAAGGTTTAGGAGTGCAGATGACTCCTAAAGAAACAGGTCAAGGTACTAACAATAAAAACAATGCTCGCAAGGTAAAAGGAAGAAAAATGCCTGTTCGTATTCCTCCTCTGAAATATGGAAGGACGAAATACGGATTGGGCTATATAGCTCCTACTCCTTTTATCAATATTATCCATGAAATCCTGAGTCTGACGAAGATAAGAGATCTGATTCTTCTAGTACCACTTCTTGGGGTTCCGATACGAGTATCGGCGATTTCTACTGCAACATTCTGTCTTCCAACATGGTTTCCATTGACCATTCTGAAAAAAGTGATGAAGACGAAGAAGAGTTTGAAATCTCACCTGAATCAGAACAATGGGCCCAAAGATTAGATAATCAATAGGAGTTCCATTTCGAGCAAAAAGAACCTCCGACTGAAGACAAACTTGTTCAAATAGATGTTGGTGAAGAGGGATCTCCCAAACCAATATTCATCAGTGAAAGTCTTTCTGAAACTGATAAGCAAGACATGATCAAACTCATTCGTGACTACATCGATGTCTTCGCTTGGAGTTATGAAGATATGACAGGATTTGATCCACAAATTGTAACTCACAAGCTCAATATCTTGCCGAATGCTAAACCGGTCAAACAACAACAGCGACGATTTCGTCCAGACATTATGGATGCAATTGAAGCTGAAGTCAATAAACTCATAACCTCCAGGTTTATTAGAGAGGAACAACATCCCGATTGGGTGGCTAACATAGTTCCTGTCCTTAAAAAGACTAGCAAGATCAGAGTATGCATAGACTTCCGCGATCTCAATGCGGCTTGTCCTAAAGACGAATTCCCTCTACCAATCACTGATGTCATGATTGATAATACATGTGGATTTGAACGGATGTCATTCATGGACGGGTATTCTGGGTACAATCAGATTAAAATATTTCCAGATGACGAGAAGCACACTTCTTTCAGAACGCCGATCGGTGCATACTGTTATACAGTTATGCCATTCGGTCTCAAGAATGCAGGAGCAACTTATCAATGAGCTATGAGCACTATATTCCATGAACATTTACGGAAAACAGTCGAATGCTATATTGATGATATTGCAGTCAAAAGTCGACAAAAGGAGGATCATATCCAAGATTTGAAGACTATATTTGATCTAATGCGTAAGCATCAATTAAAGATGAACCCTACTAAGTCCTTCTTAGGCATCTCTAGTGGTAAATTTCTCGGCTTCGTCATTACCTCTAAAGGTACACACGTGGATCCCGAGAAGATCAAAGCCATCCAAGAGATGTGTCCTCCACGCACCTTAAAAGAGCTACGAGGATTTCAAGGAAGGATCGCTTATATCAGGAGATTCATCTCTAATTTATCAGGACGCTGCAGACCATTCAACAAACTTATGAAGAAAGGTGTTTCTTTTGTCTGGAATGATGAATGTCAGAAAGCATTCGATGATATAAAATAATATCTGATGAGCCCTCCAGTATTGGTACCTCCCGTTTCAGGAATTCCATTTCTCCTATATACTCGAGCAATGAGTCATTCATTGGGTGCATTACTCGCTCAAAAGAATCAAAATGGTCATGAACAAGCCATCTACTATCCCAGTCGTACTATGACCGGAGCTGAACCTCGATATTCACCGGTCGAAAAAGAATGTCTAGCCTTGATGTTCGTTGTTCAAAAGACACGACATTATATCATTGGCCAAACTATTCTTGTCATCTCTAGGATCAATCCTATACGGATCATGATGAAGAAACCCAGTGTTTTGAATTCTCGATTAGCTAACTGGGGAATCCTACTTGCTCAGTATGACATACATTATATTCCTCAGAAGTCAGTCAAAGGACAAGCTTTAGCTGATTTTCTGGCTGCTCATTCAATTCCAGAAGATTCAAAACTCTATGACGAAATTCCAGATGAAGTCCTAGATTCAAACCAAATTGCTGAAGAAGATCCTACTTGGCGTCTATTCTTTGATGGAGCTTCAAAAATAGGTCCTAATGGTGATATTGTCGCTGGAGTTGGAATCGTTCTTGTATCGCCAGAAGGTCTTGCTATCCAAAGAGCTTATTCTCTCAATCAGCCGTGTTCAAACAATGTAGCTGAGTACAATGCATTACTCATTGGTCTTCAACTCGCTAAACATCTAAATATTCAACATTTGGAGGCGTACGGAGACTCTAAACTCATTGTCAATCAGATAAGGGGTACTTATGAAGTCCTCCATCAAGATCTGGTTCCTTATCATAGATCAGCTATAACTATGGCTTCTTCGTTTGAAGAATTCTTCATTGAACATGTTAGGCGAGCATGTAACACAGAAGCTGATGCTCTAGCTAATCTTGCAGCGGTGTTGGCTATCCCAATTAGACGACAACAAATGATTATTGTTCGCAATCGAAAATTATTTCATCTTGAAAATAACCTGACCCTAGGACTTTCAGTTGACATTGAAGAATCAACATCTCATGACGTCAACACAACAAGAGTATTTGGATTTAGTCGTAAATCTTTATCATCTTCATCTGATTCCAGCATGGAATTTATCTTCAGTAATTCGGCCGAGAATCAAAATACGGATACGGATTGGAGACTTCCTTTCTTAGATTTTGTATTGTATGATATTCTTCCGGATGATCCGAGTGAGGCAGCATCTATCAGACGACGATCACTCCGATTCTATTATAATTATACAACAAAGACCTTATATCGTCGAGCTTATGATGGTTTACTTCTTCGATGTGTTGCCGGTGACGAGGCTCAACAAATTATTCGTGAAGCACATGATGGAATTTGTGGAGCACATCAGCCTGGACCAAAACTTCAAGACCGTATTCGACGTATGGGTTATTATTGGCCCACTATGGTATCAGACGCCATCGAATATGCAAAGAAGTGTAAAGCTTGTCAAATTCATGCAGATTTTATTCATCAATATTCGGAATTTCTACATCCGACGGCAGCATCATGGCCCTTCGAAGCTTGGGGCATGGACATTATTGGTCCGATCAATCCGCCGTCATCAAAAGGTCATCGGTTTATTCTCGCAATAATCGATTACTTCTCCAAATGGGCCGAAGCCATTCCTTTGTCTGAAGTTAAGACGTCCAATGTCATTAGCTTTATTAAGCACCACGTCATCTACAGATTTGGTGTTCCTCGACGCATTATTCATGATAACGGACCACAGTTCGTTAGTCAGAAGTTTACTCGATTCTGTAACGATCATCGGATCAACAATGTGGCTTCTACCGTATATAATCCGGCAGCTAACGGATTAGCAGAAGCTTTCAACAAGACCATCATCAAACTCCTAAAGAAGTTTGTCTCTACTAACAAACGTAATTGGAGTGAGAAGCTCGGTGAATGTTTGTGGGCTTATCGCACTACAGTTCGTAATGCTACTAAATGTACACCCTTCTCTCTGGTGTATGGTTGCGAAGCTGTTCTTCCATTAGAGATTCAAATTCCTTCTTTAAGGATAGCAATCACTAATGAACTCACTGCAGAAAATAATGATCGTCTTCGACTTCAAGAATTAGAAGCTCTGGATGAAAAGCGATTATCTGCTCAACAGAATATTGAATTCTATCAAGCTAGAATCTCAAGAGCTTTTAATAAGAAAGTCAGAGTTCGATCGTATCAAAAAGGAGAACTTGTTCTAACAGTCAGACGTCCTATGACTATGACTCATATGAGCAAGGGAAAATTTGACGCAAAGTGGGAAGGACCCTATATTGTGAGCAAAGTTTTCTCAAATGGAGCTTATCAACTCTCAGAATTGGATGGTCGAAAAGTTTTGATGCCTATTAATGGCAAATTCCTTAAGAAGTACTATGTATAAATGTAAATGCTTGTAATCATCAGATAGTTTCATGTTTAGAAATAAAATTTTTATTTTATTTTTATCATGAATGATGATACATGATATTAAAGAAGATCACTATCATCCTTTTCTACATTTGGACATGGGCCACTGCCGTCCTTCTCGAAGACGCGATCAGCAAAAGAATTGAGAACCTCTTTGCTGGAACCCACGAGGAACTTACAAGTAGCCATTCTCATGGCTTCTTCTTCTTCAGTCTTTTCTGGTTCGAGCAGGAAGTCCAGAATATCCCTTGGTGGCTTGGGTACAGACGAAGCTTCGTCTGCTACCGCTTTCTTCAATTGAATTGGATCAGCAGGACATTCTCCAATGCCTTTCTGAATCTTTATGGCAATTCCAGCTTTCTTGGATGCTTCTTCAGACGACATTCTTATGTTTGAAAGAAGAAGTGTTCGTTCTGGTCAGATTTCTGCTATATTTATAGGCAGAAATTCTATAAATAATAAAACGTCACGTTCATCCGACGGTTCATCCATTCATTAATCACGTTCAACCGACAGTTCATCCATTCATTTCTCACATTCATCCGACGATTCACAAATTCATTAATACTTGATGGTTCATCCATTCATTTATTACGTTCGTCCGTTCATGATCTTCTATCAATTTATTAAGTGGGGATTCGTTATTTATCATGTTTTCATAGCCTCTGAATCAATTCCGAATCTATCTACTCATTTGTCATTTTTGACCTCTACATAGAAATCAATCTATTTTCTTTTGAGTTCATACATATTATCACGTCCATAATACCTCTGATAATATCATATACTCTAAAACAGAAAAGAAGATTTTATTATCTATCATGTCCACAATTCATCCACAAATACAAATTATTGAGCATAGAAGAATTATCATTTTCATTCTCATTTCACCATAAAAAGTCTATTATATTTTCTTAGACTTTCTTACAAATCATAATGGAAATCTATTACAATCTTGGATTTTCATTCTACACCACAACAATAACCTAAAAGAGATCTATCTTCTTCTTTGGATCTTCTCCGTCGGACCTTCTCCGTCAGGTTCGTTGTTGGTGGCAGTTCCTGACTGTCTAAGTCCCAGTCACGACCAGATCAGCAGGAATCAAACTCTGGTCTTCTCTCTCAGACGAAAGGAGAACCATAGAGTATGGCAGCCCGAAGTCATGGTGCTGCCAATACAATTGGTGTATTGGAGGTAACCTCTTAAAGAAGATAGGAATGTATTCCATATTGGGATACAATTCCTAGTTCTGCCTTGAAAGGAACTCTACTACCCGATTTTTCGGGGTAGAGTTGACTCCACCATCCAACTCTCATGTATAAAGGCTCTTCCTACCATCTGAGGAAGACCCTTCTATCCCACGAAGAGTTCTGAGTTGTCTGATGTACGCGTCAAAAGCGTATGAGCTCCCTGATGTAGGTGTCAGCAGAATATTCTCCACAGCATCCACATCACCAATGCCAGTTCTAAAGAAAGTTTTCAGCCGAATTCCTGCAGAAAGCATCAAGAAAGAGGAGATTAATCAACAGAAATGTCATTTGGCACGCGCTGGCTAGTCAAGCGTGCATTGTTCAGTCAGAAACAAAAAGCCCATTTTCAACAGCAACAAAATAGTACACGTACTATACTGGACTTACCTTCAAGATTGGTGCTAAGAATTGGCAAACTCATGTTTGATACAGTGTACAGAAATCGAACATTAGAAAGCATTACTTTCCTGTTTGAGAATGAAATCTCCCAAAAATTTCATTCTCAGAGAAAAAAGAAGAAGAATGAGAGATGAGTATCTTTGAAACTCAGCTATCTATTTAAAGGACAAAGTACAAGCTTATTCTTGGAAAAGATCCGCGTAAATAGCGCTCGTAAACCATGGAATGAATGACACGTGTGCTTTGGAAGACAACACAACATTGGAAACAGTCAAAGAGTGCTAATTAACATTCTTCATTAATGCATGCTGTTCAAACACAAAAGTTGTACTACATTCTTCAAGACAGGCACTGATGGCCTTACACAAGACAAAAGAAGAAGTACAACATTTTCAAAAGAAGACAAAAGCATAAAAGACACGCTCTATTTAGCAGAGCGACTGAGCTTAGTGCCCAGTTCTTCTACGCTCTTAACCCCCATGCGGTGTAACAGAGCCTTCAACATTTCACGCTGCTCTGCAAGGCTGCGTCCGTCAGAAGAAGACGAGCCATCCAGACCAAAATAGCTCAGGAAATTCTTGGCTAAATGCATGGGATCGTCTTTGAACTCGAAGACTAGGGGCTCCGGTTCCTTACCCTCAAAAGTGGGATCACCATGGGAACAAAAACCCAATTTGCGTGCTTCTTCTTCAGTTTCTTCCTTTGGTGTCATGTTGACGTAAGATGAAGATTAAAAATGAATCTTCTCCCTGTTTATATAACAGAGCTCGTCGGCGGTTCATATTCCACCATGAATTGGATACAATCAGTCTCGGATAACGAAGAGTCATTATGACATTTAATAAGTTCATTTGGATGCTTTCAAAGAACTTCGAAGTCTTTTCGACTTTCGAAAAATTTGAAGTCATCTCAGCGTGACTGATTTCATTTTATCATCTTATTTTCAAAGTATTTCGAAAATTTTGAAGTCTTTTCAATTTTTCGAAAACTTTGAAGGGGGTCTTGTAGGCCTTTAAAAATGACAGTCACGCTGAGTTGATCAGGACAGAGTCAAAAGTCACGCTCAGTTGATCAGGACAATATTTACAAGTCACGCTGAGAAGACAGCTCATCATTTGTCAGAGAGTAATTATGACTGACAGCACAACAGTCGAAGAATGTCTTTTCGTATGCCACGTATGCACAGAATTCGAGAGATCACAGCCGTCTATTGCATGATTTTCGAAATCTTCTTCAGCAAGACTCAACCTTCGTCAAGTTGGCGTACCAAAAGAGCTTCTTGTCATTTAATGCGACTGACAAAAGCAATCACTGTCAGAGATTTTGTGTCAGTCGAGGTACGCTAAATCAAGACAGCTGGCAGTCCTATCTCAAGTCTGCGTGTATTTTGAGTTTTCCCTCAAATCTGCGTGGATTCTGAAGTTTTCTTCCTCAAATCTGCATGGATTTTGAAGCTTTTTTCCTCAAGTCTGCGTGGATTCTGAAGCTTCCTGCCCCAAGTTTGCGTGAATTTTGAAGCTTTCTATCCCGAGTCTGCGTGGATTTCGTCTTCAACAAGTCTGTGTGGATTTCATCAAATTGGAGTACGTGGCAGCCATGCCACTGATCTCTCGCTTGCGTGTCCTGTAACTTGCACACGACTCATGCATGATTGCCATGTGTCCAACAGTTACAGGCCACGTCCAGTAACTGCTCACAATCTTGCGTATGTTAAATTCTGCATGATTTTCAACTAAGCACAGGCTGTGAAGACAGTTATCTTTTCAGTTATTATTTTTGACTCTATAAATAGAGTTCTTTTTCTCATTCAATTGTACAGATACATAGTTATCTACTGTCAAAATTTTGAGAGCTTTTCTTCTTCGCATAGTCCAAGGGATAAAGTGATCGTCTTCTAGATCAGATTCCTACAGTTGTAATTTTCCCAGATACATAATAAATAAAGGAATTTATTTATGGAAAACACATACCTGTCGCTAACCATTCCTTTCTTTCTTATCTTATTCATCCTTTCTTTCACTTGTTCGTACGTTTATTGATTCATTCACATATTCATTCATTCTCATATTCATTCATTCATTCGTTGATTCATTCATTCACTTATTCATTCATTCATTCATTCATACATTATGCAACTCCCTGTGCGGGAGTCGCCTTGGTGACCCATCGGTCCCGAAGTCTTCCAATGTTGCTATACGCTACTCGGAACGACTATGTCGATAGTCTTCCATTTCATTGTTGTAAACCGTTCATTGTTTCATTGTTGAACGCATAAGGAACTTGAATGTAAGCATGTGCCTTAGCATGAGCGCGGAGTGCGGTGCGAGAGTTCTCATATTTTCCATGTTCTTTTCCATATTCTATACAAGCATACAAGATGGGATTTATTTCCTCAACTAGGTGCGTTGAGTCATTTATTAGCATGCGCAGTATTATCGCCTAGCGATTCTAGCAATAGTATCCGTATTGTTATGTGTCTAGGCTAAGCAAAGACGGGCTCATCGGAGCCACCCACCTTAGCGATGTTCGCATCGGTCGAGCGATACTCCGAGCGCGCCTTTGAAAGTCGAAGTCTGGATTCATCTTCGATGGGCCAATGTAAGCCTTGTATCGATTCTTCATCAGGTCGATGCCAACTCTTCGGGTCGACGGCTCGTTTGAGTCGTTGCACTTGCCGTTTGAATCGGCGTTCTGCTAGGGCAGAGCGGGTCATTACAGCAACTTTGGTGCAACCACAGGTAATCCACTAATCGGGAGTCCTGTAAGACAAAATACGTCATCCAACGTAATTGTCATCTCACCGAATGGCATATGGAATAAGTTGGTCTCCGGTTGCTAACGCTCAACAAACGCACAAATTAGATTTTTGTTTGGCGTCTTATACGAAATCCATCTCAAGTCTGAAATTCTGGAACGATGAATCAACATCTTAAAATTATTACCCCCTCTATCAAACTCACTTGTTTCCATCTTGGTCGTGTGGCACCAATACCTCAACAAAGGCCTCTTAATCCCATTCCAAATCTGGAACGCCACATGAGTCTTGAAACTTGGGATAAGTTGGGGATCTTTAGGTCCACCGGGACAAAGGCCCGTCAATACATAATCGTCATCACCTTCTTCTTCCTCTTCTTCTTCAGCACGTGCTTCATCTTCTTCCTCGGCACGTGCTTCCTCTTCTTGAGGACTAGTACGTACAGCCGCCTCTTCTTTCTCAACTTGCATGTTCAAAACATGCTCGAGTTCTTCTTCAGCACGTTGCTCGCTAATTTAACTCGGAGCAACTGTTGGACTGGTACGTGCAGCTGCCTCTTCTTCCTCAGCACGTTGCTCTCTTATTTGAATCAGAGCAACTGTTACTCCTTCTTGACAACTGCTACGTGCAACTGCCAACTCTTCTAACCGATGCCTTCTATTAGAAGTTGTAGGTGGTCGTCTCCTCATATATGTCCTTCATGCTAAATTGATTAAAATAGCAACAATTAAACAATCTATACAGTCAAAATGAACTGCTCGACCAAAACTAGTCGAACAAATGCTTATTGTTCGACATATACAGGTCAAACATAACACTAAGAAGCTCGACCAATATAGGTCGAAAAAACCTCTCTGGTGCTCGACATATTCTGGTCGAACATATACACAAATGTTCGACTCTTTCATGTCGAACATGCGTTTTGATGCCCGACCAACCAGGCTCGGGCAGAACCATAAATACCCAAAAAAATTACAACAGAAACCGTTTGAACAAGAAATGAAGGTATTCGAAACCCTAAAGCAATGATCCTAAATGAAAGTAATACTTAATTCGAAGTAATGCGGTGGTTCGATTTGAAAAACTCACCAAATTGATCTTGGGATTGGGATTGATCTTGGGATTGGTCTCGGATTGCCCTCCATTGTACAAGTCGAACAATCCGATACCTCCTCGCCGACTACGCTGCTGTTCGAACGGGGAAGGATGGGATTGGAGAAGACTTCGGTCACGGGGGCCGGCCGTTTGGAGTGGGGAGGAGAGTTTAGAATGTTGGGGTGTGCTTAGGAATTATTAGAAATTATAGTTAGGTTTTGTGTTATAATAGAAAAGGTTATTTTTGTCATTTTGTGGGGTATACTTAGTATTTAAAATAATTTTCTTCAATTAAAACAGGGTGTACTTAGCACTTGGTGTGTGCTAAGTAAGTCATGGGGTGCTTATAGCTGGACCCTATAGAAAAAAGGTTATTTGTCAACTCTAAAATATTTTTTCAAATTATCCCTTCTGTGCGTTTGACATGCCAGCTAAAAAAAAAAGTTTAAAATTTAAATTAAATTTAAAAAATAGATAATTATTTTTTTTGTCAAATGTCACATCAGGTACCACGTAATAAGAAATATTTTGAATCTTAAAAGTGTAAAAGTGAAACTTTCAACATATTGTAATGTAAGTACCGAACTCATCTGGCTATTGTGGTCAGTGAGGAGAGGTATAACCTCCTTCGCTAGGCGGACGGTCTCGGGACCGAACCACGGGGGAGGTGTAGACAGCTGGCTCAACTGGCATGCAACGCAGCGTGCATAAAATTCCATACGTTACGTCGGGCATCTAAAAAAACATATTGTAATGTAAGTGGTGTTACATTCAGAAAGAAATTTGATGGATGGTTTTTTGTCTGAGTTTCATATCAATTTTGTTTGGATAGCAACATGAAAATGGAAGTAAAAATTGAAAGTTTAAAGTTCCAATATTTGGTTGGTAACATTAAAGTGAAAGTAGAAATTGAAAGTATATATTAATTAACAAATAATTAACAAAACATAATTAACAAAAAAATTAAAAATAAGCCTTAATTAGCGTAAAATTAAGTCGTTAAATTTTTAATTAACAAAAAAATAATTAATAACAAAGACATAATTGAAAAAAATCATAAAAATTTACCCAAAAATGAAAAAAAAAAATTGAAAATAAGAAAACATAATTAACGAAACATTAACTAACACAAAATAGATTAACCAAAAAAAATTAAAAACCTTAATTAACGCAAAATTAATTGCCATTATTTTTTAATTAATAAATAATAACATGCTAACAAATTCTAAAAGTGCTTTCCTATTCAATTAAAAATGAATTAACAAAAATAAATTAATTAATTAATCCAATTGAATTAATAAATAAAAAATAGTCACAAAACTCTCCACTTTCAACTAGTTTCGCTCATTTTCTACTGTAACTCAAAAACTATCCACTTGCAATAAATTTTTTACTTTCAATGCACTTGTACTGGCTAATCAAACACAATAATTGTTGTAATGCAAGTCTCGATGCATTGAAAGTGTCACGCAAGTGCACTTACAATATACTTACAAGCTACCAAACGCGCGAGGAGCTGACACTTTTAACACAGTTGAAAAAATGCTTACACTTGCAACCCACTAGCAAGCTTCGAACAACCCCTTAAAGAGGCTTCAAAATGCTAAAAAAGTAAACAGCCTAAACGTATTTATATCCTCAAAAAAAAACTAAAATTATTCTAAGTACCCAGTATATATATACTGCACTTTAAAAAAATTATTTTAAAGCATATGCCTAAAATTCTGTAAATATTTATATAATAAATGTGAATAAATATATATTTAATATTTAAAATATATCTAAACTAACTATGCAGTATTATCTAAACGTATATCGAAAGTTTAAAAACATATATATAACAAATTTTATTTAAATTTTATAAAAAATATTTACATTATTTTAATATAATTGAAATTATTATAAAGAAATTTAATAATATTCTTTCTTTTCTCGTGCACGTGAACATGACTATCATACAGTTCAAGTGCAGCATAAATAAGTAAATTACTTTGGCGCACACAAAGTGATATAGGCTATCACATACTTTTAAAAATATATTATCTTTTATACCATAAATATTCCAAAAAAAATGTTACAAACTATCATTTTTTGTTAACTTTTCGTCATAGTGCTGCCATAATTCTTACAATCCTCCTCACTACAATTAGGATCGTCATAATCCTGACAGTCCTAAGACAGAAAACTATGTGTAGTAGGACTGCTGTGATTTTGATAGTTTTTTGCCGTCCCCAATCGAACTTTGTGGATTTTTAAAGCTTTCAAACCTTAAATTTTTTGCTCAAAGCTGGCAATATCGATGTTCGAAAGAAATAAATATCTAACATACATTAAATAAAATATTAAAAAAACATAAAAAATAAAATATTTTCATATTTTGAAAAACATATCAAATATACATTGAAATGAATAAGAAGATGATGATGATGATTTACCCTGTCATGTTCGATTATTGTTGCAAAACCGTAGATTATACGAAAAAGAGGAAGTTGTATGAGTGAAAGCGGAAGAGCAAAGAAAATTTTGAGTGTTTTAAACTGTCATGTCCTGTAGCACTTTTACAATTTAATAATGATGTCATCTATCATGTGATAGTCCATATCATTTATGGTGGTGCCCTTAATAATTCCTAAAAGAAGGCTAATTTATAACTAAAATACCATCAGCACCACCTTTTATTTTTTCCAAATTGTAAGTGGGTAATCTAAACTATTTTCTTTACCTAAACTATTAAAATAGAAGGCACCCATATATTTTTCAACATGTTACTCTAAATTGCAATAAAAGAAAACAATTGTTAAAGGCACAACACTATAAGAGGCAACACGTATAAAATAAACAGTTTTTTCATATAAGAAAAAAAATTATAGGAAATTGCATGTGAAGGGAACAGTTTAGGGTATTTGTAAAACAAGGGACGGATTGCCAACTGAATTGGCTTGGGAGGCCGAAAATCTGGTGGAGGAAGATTTCACCAAATCAATTGGCTCCACTTGAGTTTTCGCCAACTCAATTAGCTCCTCATATATAATTTAGCCAACTCACTTAGCTTAAAACTTTTAGCCAACTCTATTGGCTTAGAACTTTTGCTCACTTTTTCCAACCGGCTATTTTTGCCAATTAATTGTTACAGAATTTCCTCATATTTACTAGTCAATTCAAGCTTCGTTACAAACTTTGTTATAGAATTTCAAACTTTGTTACAAACTTCTATATTGTGTTACAAATTAACGAGAGCCCCGGTTAAGTCGTCTATAATCCCTGCGATGTCCCTGTTTGAGCCCTAGTCGCCCTCTCCGGTCCTCTGTATTCTCTTCCTCCTCCTCCTCTTCCGACACCTCTTGAATCTGGGTAGGCACGGTGCTAAAGGACTTGAAAAAATTGTGTATAATATGCAACATCTGGATATTGACTCGCTGCTGGAATTGAAAACTGTTGGTCATATGGATGAAAAACTGGTGAAGCGACTGGATAATGATACTGCTGACTAGTACCCTCTCCCGCACATTGTAGAGAAATATCCTCTCCAGCATACTACTGCTTAGTTCCCTCTCCAGCATACTGCTGACTAGTACCCTCTCATGAGTATTGCTGAGTAGGGATCTCTCCAGCATAATGTTGATTAGGGATCTCTCCAGCATAATGTTGATTAGGGACCTCTCCAGCATACTGTTGATTAGGGACCTCTCCAGCATATTGTTGATTAGGGACCTCTCCGATATCTCTCCTATGACGTCGAGATTGTCTCCGACTAACGGTGTCAACTGGATAATCAGGTGGAATACGTGTATGTACTACATGCATTTCAGGCTCCCGTCCAAGACCCAGTAGATCAATACAAGACACAATATTGTCCTGCATACTCTCGACCTTCCAGCCACGAGTAGCTCTCTGGTTTTTTCAAAGACTGTTGACATGCAACACTCTGAAATATAAAATATGCAAATTAAAATTTGAATCACATAATATGTCTATGTAATTTTGAAGTTGTAATTAAGTCGTACCAATTCAGACATGTCATCAACAAAAGCACGCAAACTATAATCATCTATGGCTCTACACTTGAATCTTGGCTCTTCAAATTTTTATGCTCTGTTGTTCATACAAGGAGTAGAGGGAAGAGGGCTCAAGTTTAAATAGGGGAGATTCCCTCACCCACCCCGCAACCTACAGACCAGTGCTACTCGGTCTTCCAAGCACGCAGTCTCCCATGCAGTGGCACATTCTACGAAATGAAATTTTGAATTTCCAAATTTAGCCAAGTCTAATGGCTAGAAATCTACCTTGCTTTTTAGCCAAGTAAATTGGCTTGGAAATGGATTTCGCCAAGTCACTTGGCTGAACTTTTCTCCAGGGGCCCATAACGCCTTCGCCAAGTCACTTGGCTTGGAAAATGTTTTCGCCAAATTACTTGGCACCAATTGTCATAGGATAATGCAAATACAACATATAACAAATTACGGCAACTTTGCCCCTAATAATATTGACTCGATTATGTTTTATGTTAATTCTTAATCAAAGGACAAAGTCTCTAATTTGCGAGAGTACTCAACATACATATAATAAAATTAACTGGATAGTGTGTTTTTTTCCCATTATTCAAAAGCAGATAATCGATTTTTAAGCACTTTTTTAGTTTTTCCATGCACGCCACCAATGAAGTTAAATTCAGAAAATTTAACCGAGAATTTTTTTTAGAAAAAATACAAATGGATGGATGAAACACCATTAAATTGGTGCATAAAGAACTAATAGGATGAAGTGGACCAGACCGCATCGGTGCCCCACATTTAAAGTGGGAAGTGAGGCATCATTAAAATTGACGTCCCTAAATAGAGAGGTGTGGGACGTCAACTCTATTGACGTTTCGATAATTCTTTCTTTCTTTTTTAACGAAGGATGACCGTCGGTTGGTCTAACCTTCGGATTTTCGAACGTTAACTACTACAAAAATTGTTAACAATGACACTTTATAGAATGACACTTTATAGATGACACTCATAAAAAAAAAATCATTAATAATATTTTTAATGTCATCCCATTAAATGATCGTCATTAATAACTAAATCAATGACATTTAAAAAAATGATGTCATGAAACGTATACTAAGATGACGATTAAAAGATAAGGGTCGTAAAAAAATATATAGATGTCATCTTTTGTGTATGAAAGAAAAGATGTGGGACTAACAATGACACAGTAATATTAAGAGTCATATTTAGTTTAAACAATGATAGAAACATATTGTGTGTCATAAAATATTGATTAAATTCATACTGTTGGACTGAATCTAGATTGAACGAAAAAAGTATATGCTAGTGTTGATTGCACGGCTAGTTGGAGAGTGGACAATAATAGGAACAGAGTTAGGATTAGTTCTTTAAAATATAAAATCTAAATATAATTAGTTATTGCAATTTGGGTTAGGATATTTTGATCTTTTTTTTTACTCTTGTTTATCTCCAATGACAAAAAAAAAATGTGAAAGTTCAAGTGAAAATAAAATATTAAAGTTATCACTTTATAGATAAGAACAATACTATATATTAAAGAGCCAAAATTAAATAATTGATATATTTAAATACAATTTAGTTAGTTTAGCTAAATTTTCATCTATTTTTAGTTGGCCATTGTCCATTTGCATATAAGGAAGGTCATGCACAAATATCGTACGTACATCGGATAGTACCTTTTGAGATGTACTTTTTACATATTTTGTGGTGAAGACAAATTACTAATTAGAAAATATGTATAGCAAGAGAATAATAAAAATAAAGATAAAAATAAAAATAAATTTTGTTTTACTTTTATTCTTTTCCTTTTGATTGGTTATACTAGGCTTATAGGCTAATAATAAAGGCACTGCCCTTTTTTATCAGGGCTAGTCCGGATTTTTTTTTTGTTTTACTCAGGACAGCCCATTTTTTTGATTTTGGGTTGTCCCAAAGTAAAATTCTCCTAAACCCAAAATTTTTCTCTCATTTGCAAAATTTTTTCTCTCTTCCTAAACCCTAACTCCTCTCTTCTTCTTCTTCCTCTTCTCCTCCACCATTTCTCCATCCCCAAGCAAGAAGTTAATTTGAAAATTCCTAGAAATTTCTTCCACCCTAAAAATTTTCTCTTCTTCTTCCTCTTATCTTCCAAATTTCCTTCTCAAGAAGATCGATGGCACCCAAATTCTTTCTCTATTTGTTTCCAAAACCCTAGAAATTAAATTGAAAAATTCAAGCATCCATTATATTGTTTATTTCAATTGTCTGTAGCCCATTTGAATTAAACTACATTCGGAGTGAAAAATTACCCATTTAAATTAAACACAAGTATGCACGAACGAGAAAACTGTGCGTCGATCAGGACTGCCCAATTTTCTGGCAGTCCTACAAACTGAATGGACTGCCGGAAAACTGGGCAGTCCTAAGTCACAACATGTGAAACAAAGGACTGTCCATTTTTCTGGCAGTCCTTACTGTATTCAGGACTGCCAGAAAATTGGACAGTCCTACATACAGTAAGGACTGCCAGAAAAATGGACAGTCCTTTGTTTCACATGCTGTGACTTAGGACTGCCCAGTTTTCTGGCAGTCCATTCAGTTTGTTGGACTGCCAGAAAATTGGGCAGTCCTTGTTTGCACTAGTTGAACAGCAATATTGGGTTTCCTCCCATATTAGGGTTTGTATATTATGAGGAGCCTTTGGGTGTCATCGAAATTGGAAATGAGGAAAAAATTAGGGATAACAATATTAGGGTTTCCACAATATTAGGATTTAACATTTTTGTTGTTGTTGTTGTTGTTCTTCTTCTTCTTCTTCTTGGATGGGTTGAGGAAGAAGAAGAGGGAAAAAATAGAAAGAAAAAAAAAGTGACTTTTATACCAAAGAGTGGGATAGCCCTAATCATTTTTTTAATGACAAATTTATAAATAATACAAAGTTTAAAATGGGATAGCCCTGATAAAAATGTGAAATGCCTTTATAACTAGCCGGCTTATATTAGGGCTTGATTACACAAGGCGTACAAGTTCCAAAATTTTATCCTAAAACCTTTCCAGGCCCGCTCTTTTTATCATTCTTCATGAAAAAAATCCCCTAAAATTTCCTTCCCCGGCCCAAATCAAAACTCTTGCAGGCATGCTATCCCGTTCTCCTTCTCCTCATCATCGTCTCCTCCTCTACTTTTTCTCCTCATAATCTCCTTCTCCTCCTCATCATCATCATTTTCTCCTCCACCAATGAAATGAGTAATAGTCGACAACCTACTGCTCTGGTCGTCTTCTCATCGACGACCAGAGCCAACATGATACAGAGCTGACACTCTCACTCTGTATTTGCACTCAAATCCCAGTAGCAGTAGCAGCATTCCAGTAGCAGTAACAGCATTTCAGTAGCAGTAACAATTTGCTTGTTACCAGTAGCCAAGTGGCAGTAGCTGTAGTCTTACTGATAGGTAAATCAATTAGCCAGGTCAGCAGTAACAGCTCAGCTTTTCTTGTTAGCTAATTAGCCACCTCCTCAATTCGGTTAGCTCTCTCTTTCCTGAAAAGTATCAGCACATGGGAAGAGATATTTGTGACTAGCATAAATAGGAAAGGAATGGAAAGGAGGAGTATGGAGAAAGTAATGAGAATCCTTACTATACTGTAGCTTGTTTTCTTCTTCCTGTCTTCTTCTTAGCCATTGTTAATAAAGCTTGAATTCTCCATTGCTATTCTTTGTTATTCTCTATTTTTCCTGCACAGAAATGCATCACTCACCAAGGCCACAGGTGCACACTGGTACGACTGGAATGGGTCGTATCAATTTGGTATCAGAGCCCCTCGATCCATTGATCGAGGGCAATATGGAGCAAGGGTCAAGCTCTCGATCTTCACATCCAGAAGGATCTCGAAGTGCAACCACAGGAGAGGATCGACTGCACTCTTTGGAAGGTACTGTTCTAGAATTGAGCCAAAAATTCAATCAATTTGGTCTCAAATTTGATCAGATGTTTGAAGAAATGGGTAGAACAAGGAGAGCCAATACTGTCCCTCCCCCTGTAACCACCCTGCCACCACCACCCACTCTAACACCTTCACCACAGATCCATACCACCAGACCATTCTTCCCACATTTTTCCATCCCTCCATCTCCTTTTTCAAATCAAATTCCACCAGGAAACCCCCCATACACACCCCAAATTCCCCCTCACCAGTTTGAACATCAACCATTCATTTATCCCACACAATTTCAGAATCCACCCATGACACAAGGAATGCAAGGTTCTAATGTAGCTCAAATGGGATCTCCTTTCCCTGCTGAATTCAATAATAATGTCAACACAGGAGGTCAGGGATGGGGCCAGCCAACTCCCAGGCTCAAATTGCCTGAGTTTGATGGAGAGGGAGATGTTGATGAATGGCTATTAAGAGCTAATCATTACTTTGCTTTTTATGGCATACCTGAATATGATAAGGTCAGGTACTGCTCTGTGCAGCTCAAAGGCACAGGAGCATATTGGTATGACTGGCTTGTCACCATTAGGGGCAGAGCAGTTACATGGGATGAGTTTTATCAGTGTATTAGAATGGAATTTGGTCCATCCCAATTCACAGATCACACAATTGACCTCAAATTACTGAAACAGGAAGGAACAGTGCAAGATTATACTTCCAAATTTCAAAAACTCTCAAAGAGGGTAGCTGGTACACCTGAGAGATGTTTGATCATCCATTTTATAGGAGGGCTCAAAGAGGAGGTTAGATATGAAGTGTTAGTGGCTAATCCAGTTAGCCTACCAGCTGCCATGCAAGTAGCAAAGTTATATGAATCTAAAATTGCAGCCATCAAAAAGAATTATAGGGTTCCAAATCAACCTAACAGATGGGTAGGTGGGAACTCTGGTTCTTATTCTGCTGCCAGTGAAGCTCAGAACAAGGGGCCAGCACAGGGAACAGAGGCTAAATCAAATTCCAGATTTCAAACTCCTACTATATCACCAAGTGAGTTATTGAGAAGAAAGAACTTGGGCCTATGTTTTCTATGTGATGAGAAGTGGGCTAGAGGTCACAGATGCAGAGAAAAGAAGTTGTTCATGTTGGTGTCAGATGAAGATGAAGAAGGAATTAATGTAGCTGAAGAACCAATGACTTTTTTGCCAGAAAATCAGGAAGTTATACAACACAACTCTCAAAGTTTATTTGAAATATCATTGCAAGCTTATTCTGGAACATTCCATCAGTCTACCATGAAGATAAAGGGAACTGTTAAGAGTAAACCTGTAATCATTTTAATTGATTCAGGGTCCACTCACAGTTTCATAGACACTTCCTTCATTGAGAGATTTAATCTCCCTCTGGCCAATGGCAACACTTTTGATGTAATGGTAGCAAATGGGGACAAATTAACCAGCAAAGGACTTTGCAAGGATGTTGTAATTGAGTGTCAAGGCACTAGAATCATTACTGATCTGCTACCTCTCTCAATACCTGGTTGCCAGATTGTACTTGGAGCAAATTGGCTCAGTACCTTGGGTACCATCATGTGGAATTTCCAGGAGCTTACAATGGAGTTCACAAGCCAAGGTGTAGAGCACAAGTTGCAGGGGTTAAAACTTCAGAAAGGTTTGGGTGAGTTGGAACTCAGAGATCTCAGGCATAAACCTCATCTGTTTGTCATTCAATTGTGTTCAAGGCAGGGGTGTAATGAGAAGCCAGTCCCAGAAGCAGAGGAAGAAGGAATGCAAGAATTGTTAAATCAATACAAGCACTTATTTGAAGAACCAACAGGTCTTCCTCCCAGGAGACCCTATGATCACAAAATTCCTCTACTTCCAGGAGCAAGTCCTGTATGCAGCAGGCCATATAGACACTCCTTCTTTCACAAAAATGAAATTGAAAGGCAAGTTCAAGAAATGTTAGAGTCTGGAATCATTAGGAACAGTAATAGTTCTTATTCATCTCCTGTGATTCTGGTCAGAAAGTCTGATGGCACTTGGAGAATGTGCATAGACTATAGGGGGCTCAACTCGAGTACAGTGAAGGACAAATTCCCCATTCCATTGGTAGAAGAATTGTTTGATGAACTCAATGGTGCCAAGTATTACTCAAAGCTGGACCTCAGATCTGGATATCATCAAATTAGAATGGAGGAGAGTGATGTGTTCAAAACTGCTTTCAGGACTCATGAAGGGCATTATGAGTTCTTAGTAATGCCTTTTGGGCTTACTAATGCTCCCTCCACTTTTCAAGCTATGATGAATGACATCTTCAAGGAGTACTTAAGAAGGTTTGTTTTAGTGTTCTTTGATGATATACTTGTGTATAGTGCTAACCCTGCAGAGCATAAAATACATCTTGAATTGGTCTTCAAAAAGCTGGAATTGCATCAGCTGAAACTCAAAAGAAACAAATGTTGTTTCAGTCAGAGACAAGTAGACTACCTGGGACACAGAATTACTGAGCAGGGGTTAGAGGTGAACTATGACAAGATCAAGGCAGTGGTGGAGTGGCCAGTTCCCAAGACTCTCAAGCAACTAAGAGGGTTCCTAGGCCTCACTGGTTACTACAGGAGATTCATACAGGGCTATGGTACCATAGCAGGAGCCTTAACAAATCTCCTCAAGAAAAATTCATTCCTATGGGACAGCAAGGCCCAAACTGCATTTGAAAATTTGAAGAAAGCCTTAACTCAGCCACCTGTGTTGGCCATGCTAAATTTCAATGAAGAATTCACACTAGAGTGTGATGCATCTGGAGGAGGTATAGGAGCAGTGCTGATGCAGGGAGGAAGACCCTTAGCTTACCTAAGTCAACAATTGAAGGGCAGGTCAGTACTTCTTTCTACTTATGAGAGGGAAATGTTAGCAATCCTTTTAGCAGTTAAGAAGTGGGGACAGTATTTGTGGGGAAAACCATTTGTCATCAAAACTGACCACAAACCACTCAAATATTTGCTAGAGCAGAGAGTTTACACAGAGGCCCAATACAAGTGGGTCATGAAATTACATGGTTACCAGTATAGGGTTGAGTACAAGAAGGGCAAGGAAAATCAAGCAGCAGACAGTTTGTCTAGGCAGGAAGAAGCAAGTTTGACAGCCATCACCATTGTGCAGGCAGACTGGATTCAGCAATTGAAGAACCAGTGGCAAACTTCAGACTATTTTTTGAAGATGCAGGAGAAATGGGACAAAGGCAAGCTGAATCCTGACAAATATTCAATGAAAGATGGTCTCCTATACTACAAAAACAGGGTAATAATTGATCCCTCATCTGATTTGGCTCTCCAGTTAATTAAGGAGCACCATGATGTACTGCAAGCTGGTCACTCAGGTTATTTGAAGACCTTGCAGAGGCTCAAAAGAGGTTGTCATTGGACAGGTATGAAGTCTGCAGTTAAAAAATATGTGCAGGAATGTCTGGTTTGTCAAGAAAACAAGGGAGAGAATGTGTCTCCTGCAGGTTTATTACATCCTCTTCCAATTCCAAAACAAATCTGGGAAGATATTTCTATGGACTTCATAGAGGGGTTGCCCACAAGTAACAATAAGACAACCATAATGGTAGTTGTAGATAGGTTAACCAAGTATATACACCTATTTGCATTACACTACCCCTTTACAGCAGCAGTGGTGGCCCAGGTTTTTGTTGATGGGGTCTTTAAACTGCATGGAATGCCTAGATCAATTGTATCAGACAGAGATCCAGTCTTTACAAGTCACTTTTGGAAGGAATTCTTCAAACAGCAAGGGACTGCTCTCAAATACAGTACAGCCTATCACCCTCAAACTGATGGCCAAACTGAGGTAACAAATCGATGCATTGAAGGTTATCTTAGATGTTTTTGTAGCCACAAACCCAGGGAATGGAGTAGGCACCTTCCTTGGGCTGAATATTGGTTTAATACCAATTGGCATTCAGCTACTAAGGTGACCCCCTTTGAAGCTGTATATGGCAGGTCACCCCCACACATTCTTACCTACATTACTGATCCTCCTCAAGACAAAGAAGTTGCTTCTACCTTGCTGTCTAGGGATAATGCTCTACACATATTAAGAGATAATCTGGTGCTTGCACAAGACAGAATGAGGAAATTGGCCAATACTCACAGAACTGACAGGGAGTTTGCAATAGGTGATTGGGTCTATCTAAGACTACAACCTTATAGGCAGATATCAGTGGCACAGAGGAAACCACAGAAGTTGTCCCCCAAATATTATGGTCCTTATCAGGTCACATCCAGGATTGGACCAGTGGCATACAAATTACAACTACCTACTGAAGCCTTAATTCATCCAGTTTTTCATGTATCACAATTGAAGAAAAAGTTGGGAACTCATTCAAGTTGGCAAGAGGGAGCTCCAAATCCTATAGAAGGGTTGATCTTAGAACCTGATTGGGTTCTGGACAGAAGAATGGTGCAGAAGAATAACAGGGCAGCAGTAGAATTGTTGGTTCAGTGGAAGGAGAGTCAACCAGAGGAAGCAGTATGGGTGCCTTATGATAAATTCATCAAGACTTATCCATTTTTTGACCTTGAGACAAGGTCAAAGTAAGGGAGGGGTAAGCTGACACTCTCACTCTGTATTTGCACTCAAATCCCAGTAGCAGTAGCAGCATTCCAGTAGCAGTAACAGCATTTCAGTAGCAGTAACAATTTGCTTGTTACCAGTAGCCAAGTGGCAGTAGCTGTAGTCTTACTGATAGGTAAATCAATTAGCCAGGTCAGCAGTAACAGCTCAGCTTTTCTTGTTAGCTAATTAGCCACCTCCTCAATTCGGTTAGCTCTCTCTTTCCTGAAAAGTATCAGCACATGGGAAGAGATATTTGTGACTAGCATAAATAGGAAAGGAATGGAAAGGAGGAGTATGGAGAAAGTAATGAGAATCCTTACTATACTGTAGCTTGTTTTCTTCTTCCTGTCTTCTTCTTAGCCATTGTTAATAAAGCTTGAATTCTCCATTGCTATTCTTTGTTATTCTCTATTTTTCCTGCACAGAAATGCATCACTCACCAAGGCCACAGGTGCACACTGGTACGACTGGAATGGGTCGTATCACAACAGCAGCCGGAGCAGAAGATCTGGCCACCGCAAACGTGCCACCCCCACGTGTCATTTCCTCCCTGGGGAGAACGCCTCCACCACCGGCGACAAGGTTTTCCCCTCCTATGTCATTTTTATAATTTTTTTCATCTTTTTGATGATATGGTTACTTGATAATGGCTTTGGTAACTAATTTATGTTTTTAGTTTTTAATATGGTTCCTAGATAATGACAGGTCCTCAACTTTCCCTCCGGGACTCGGCTCCAAGTTACTACACCGAGTCTTGCATTTTATTTCTGAAATTTATTTAAGTCCTACTGGGCTTTCCCCTCCGGGACATAATCCTAGTAAGTATTAACTACATACGTAGGTGAAGTGTATGTTGTTATGTCTCTAAGATTTTTGAGTTACATGGGAACTCTATTATATGATACGTGTCCAACACGATACTGAGTTTTTTTTTGCTTCATAATCATTTTCAAGTTGTAAAACAACATTCTCATTTTGTTAGGTACTTTGACATGGGTATTAAAGAAAACTAGATTCATATCACGGACATGGGTATAGATGGAAGACAAAAATTTATTCTTTTTTTGGATTTTTGAATCTTTTAAGGCCGTTGGCATTACATGTTTGCTTAAATTACTTAACCGTGTAACAGATCCATAATTTTATTCCTTGAAGCAATAGGGGGTGTAAGGGGATATCATGAGGCCAAATATGCTTTAAAAACCCAAATTGAAACTAAGAAGGATAGCAAAATAGGTACAAGTCTGAATGTGGACTAGTAAATGAAAAAAAAATGACAAAAGAAATCACTACGTGAACCAGTTTAGGTTGCTGCATTTGCTTTGGTTTTTTTGCAGTCCCTTATTCATAGTAAAGTCCCATGTGTGGATGTATGAGTTACTTTAAACATATTAGGTTGCTTTAATATATTATAAATGGCCTACATGCATATAAACGTTCTTACCAACTATATTTACGAGCCTTCTTGCAGAAAGTGATGTATTAGTTAAATTTAATTTTGAAAGGATATTAATATATCTTGAAGGCAAATGTAATACATAATAAGTTGTCCAGGGACTGTCTAACATGGGGCTTCACTATAAGTGGTGTGTATCTTGTCATGAGAAAATGGCATCTCAAAGTTGGAATCAGTGAAGCGAGAAGCCCAACCAAATCATTGTTTATGTATCCTGAATAACATAGGGTGGTTGTGCTTGTAGACATAACTGTTGAGACCAAAGAATTTGTTTGTGCAAATGTAGGATTGCTTAGATGTTGACGTTCCGCAACAATCATGCTCAATGTCGTATTATCAAGAACAACAACACAGTCAACATTTAGGGTCAACTGCTTTAGAGCCAATAATGAGTTGTAAGGCTGGACAACCACATCACTAGTTTCTATTTTGTTGGGAAATACATTGTCTAAACAATTTTTTGCTATAACGGTCATTCAGAGTCTCCAACAGATAAGAGCCCATTCATGTGTCAAAGAAAAGACTAACAGATCTAAGTCTATAGATGATACGTTTTACTTTATAGAAGACTTAATTGGTGAAACTAAGACCATATCAATAGGACAAGGGCACCATTAACTAATGCAAAACAAATCCAAAAATTAGAGCACATATTCATGCAAAACAAGTATATGAGCATCTTAAAGTTCAGATATTGTGATAAAAAATAAAAAAATAAAGCACTCCATCATAGTAGAAAATAAGTTTTGCATGAGTCTTTAGTCTATAAGTTCTTCAATAGAATGAAGCATACTTGTGGAAGCATGACATATTTATTTGATATCATTTTTTACCTTTCTGGATAGATCCACTAATGCAATAAATATCTATAGGCACATATTACATTTATTTTAGTTAAAAATTCATCTATTATGAAGGATGAATGATGACAATCGTCAAAAGACACAATGACTTGCTTCTATGCTAGAGTTTTGATTTTCTGATTTGGGATTTATGTGTTCATAATGGGGTACAATAGTGCTGATTCGTTATATCTACCAAACCCTCTAACTTGACTTTTATAAAAATTAGCAACATTTTACTATATCATTGGGTATCGACCTGTATTGCTAATTTTCTATCAAAGCCGGTATGTTGGTTGATATATTCCTAAATGACAAACGACAAACATTTCAGTGGACATGTTGGATTTACTAAATCAATGCGAATAATAATGCTTGTAATAATTTTTTTTTGCAGTCATAGGCAATCATCGCGTGGTGTTGGTGATGTGAATCCTTCTGAATTTAAGAGATGGGCAACCTATTAAATCTTCTCAAGTATGCTATATCCAATGTGAACCAGAGGAAATAGAGCAAGCAGTCATGGCCAGAGGCTTTGGCAGTTGAACCTCTTGCTCAGGCTCATTGTGCTCCCTTGCAGTGCTGCCTCCATCTGGGCCATTGTCAAGAGCAACCAGGTGAATGACATCTATGGGAAGTTGGAGTTCAGCAATTTGACAGGACTCAAGTGAGTAAGAACTACCATGTCTTAATGTTTTCTTCTTATGATCTTTATTTTTTTAAATCCTTAATTTACTTACAGATATTTGGTCTGGATCAATGCCATTTCTGCTAGGTATGCACTGGTTTCTTCCATCTTTGTGTACCTGAAATTGTTCAAGTTTGACTGGCCCATCTTTCTGTTAGACCAGGTTTCTTTTGAACTATCTTTTTCTTGATATTTTAGTGTAATATTATATTGATTGTTTAACCAAACACAATTATCCTAAATGAGGATATGCAGATACGGTCCTGTGAGTGTGTTGATTTTATTATGCAACCACACTCCACTCTCAAACTTGTGGTTTTATACTACTTCCAATTTTACAGGGCTATATAGATTTTGTCTTTCTCAAGTGCCTTAATGATTTTAAATGAAATTGTCTATGGAGCATTGGTATGGCTCCCATGCTGCTTTCTTTAAAATTTGTAATTTATAGTGGAACTTGTTTATAGGTGCATCAATAACTGAGGAGGAAATTCAGTACAAGATGGATATTAAAACTTTCCAGTTTTTGTATGGTACAACAGAAAATCAGGCAGCAGCAAACTTTTATTCATTCAAGCAAGGTAGAATTACTACATATAGGCTTTTTTAGATGATAAGTAGGTCGACCTCTACTGTCAATCAGGAAGGCGACACATTGATTTCGGTGCAAGGCAATATTGAATTTTGACATGTATATTTTAGCTATCTATTCCGTCCTGAAATTCTCATACTAAGTGGTTTCTACTTTCTACCTAAACATACTGCTAGAAAACTGTAGTACTTGTTGGTAGGAATGGTTCAGTTGGTAGGAATGATTCAAGAAAGATCAGTAATTCCTCTCATGGAGTGTGTCGATGATCCTACACTAGGTACCATTATTGTGGACTCTTTCCTATATGTACCATTATGGTTCAGGAAAACTGTAGCACTTGTTTGTAGGTACCATTATTATTTTCTTCCAAGTGAGTACATGCATTAAATTTTTTAGTTATTCTTGTTACATCATTGTTGGATCAAACTATCGGATTCACATATTTCTCATAGATGAAAAATGAAATGGTTGCAGGATACTTGTAGCTATCGTGAGCCATTTTTATCTACTCGACGTCGACGCCCAACGCCCGACGCCCGACGCCCCTGACTCACTGGATAATTGGTTCCTTCCACAGTTTGGTACGCTTCTTGTTTACATGCTTTGAAGTAAATCCTACCCTGAATAAATTTTCTTTGTTTTCTTCCAAGTGAGAGTACAAGCATTTAAATTTATTTTTCTTGAATAATTTTTTTCTTCATGTATGTTTTAACAGAGGAATACAACCAGTTCTTGTGGTCTTGCAAGTTTGTCATCTACCCATGGTTTCTCACAGGTTTTAGTTGGCTTATGCATTTAGATGTGATTCTGCCATCCAACTTCTCATTTTTTTAATAAGAAATCAAGAAAGAAATGAATATATAGATTGTTGATTTAGACAGTAATTAGTGAGTTTCACAGTTGAACTTCATGCAATGAAATTTAAATCAGTGAGGTAAGGGAATAATTAGTGACAGTAATTAGTGATTTAGACAGTAATTAGCTACTGGAGTATCTTGAAGTGTTTGTGTTGTCTGATACGTATCCTATACAAATAGGATATGGTACAGCACCAAGTTGTAGTATCTGTCCGTGCTATATTACAACCGCACTGGCTGCTGCTAGAGCAGGCAAGGAAGAAACAAGGCTCCACACAATATTCCCAGAACTAGCCTAGATCTAGTGAATCGAGACATACTCGTCATCAAGCAACTCCTGATTGCCATAAGATACTGAAATAATAAATCAGTGAGGTAGGGGAATAAACCGTTGCTACTGTTAGGTTAACATGTACCTCTGCAGTTGTAGCAACCATAGACGGTTACCCAGCCTTGACACTGGACCCATACACTGTCAAGTTTCTTGGACTTCCACTTAAGAAAAAGGGGATGAAGTAGAAAAGCCTAACATGGAACTATGTGGCATGGTTTAAAATATCGGCCGATACCGATCCGATACGGCCGATACCGATACGGTTTGGCATGTCCCGATCCGATACCGACCGATACCCGATACTGACCGATAATGACATTGGGGGTCTCTTTTCCGGTCAATTTGGCAAAGAAAATAAAATGAAAAAACAAATCAACAAGGGTTTAAAGCATAATAAGGTTGTAAAAGCATGCAAAAGAAATAAAATCAATCTATTGTATGTAAACCAATCGGTAAGGGTGACTACTATTTCATTTAATTTCAAAACTACTAAGAAATAACACTAAAAATACTTAAAATTATGCCTAAATGTATAAAATATATGTTTTTAAATGTAAATAATTTATTAATAATTATTTGTTTCCCGATACCAAATAATCCGATACTCCGATCCAAAACCGCCGATACTACCGATATCGCCGATACCAATACTCATAGGAATAGTCCGATACCGATATTGTGAACCTTGCTATGTGGATGTAAGTTTTAATTTATGTTTCATTTTTTACTTGATTATTCGTGCTAGCTCCGTTAATTTTTCACTTTCTAATGCAGTGTCCTAAACAACCAAACAATACTGAAAGTGGTTACTATGCAATGAAATATATGAAGGACATATTCCAACTTTCTACTACCTAATTAGAAAAATTGGTACGTTTGATGTTAAGATAATACTATTAAAGTATATTGGTTTTATTGGTATAACATGACGTTATTAAAGTAATAGTTGATTTTGTGTTTATTTTTTGCAGTTTGCTGGGAAAATGACTATTCCATCAAAGAAATTGATGAAATGAGAGGAGAGCTGGCCAAATTTATTATGGATATTGTTAATGAAGATATTATGTATTAAGAAATTTTTGGAAGTATTATTAAATTATGTTTTCAAGTATGTTGAGAATGAAGGATATTGTTTAGTTCAATGTCATGACTTTGAATAATTATGAAATGAAATAGTTTTTGTTGGTGTTATATATTAATTTTTTTATTTGTTTTCGTAAATGGGATATTGTATCTACATTTCATTGTTTTGAGCCGTCATTGTTGTACCCTTGATAAAAGTAATCTTTTTATAATAATGATGTGTGTTGAGCTATCATTGTTTTCCAATGTTGAAAATCATCATTTATAAGCCATCTTTTGTATATATTAATGACGCATATAAGTCATATTTTGTAAATAACAATGACGCATATAAGTCATATTTTATAAATAATGATGACGCATGTAAGTCATCGTTAGTAAATGAAGATGACGCATAAAAGTCATATTCATAAACAAAGATGACGTGTGTTGAGCTGTCATTATTGTCTCACAATAGAAGTCATCTTTTGTAAATAACAATGACATATAAAAGTCATCTTTTATAAATAAAGATGACGCATACAAGTTATATTTCAGAGATAAAGATGACATGTGTCAGTCATCGTTAGTAAATGAAGATGACGCATAAAAGTCATCTTCATAAACAAAGATGACGTGTGTTGAGCTGTCATTGTTGTCTCACGATATTAGTCATCTTTTGTAAATAACGATGACATATAAAAGTCATCTTTTATAAATAAAGATGACACATACAAGTCATCTTTCATAGATAAAGATGACATGTGTCAAGCTGTCTTTGTTTTCTCATGATAAAGATGACGGTAACATAGATGACAGCCATACAAATGTCATCAATTAGCATTTTTGGCCGTCATTGTTAACTATTTTTGTAGTAGATTTTATGTTATATAAAGGAGATGGAGGAAGTAATTCCATTCACACAACTCTTCATATCTACTTTATACAACTGAACTCTTCCTTCCTCGAGAAGTTCTATATTCATAAGTTCTCCATTTAGAATATTTGTAATCTCTACGTGTGTGGATCAAAGTCTAAGAATTTGATAGGCGAGTTGATGTGATAAGAAAAATAATGATGATTAAGAAAACTTTAAAAACATTATCTTTTGATCATGTGTTTGAGCAGATGTCTCCTCCAAAATATTTAATACTAAGATGTCGTTAGTCATTGCCAGTACTGGTGGAGAGAGTTTTCCTAACACACAACATTGTGCTCGAGTCCACGGAAAACATAGATTCATCTAATTATTTATACATGTTTTCTCGTCAATTCCTCGTTTTGCAAGCTAGACAATTTTGAGCTATTTATTGTTGGGCTTTTTTTAACGTGTATCCTTAGAAAACATGTTAAAAAAATATTAAGAAATTTTGAGTTGCACTCACTTATTTTACCTAAATTTAAGATGCACCCCACACAATTTCCATAATGCAAGACACCACCCCCCCCCCCCCCCCCCACTTTTGACGGTTTCCGTCATTCGTTAACGGTTAACTCCTTTGACCCATTTTTTTGGACGAAAATGTCATCTTCTTCACCGCATCCCCCCTTCCAAGACACCCCGCTGCGCGCATACCCCTGCCGGCTGCCGCCCACCCCCTCCCCGTCCCACCCCCGCGCCCCACTCCACCTCATCCCCCAGCCCGCCTTCCCCCCCCGACGCCCGCCGTGCGCTCCCGCCGACGGCTGCTGTTGCTGCTGCTGAGCGGGAACGGGGGCGGAGGGGGGCGAAGCGGGAGGGGGGCGGAGGGGCGCAGGGGAGGGGGGCGGAGCGCGGGGGAGCGGTGGTGGTGTTGGGGGCAGGGGGCGGGCTGCTGATGAGCTGGAGCGGGGAGGAGGGAGGAGCGGGCGCGAGGGAGGGGGGCGGAGCGGTGTTGGCGTTGGGGGAGGGGGTGGAGGGGGGCGGAGCGGGGGAGGGGGCGGCGGGGTAGCGGTAGTGGTGTTGGTGAAGATGATGGTGATGGTGGTGGTGGTGATGGTGAAGGTGGTGGTACTAGTGGTGGTGATCTTGAAGGTGGTGGTAATGATGATGGTGGTGGTGGTGATGGACACGGCAGCGGCGGGACGGGGGCGGGGGCGCGACAGTGGCTGGGCGGGGGCGGGGGCATGGCAGCGGCGGGGATGGTGGTGGTGGTGGTGGTGATGGTGATGGTGATGGTGATGGTGAAGGTGGTGGTAGTAGTGGTGGTAATCGTGAAGGTGGTGGTAATGATGGTGGTGGTGGTGGTGGTGGTGATGGACGCGTCAGCGGCGGGGCAGGGGCGTGGGCACGACAGCGGCAGGGCGGGGGTGCGATAGCTGCGGCGGAACGGATTTGGGTTTGGGTTTGTGAGAAGACGAGGGTATTTTCGTCAAAAATTATCGGTCAAACCTTTTGACCGTCAGCTATGGACGGTTTCCGTCAAAAGTGGGAGGATTCGTGCATTATGGTAAACCAAGCAGTGGGGGTACACGTTGAATTTGGGTAAAGTAAGTGGGGTGCGACTCAAAATTTCTCAAAAATATTTAATGTATCTCAATTATCTCCGGCTTCATTATTGTATGTGGTTTAATGTGGTTTACCAATTTTAATATCAATTACATTACGTACATTGCACACACAAAAAATACTAAATCATTCTAATGGTATTCCAACTATAGTGTTCGGACATTTTTGTCACATTAACGTTCGATTTTGGCGCACTAATTTCATATATTATTCTTTTGAAGCTTCTATCATCAATTTTGAAGCACACCAAGACAACTTCAAAAATATATCTTGTAATACAGAAGCATAATTTACATACTTTTATTGTCGGATATTCTTTCGAAGTTGTCCCCATATTTTCAAATTTTACCAAAGGTGTTTTTAAAGGAGTAATTTACAAAATTGAGGTGCAAATCGACAGTAAATATTTAAGATGCGAAAAAGAAATATAACCACAAAAAATTTGTAGTTGGAATACTATTAGAATAATTTAACAAAAAATATATAACCACAAAGTTCTAATTAATTATATACTCGTGTATTGTACCAAATCTATACTAATATAAAGAGGCTTCAAAATGGCTCAACATTGAGCCGTCCCAACCATGTGTATATATATCATCAACCATTTTATTTTTAAAAAAGAAAAATAAAAATTTAAAATTATCTACCTTTTTTATCTTTTGTGTGGATAACTTAACCCTCTCCTCACCTAAAAAATAAAAAACCATCCGATACTAGAATATATTTAAAATTAAAATTATGTTTAAATTAACTACATAATATTATCTAATTAAACACATATCTTTCAAAAAATGATCATAACAAATCATATTCAAATATATTCAAATTACATTTAAAATATTCTAATTTAATTTAAAATTTTATATAATTTATTAATATTATTATTGATTTTTTTTATACGTACAATGCACGTGAACGCGACTAGCATCAAATAAGGATATCACAAAGTTCTAATTACTTATATATCCATGTATTGTACCAAATAACAAATGGGGATATTGGAGTTGCTAGAAGTGATATTGGTATCGTGTGCACAAAGTTCTAACTAATTATTCAACTTTAAGTGATACAACTATTTAACTGCTTTTCATGAAAATAATAACAAAAATCTTTTGAAAGTAGTCTCTTACAATCAAAATAAAAAGACTAAAAAAGAATATTATGTTACAATATGAGCAGATATGTTTTATTGCTCCCTTTGAAAAGAAAATATTGTAAATAAGTTCAACCAAATCCACTCTAAGTTAAACTAACAAACGTGTATGTGTTTTGCACATGTATTCTATACTAATTTATTGCATTATATTTTTTTAAGAGATGCTGCATAATAAGTTACTGTTAATTATTTATATTTTTACTGGCTTTTATTTGGCTATATTTTTCCTTTTTCAAAAGTAAAATATTGACTTATTTTGTCATTTCCTTTTGTGAGGTAATAAAATATTTATGGTATTTATAAAATTATATTTTTATAAATAAAGTAATGTTGGAAAGAGACATGCTAATAGATATTAAGTATTTATTATGGTAGTGATTCTAGTGAACATTAATAATGATTGTATTATAATTACGATTACATCTTTTATTATTTTTTAACAGATAAATAATGTAAGCTAATATAAGGATATTTATGATTTTTTAAATTTTACAGTGTAATATTTTAATTTCTTCTGTAATGTAGTAGTATAGATATAAATCTATAGGTTTAAATGGCAGGACCATAATTTTTGTAATTTAAACATGATAATTTAAGTAAAGAAAAGTTCTATTTTGCTTGCGGTTTTATGTGATGATAGCTTAAAATAAAAAACAAACCAATGTAACAGAATAGCAGAGTTAACATTCTAATGAACGAAATAATACTTCTCTCGCGAAGAAGATACCAAATTAACAACACAGACCCGGAAATGTTTTTTCGTTTCAAGATCATGATTCATAAGTAATCTTTCCATGGGCGATCTCAAAATTAATTTTACAATTATCTAGAGGTGGTTTGTAGATAGAAAAAATTTGATGCAGCAAAAATTATAATTTGAGTTGCAATTATTTTGACAGCAACGATTGTTGCAAAATTTAGTGTAAATAATAAGTTTAGTAGTAAGCGACTCTTTCGTTGGAACTAACGTTGGTATTGTAACCACCCTATATTATTTACACTCAACCAAGGCCCCCATTTGGTTCGCGGAATGGAAGAGAAAGAAAATCAATTCCTTGTCACTTTTTTTTCTTTAAATTTTTTTATTTTTTATTAATTTTCTTTCCGATGTTTGGAAATGACAAAAAGTTTGGAAAGGAAAGTGATTACTTCAATGTGAAAAAGTGATTCCTTACTTGGATCGATGTAATCACTTTTCTTCCTAATTTTTCTTCTATTGGAAATCACTTTCTTTTCCTCCTCAATTTCTTTAGCACCCAAACATAGGAAAGTAATCATTTTCCTTTCCCAACCCGGAGATTCCGCGAACCAAACGAGACCTAAAAGTCGGTTCATGGAGTGTAAATAAATTTTACAAAAAAAACAAACAATAGTTTATATGGACCACCCATGGTTTAAAACTAATTACACGAATTCCTATATTTTCTATTTTCTACATAAACTAATAAGAGCCACGATTTTTTTTGTTTAGGGAGACTGAGAATAGGGATGAAAAAAAATTCATATGATAAACAAAACAAAAAAAATCTATGAAACTCCACACAACCTACACAAGACTCAAATCCTAGACGTACCAAATAAACACCCAACTACTCTACCAATTGAGCTAAAATGCTAGTTATTGATACATGTGATAAAATACTTTTAGCTCTAGTAAAAAAAAATTAGCCTGGGCTACAGTCCAGCTTATGCTCTGCCACTGAACACTGACGTCCATATGGTTAATAAAATTTATAAAAGAAAGGGGTGGTCAGTGTAATTATTTTCGGAATATGAGTAGTTTATGTAATACTCATGAAACATAGGAAGGACAATGTAATTAACTATTGTTTTTTTTATGCACCAAATTGATTCAAACGTCACACGTAAGGGTAGTTGTGCTTGTTTTTTGTTTTCCAGTTCGACTACATAAATTCAAATAAAAGCTTGTAATATAATAATCACACGTGGCATTATTTTTCTATTTAGGTTCTTAAATTTTTTTAATTAGATCTTTGAAAAATTAATATTTGACTATATGTAATCCAACTATTATTAATGGTCGAGTTTAAAAAAAAAAAACTCATGAGTTCTTTAGGATTTTTGTTGTTTTTTATGAGCACCTAAAAGTCCCAGACAGAGACATTAGGCATACTTGTGTTGGGATCTCAGGAGCTAAACAAACAAATAGCACCAAAAAGTAGGAACCTTGAAAGGGACTACATACCTGTTTGGCGTATACTAAATCCCTTAACAAAGATGGCAACTTTCTGCTTAAACCCTATAACTTTTGGCATACTGGTAGACCATTTCTGACATGATCATATACAAATATTTAAAAAATAATATTTTTTAACTACTCATCTTTTTCTTTTTCCTTTTTTAACATTATAGGTGTCGTACTACTGCAGTTTCTAAAAAAAAATATGGACAAGCCTAAAGCTAAAAATAGAGATTTCACTTTGGTTAAATTTCTTAGAACTTCCATATATTTTTGATCATGTGTGATTGTACAGCTTACACATATTCAATATCGGTCTTGGATCCCTATGACATGCGAAGAAGTCTGTGAGAAAAGTTAATATTTTGTGTGGAATTCTTGAAAATTTATAGGAACATGATGGAGCCTCTAACCGATTTAAGAAAATTTGTATGGACCTAAATCAAAATTACAAAAATCCAAGTCCAACTCCAATTTCAAAATATAAAAACAAAATGTATGTGCAAGTAGGGATCAACAATATTTTCTTGTGAACGTTTTTCTTATTCTTACAAATTCAAAATACAAAAGCAAAGAATGGGCAAGAGATCTTGGTGTCCATGTTGCAGCACTGTCCATCAATGTCCATGGCCATTTGGCCCTTCAAACAAATCATAGGGTATAGGAAACAAAAGTGGGTCATGCAAAAAAACAAAACAAAAAACTTTTATACTTTCATTTGCACATAAGGACTCTTTTATATCTTTAAAAGGAAACCTACTTCATCTACTTTAAACATAATCCTAAAAAATGGGATAAACAAACAAGGAGGAGCTGCAGACATACGTAACCATCTAGGACGTAGGAATAGGCACGAGCATTCGGTTAATTCGGTTCAAACCAAATTCAATAATAGAAAATCAAATTAAATCGAAAATCGAATAAACAAAACGGAGACCGAACCGAATTGGTCCATAACCGAATCAAATTGAACCAAATTAAATATCGGTTCGATTTTTTTGGTTTATTTATGTTTTTTTAAAAATATATATAGTAACAAAATATACCTAAATTTATTAGTATATATATATATATATATATATATATATATATATATATATATATATATGTGTGTGTGTGTGTGTGTGTGTGTGTGTGTGTGTGTGTGCGCGTGCGTGTGTGTATATATATATATATATATATATATATATACACACACGCACGCGCACACACACACACACACACACACACACACACACACACACACATATATATATATATATATATATATATATATATATATATATATATAAACTAAGCAAATGACATCTAGCTTAGGGGTTAAGAGAGATGCATGCGGCCCAAGTGGTCGGGAGTTCGAGCCTCGGTGGAGGCGAGTTCGCCATAATTATCCATTGCTTCAAATATATATATATATATAAACTAAATTTTTTATTTGGTTTTCGATTTTGGATCGAAATCGAAACCGAAACCCAAAAACGAAATTAAATCGATTTTTTTTAAACCGAACCGAATCACTTACTCGGTTCGATTTTGGTCCAAAATTGAATAATGCTCACCCCTACCTAGAGAAATGGATTCATTATGGAAGAGAGGGAGCATCCGAAAATAAAAATGAGGGGAGGAGAAGCGTACAAAAAAGTTTTTTTATTATCCATACATGCAAAAGTACTTAACAGAAAGGACTCAAGTTTCAGCTAAAATAAGAACTATGTGAAATTCTTCTACATTTACTAGTATATATGCAAGTATGTGTACGTATTAATTTTTTTCTAAATTGAAATAACAAAAGATAGCATAATAGCAAATAATATTATTTTTCTTTTTACACGTAATTACCTACTTGTTTTTATTAAATTCAATAAATATTTTTAATTATAAAATTATATAAGAGTATATTTGAAAGAAGAAAAAAATATGGTGAAGTTATCTTTTATTATTCGAAAATAATATTTTGCCCGCGATTTGTAACTGCGGGCGTGACCGTCGGCCGGCATGGCGGTCGGCCATTGGTCCTCCCCTGCTATTTTCGGGTTCCATTCAGATCAGGGTAGGGGTGAGCATTCGATTTATTCAGTTTAAACCGAACCGAATAACCCAAAATCGAATTGGACCGAAACCGAATAAGCAAAACCGAAACCGAACCGAATTGGCCAAAAACCGAATCAAACCGAACCGAATTAAATCGGTTCGGTTTGAGATTTATTCGGTTTATTCATATTTTTTTTGATTTTTTGAGTTTTTTTTGTTAATATATATAGTAACTAAATATACATAGACATATTTAGTATATACCTATATATATTTAGTATATACCTATATATATTAATACTTGTATATATAGTACACACACACATATATATATTAATTAATTAATTAAATTTTTTTATTCGGTTTTCGGTTTTGGACCGAAATCGGAACCTAAAACCGAAACCGAATAAGAAAATTTAGTATTTTCAAAACCGAAACCGAACCGAATTTTTTTAAAACCGAACCGAACCTCTTATTCGGTTCGGTTCGGTTCGGTTCGATTTTCGGTCCAAAACAGAATAATGCTCATCCCTAGATTAGGGACCAATGGCCGATCGTCACGTTGGTCGACGGTCACGTCCGTAATTATAAACTGCGAACAACGTAGCAACTCCGTTTATTATTATAATCTAGTAGATATATAGATTTGTAGATGGATGCAATCAAAATTGTGTAGTGCGAGTAAAATATTCCAAACGTAACCCTATATTTGCAAACGTTTGCGGTGGGACCCACAAACCTTGCCCATTCTTTGCTTGTTTCTCTGCTGCTGCTGCTCCCGTAGTTCTCATGCTTCCCCCATTAAACACATTTAAAAAAATAACAATGTCTCCTCTCTCTCTCTCTCTTTTTTTCCGTTTTCTTTTGAGGAGACAAATTTAAATAACATTATCTCTATGATTATTTTAGTAGTGTTATTTTTGACTTGCTAACCACGGGTTGGCTTGTCCTCTCTCTCTCTCTCTCTCTCTCTCTCATTTAACTAATCTTTTATGATTAGCCTTTTGCGGCTTTGCCTAACATTTGCATTTGTAAAATCAAGAAACGTCCGGACAAGAACATGCATGATCACCTCATTAAAAATATATATTCCAAATATTTATCATTTTTTTTAATATAACACCCTCCCCCCGCCCCAATTTTCACCTCCCCCAACACCCACCCACCCACCCACTCACCACCACACACACCTACACGTCATTACAATTGAGGTGTCTCGAATCATGTCGATTTCATCTGATGTTTGTACTGCTTTCCTCATGAGCTAGACATTATCAGCTATTATACCATGCTATCTCGATAACATTTGAACCGTGCGAAAGAGGCCATAGTTCATGATAATAAACTATGGATTGTCTTTAACTTATACTAGTTATAGTGTAGTGATTATTATGTTAATATGGTATATTAGAAGATCAATTATTAGTGATAAAACTTTTTTTGTTATATCTTTTATTTCAGTTACTTAATTATTATTTTTAGGGGTCCATATTTTCTAAGTTCATCTCAATCTCCGTAAGCTCAATTCGACCATGCATGCGAGACAAAAATTTGATATGGTTCTATGGAAATAGAAGGAAACACGTACTTAAGAAGCGATCAAGTGAACTATATATGTCATGTCATGATAAATTTCTTTAACAACTTCCATGAGTATCTCCTCTATTTTATCCTTCTTGATGGTCAAGCTTTTGTTCAAATAAGTTTTATGCTCTTTTCGTTCGACATCTACAAGACCTCGTTTAGAATCGGGTGATGTCAAGGGCGGATCTAGGCATCCGTTTGAGTGGGTTTCAGTCCACCTCAATTTTTTTTTTCTATGTGATTTTTTTATTTTTATATTTAGGAATTAGCCTACACCAACCCACCCTAATTTAGTCTATCCCATTCCAGTTTAAGTTTTTGGATCTGTCCCTGGGTGTTGTTTTAAACATACAAACAGAAACAATTTTTAGCATTAATTTCTTACATGTGTTTCAAAAAATGTTTTTAAATTAAATTGACTTTTCAAAATAAGTAAACTAATAAGATTTTATGGGGCTATAGAAAATAAGGAATATTTAAGGAACCTGTATGTAATAATAATAATAATAATAATAATAATAATAATAATAATAAAGAATTAGAACCATTTGAGATTAAATAATTTTGGGACCACATGGGGAGAATAAGACCGAGTCTGGGTTCAGTGGTGGGCGTGTCCGCCAGGGCCGGGCCAGCTTGTCCGTTGGGCCGGGGCAGCAGGTGGGACCCATAGGACTGTCTGCTGGGAAGGTGACACGTGTGGGTCCCATCTCCCTCCCCTCACCCCTAGGGGAGGCGGACATCTCGAGCCGCACGTTTCCACTTACCACCACCCACCTCCGTCACTCCTTCTGGTCGCTGTCATGTTGCTTACTCTCACTATCCGGTCAAAGGACCCCTATGCCACCCTCTGCTTTCTTTTTACTGTCGGTTGATGCTTATGGTCACCGGACGGTCCAACTGGACCGGGAAAAATAAAATTTTGATGTAGGAAGAGATTGTTTGATAGAATAGTAGCTAAATAAAATAAATTTGTACTATTTTAGACGAAGGGATGAAACGCCAAGTCAGATAAAAATTATGATAAATTGTCAACTGAGTTGGCAGCTCCTGCAGGCGTAGAAGTATTACGCCATTTGAGTTAGCAATTTGTGTACTTTTTATGTAGAAGGGGTGAAACTCCTAAAAAAATAACCGTAGAGCTTGTGTCCCCCTATTTGCATAAAGATTTCTCCAACCCTAGCATATTACTTATGTGATATGTCAAATGCTTTTAAGTCATATATTTCAATTGAGTACTACAATGAACATAGGCCTCTCTTTCTATGTGCATACATGTTAGGGTTTGTGGGGTCTTTATGCAAATAAGGAGATGGAAGACTCCAAGAGAGCACAACATTGAGCTTGTACTCAATTGAGATATATGGCTTAAAATATTTGACACATCACTAAGTAATATGCTATAATTAGAAGAGTCTTTAGGCAAATAGGGAGACACAAAACTCCATAACACAAATCACCAACTCATTTGGCACGAGGCTTCTCCGCCTGCAGGAGCTCATCAACTCAGTTGGCGATTTATTCTAACTCACCATTTGACTTGACGTTTCATGCCTTCGACTATAAATAATTCAAACTTCTCCCTTTATTTGCTATTATATCAAAAAAAACTTTCCCTATATGAAAACTTTTGGAAAAATAATGATATAGCTCTATCCAGAGTCCATGGTTCAACTAGCACAAACGCGACAAACTCATCTATATATACTTCTATATAATAAGAAAAGTTGGCTTTACCATGAACAAATATATCCTTGTCTAACTTTACTAATTAAAATTGTTCATTAAATTTAACGAGGATAACTAGATAAATACGTGCATTTTAAAAAAACATAGTTTGCGATTATGAAAACTTTTGCTCTCCCCAAATACACAAAAACTTAACTAGAAGTAGGTTAAAATACGTAGAAGACATGTGCATATATGTTGGTACTCTATAATAAAAAAAAAGTTAGCTTTTATCGTGTTTTTTCTTCTAAATATGTCTTTACCTAACTTTACTAATTAAAATTGATCATTAAATTTAATAAAGACAGTTGGATAATTATGTATCAATTTTTAAGAGAAATATAATTTACTTTTATGGAATTTATTTGGTCTTCCTAAATAAAAATAAAAATAAAAAACAATTAAAATACGTACAATGTACGTGCATATATAATAGTACACTTTAATAATATAGCTAACAAAAATGAGTGGTGGCTCGTGCACTACTTGCAAGCCACCGCATTCCCTCTCCCACCTCCTCCTACTTTGCGTCCGGCCGTCCAGCCGCCCGCTAGCACCGTCCCTTCCACCACCCCTTATTGCTATGCGTCCGACCAGTCCGTCGCGCGTTAGCAGAATGCTAGCAAAAACGCTAGCTAAGTAGCGAGGTTGTATAGCTAGAACGAGAGCCCATGTTTCATAGTATGGGTGAGCATTCGGTTAATTCGTTTCAAACCGAACCGAATAATTGAAAATCGAATTGGACCGAATAACCGAATAAGCAAAACCGAAACCGAACCGAAATTACTCATAACAAAATCAAACCGAACAGAATTAAATCGGTTCGATTTTCGATTTATTCGATTTATTCCTTGTAACTAAATATACTGGCGAACGCTCCCACTGGGATTCGATCTCCTGATCACTCGGGCCGCATGCATCTCTCTTAACCACTAGGCTAGAGGTCATTTGCTATATATATATATATATATATATATATATATATATATATATATATATATATATATATATTTTGAAGAAAGAGTAATTAATTTTGGAATCGTTCCTACTGGAATTCGAACTCCGTCCACAAGGACCACATGCCTCCACACTAACCATTTGGGCTAGCGGTCATATATATATATATAGGGTAAAGTGCAAAAAATCCCTCGCTAAATTTCTGCCTTTTGCACTAAAAGACCTTTTAGAGTTTTTTTGCAGTTTACCCCTCCTTAGATTATACATCCGCTCGGTTAGGCCCTTCCCGCCAAATTTTAAAAAATTTATACCTAAACTACCCCTCCCCCTCCCCTCTAACCTCTCCCCCCCCCCTCCGGCGGCGCTGGCGCCGGCGAGCCCCCCCCCCCCCCGACCCCCCCCTCCTCCTCCCTCGCCGGCGAACAGCCCCCCCCCCCCCCCCCGACCCACCCCCCCACCCTCCTCCTCCCTCGCCGGCGAACAACCCCCTCCCCTCCTCCCTCGCCGGCGAACAGTCCCCCCCCTCCCCGACCCACCCCCCCTCCTCCTCCCTCGCCGGCGAACAGCCCCCCCTCCTCCCTCGCCGGCGAACAGCCCCCTCCCCTCCTCCCTCCCCGGCGAACACCCCCCCCCCCCCCCCCGCTCCTCCTCCTCCTTCGCCGGCCCCGACCCCCCCCCCCCTCCGCCTCCGTCGCCGGTCGCCGGCGAGCGCACCCCCCTCCTCCTCCTCGCCGGCGAAGACAGCCAAAGAAGGAGGGGGGGGGCAGGGGTAAAATTGTCATTTGGGGGCAAAATGAGCTTAATTCATACTTTTGACAAATTTAAGAGCATGAGGTCTTTTAGTGCAAAAAACACAAATTTAACGAGGGGTTTTTTGCACTTTACCCTATATATATATAATTTTGTTATTCGATTTTCGACCGAAATTGAAATCCAACACCGAAACTGAATATTTTTTTTTTAGTAATTTTAAAACTAAAATCGAACCGATTTTTTTAAAACGAACCGAATCTCTTATACGTTCCGGTCCATAATCAAATAATGCTCAACCCATATTTTAGAGAGGAAGAAGTAGATTCTAGGAATATAAAAGATTCATCAAACGGCATAATTGAGAAAACCGGACCGGAATGCTCTGGTCCAAGTCCAAACCAAATTTTGGTCAGAATTTCTTACAGGTCAGTAATTTTTCTTTTTCATCTCTCTTTTTTCACGGTTTCCATCACTACAAACTCTCCCATCAAACCCTCATAAGGAAAGAGGAGAGAGAAATGGAGAAAAAAAGGAATGAAGAAGTGAGAGAAAATTAGGGTTTCCACAAACTACATCTCCAGATCGACCCCCGAATGAGAGATCAAGCTCGATTTTCCCTGATCTCATGGCTCCATCGGAGGTCTCAGTCGTTGGAAGAGGTCAGCACCCCCGCCTCCGACGGAAGACCCGCGATCCGACTCGATTTCGTTTGGAATTAGGGTTCGCTGATCTATTTCCCTCTCTTTTTTGGATCAGATTCAGCGAAGGAGGATTTGTACAACGAGCTCTGGCACTCCTGCGCTGGCCCTCTCGTGACGGTCCCGAGAGTTGGGGAACTCGTCTTCTACTTCCCCCAAGGGCACATAGAGCAGGTATAATCTCGAACTTTTCGTCGTTTTGTTACCAATGTCGCCGAATTTAGGGTTTTTCGTGAGAAATTTGGGCAAACTAGGTGATATTTTGTGAAATTTAACAAGTTTTAGGGGGGTTTTTGTTGGAAATTCGTGAAATTGGAGGTTCGTTCCGAGAATTCGTGAAAATATAGATTTTTTTTAAAGTATATCCCGAGGTTTACTTGCATTTATGATGAAATTAGACACTTCCTTGTATTGATTTCGATTTTGTCAATAGAAAATTACTGGCTGTTGTTTCTTTCCACCAGAATAGTCAAATTTAGTGCCTTCATGAGAATTTGACCAAACCAGGTCGTTTAGGTGCGAAATTCGACAAATCTAGGTTTTGATGTTATAGTTCATAAAATTGGAGGGCTTCCTTTCGATAATTGTCCAAAATTATGCTTTTTTCCCTTCCGAAGGCGATCCATTTTCCACGAAAACTGGATCTCTTTTACTGAAATTTGTTTGTTGGAATTTATTTCATTTTTGTCAACGGAAATTTCCTCATTTTTGTGCTTAATTTGCACAATAAAATAAGTTTATCATATTCCTCATTAAAATTGTGAAACCCTAGGTCACTGTAATTATCACAATTTGTTATCTTTTGGGAAATTCAGGTGGAAGCCTCCACAAACCAGTTGGCAGATGATCAGATGCCTGTCTACAATCTCCCACCCAAGATCCTTTGCCGCGTGATCAACGTCGAGTTGAAGGTACTTCTATAATTCTAAATTTCGCGAAGTTTGTATTATCTGTAGCATCGTAGGAAGCGCGTACACTCCAAGAATTGTTGTCTTGTCTTGCGGTGTTGGGACACACATTGCCATGGCACAAGCGCTTCAAGATACTCTAGGTCACACCAAAACAATTTAGATGTCCCTTTCGTTGTATTACCTCAATCATGTCTTTTGGTCTGTCTTTGTTTCAACACAAATGTGACATGAAAAAATTTAGGCACTCGACATGGACACGGCAGCGAATGTGGCATGTCCTACTGTATTTTGGAGTGTCAGTATAATGTTTGACACAACGAGACACGGATGCACTGTCGTTGTTGGAGTGTCTCGTTCTTCCTAGGTGTCCATGCAACAATAGGTAATCATTCTTGTTAGTGAGTGATTTGTTTTCAATTTGTCAATTCTTTACAGGCTGAACCCGATACCGACGAAGTGTTCGCGCAGGTGACCCTTCACCCCGAACTAAAGGTAATATTCTTTTACTGAACTTTAAATTTACTACAAAGGTGCCGCATTTCAATTTCTAATACCGTGTGATTCTTTGCAAATCAGCAAGATGAAAATGATATAGAGAAAGAATCTCTGCCGCCTCCACCTCAAAGGCCTCGTGTTCACTCCTTTTGCAAGACACTAACGGCTTCTGACACAAGCACCCATGGTGGATTCTCGGTGCTGAGACGACATGCTGATGAGTGCCTTCCACCATTGGTTAGGGATCTGACTCTTGGTTTCAATTCATATCTACCTTATTTTGTGTCAGGTTTGGCAATTCGGGAAGGTGCCTGATTCTCTCCGTGCCTTTTTTTCTTTCTTTAAATCAGGACATGAGTAGAAACCCTCCGACACAAGAATTGGTTGCGAAGGACTTGCATGGGGTTGAGTGGCGATTCCGTCACATTTTTCGCGGTAATTAGCTGCTACTACTATGTTATCACGACATTTTTAACAATTAAAATGCTATTCTTTCCCATACTTGAATGTTCTACCCTGTCAAATGATTTACCATTTTGAAGTTTAAAACTCTGGTTGCTGACATTTGTATTCAAGTAATTGTAATCTAACTGTATAATAAATTTGCAAAATTGGCACTTTGATTACATGGCTAAGAGGGTTTATGCCATGTTTACAAATGGTTGAGAGATTGTTTTGTCATTTTTGTGGAGCTTTTTGGACTTAGGAGTTGTGCTCCATATGGCACTACATTTAATGGGCCAAGTCTTGGATGGTAATGATAATGATTGTGACATGCTGAAACCCCGACTTTCTGGCAGTATATAATTGCAAATGTGGCTTATTGACTGCCAATACTTTTAGATAGAAGAGTAATGTAGTGTTAAGAATCTCTCTTGTACTATTTTTCTCTCTCCATGCGCCTATAAAAAAATTGACCTTTATTTTGCAATAGTGGGTTATGCTCTTTTGCCTTTCTTACTGTATGTCTTTCTAGTGCTGTTGTAAATGTATGCATGTATGTTAAATTCGTATCTGGTTACCAATATTCTAGGTCAGCCAAGGAGGCACCTTCTGCAGAGCGGTTGGAGTGTTTTTGTTAGTTCAAAGAAGCTTGTTGCTGGGGATGCGTTTATTTTCCTCAGGTATAGTACTATCTCTTCTCTATTTTTTACACTCATTTTTATGGATACTGTTTGTCTTGCTGCTGATTGTAGTGTCTTATTTTGCAGAGGAGAAAATGGTGAACTGCGTGTTGGAGTTAGACGTGCAATGAGACAACAGACAAATGTTCCATCATCTGTCATATCTAGTCACAATATGCACCTTGGCGTCCTAGCAACAGCATGGCATGCTGTCAACACAGGGACCATGTTCACTGTCTACTACAAGCCCAGGTGTGTGGTTGATACTTGGTAATTCTTCATGTACTTTGCTAGGATACTGATACACATACTACATGGTTAATGGTTCTACCTTGAACGCCTCACAACTTTACTTAGCATGCAAATTGTTATTAAGTTCTGAGATGCTTATGTAAATCTTTTGAAAAAGTTATTTGCATTATGGAATGCGTAACAGCGGATCTTGTTCTGGGTGCCAACTAGTTCCCCCTTACCTGGTTTACAGGACATCATCTAGAAGAGGAATTAGCATTTAGCATGCACTTCTTCAGACTAGTGTGGAACCAAAAGTGAACAAAAGAGAAAGTAACTTAAGTTGTTTTACGCTATTGGATTCCTTTCAGTTGAAGAAAGCTAATGAACCATGGAATGTTCTCGATCTTACAAAATATGTTCGTTATACTTGCCAATTTACTTGACATGTACATGTTCTGTGTCCCACAGTTACGGAGGCTTGTATTCTTTTAAAATGTATGATAAGGGTACTTGTATTGATAAATAATTATTTACAATATTATGATAAAATAAAAATCATCCTTGAAATATGCTTAGCTGCAATCTTATGACTTAAAATTGTATTCATCTTACATCAATCTACATTGCAGAATGAGCCCTTCTGAATTCATTGTTCCGTATAATCAATATATGGAGGCTCTAAAAGGTAACCATTCTATAGGCATGAGGTTCACGATGAGGTTTGAGGGAGAGGAGGCTCCAGAGCAGAGGTATAACAAACACTTAGGTGTATCTTGTCAACTGATGACTTCACTAAACAATTCAAAATGTCTAAACTGCTATTTTTCCCCGTTGTAAGGTTCACTGGCACCATAGTGGGCATGGGGGATTCTGATGCTAACCGATGGCCAGGATCAAAATGGAGGTGCCTCAAGGTACTAACGTATCTTGCTCTCTGTCCTATAATGTTATTGTTTGATCTAGACTAACCATTGTCTGTAATTTCAGGTTCGATGGGATGAAACATCTTCCATTCCTCGTCCCGAGAGAGTGTCCCCATGGAAAGTTGAGCCTGCTCTGTCTCCTCCAAAGAACCCCTTGGCAATGCCTAGACCCAAAAGGCCTCGACCAAATGTTATAACAGCCTCTCCTGATACATCTGTGCTCACGAGAGAAGGTAGATTCAAAGTTAAGTATAACTAATTGGTGTCATGATCAACTCAACCTAACTATTCATTTGCTGGTTCTCTTAGGCGCTTCAAAAGTCAGTGCGGACTCTTCACAAGCACATGGAATGTCAAATGTCTTATCCAGTCAAGATATCACCTTAAGAAGCATTTTTACTGAAACTAATGAATCAGAGGCCACCCCAGGGAAACTGTGGCCTTCAGCACAGAGTGACGATAGGAGTGGGGCTTTTACTCAAAGAAAGTTGGGTGTGGAGAACTGGATTCAAATGGGTAGGCATGAACCTACCTACACCGACATGCTCTCGGGATTTCAAACTTCCAATGATCGTCACATACTTCCTTTGCAGTTATTTGAACAAAATCCGGGTGATAAGATTGCTTCAAAGAACCATTTCGTTGACCAGGATGGTGAGCTCAGCTCGCTTTCTAGTCAGCAGTGGCCTGTGATGTCCAACACTTCCTACAGTATGGATTCCCACCCAGAGGTGCCAACACCAGCAGTTAGATACAGTGGGATTGGTGGTTATTCCTCGTTGCAGAGTCTTGGAGTCGAGCGAAATCATTTGAACTGGTTCACCCACCAGCTGCCTTCAAATTCCCCACGACTAGTGAGACCTCAGGCTGTGATAGCTTCAGCCAGGAACGAGTCAGAGGCACCCAAAGGAAATGACTCTTGGAAGATCTTTGGGTTTAATCTTAACAGCAATCCTATAGCATCAGACCCAGTAGTCCAACACCCAAATGCAATCTCTGAACTAAAGTCGTGTTCTCAACCAGCAGAACCGGCACAAGTTTTAGAGGTCAGTCAACAATCTGAGCCATCAAGAAGTGCCAAGTCTGTTGAGACTGCTTCAACTGGTAGTGAGCAGTGGGAGAAAAATCCTCATTCTAGTTCGCAATTGCAGAGCAAACCCATGGGCAGCTCGACAAGGAGTTGCAGAAAGGTCCTACTTATTACTAAACTCATTACCTGACTGGAATATATGCAATGCATCTTTATTAATACATAAATGCAATTATTCACCTATATTTAATGGGATTGGACAAAGTTATTGTTGCAAGGGCATCAACTGTGATTGGGTCCTCTTAGCAGAAGATCATGGGGAACCAACCCCACTGCACATGATCTAAACCTCTTAAAACATTGTATATAAAAGGATGTACATTCTATGGACTCCTCGCTTATCATTTTTGATACCGTTTGTATTTCTTTTTGGTAATGCAAGCAACACAAGAGTCACGGGGGACCAACCCCACTGTCCATGATTTAAAACTCTTCAAACGTCATACATGAGAAGATGTACGTTGTATGGGCTCCTCACACATCATTTATTTGATACTGTTTGTATTCATTTGGGTAATGCAAGTGAGACCGATTGTGCTATCCAGATCAGGAGCTGATATTACTTAAAATTTTGCCAAGCCAATTCATCAATAATTAGATATAACTACTACTGCTCCATTATATTTGTGCAATAGTTGGATATAAACTACTAATACTTTCCTGTCATTGCCCTCTTTTACTGTTCTCTGAAACTCGGAGCTGTTTGTAAATTTTTCAGGTACATAAACAGGGTATTGCTCTTGGCAGATCTGTGGACCTTACAAGATTCAATAGCTATGATGATTTTATTGCGGAATTAGATCGGATGTTCGAGTTTGAGGGTGAATTGATGTCCCCAAACAAAAGTTGGATGGTTGTTTATACCGACAGCGAGGGTGATATGATGCTTGTTGGAGATGATCCCTGGCCGTGAGTACAGTCTAATTTTGCTGAATATTGTTGCTCTTTTAGTAGTTCTATGGTTTTATCTTTTTTGGTACTACTAACAAACAATGAAACCTCCATAAACTGATAAAATTTCTTTCATATGTTATCAGAGAATTCTGTAGCATGGTACGCAAGATTTATATATATACAAAGGACGTGCTGCAAAAGATGAATCCTGGAACGCTGAGTCCAAGACCTAAGCAAGTATCGACTTTTAGAGAAGAGAAAGCGACTGAAAAGGAAACAAAGGGCCCCTCACCTATATCATAGGCTAATCCAGAGAAAAGCTAGCAACGCATGTGAGTTGCTTACTACTACTAACATTGTTGTTTACTCTGAAGCTGAACATGGTAAACCAAGAGACTTATGAATTCAAAGAGATTAACTCCGTAAGAAAATAGAACTTTGCATTTCTCTGAGTCTTATGTGATAAACAAATTGAGACTTTTGGACCAAATGTTGGAAAAAGTTTACTTAATAGTGGAAGATGTTTCTTTAACTCTTAAGATATGATAGGAAGCACATACATTGAAATGGTTGTTTTTTCTGTGCTCGACACATTGGCCACAACACCGACACTCCAAAATATGGATATTTCGTGTCTATTCGTGTTCATTTCCATGCGGCGATGTTTGAAGAGATTTACTGAAAAGTAAGACGGACCCATCTTTAGTTCTCTGGAACGGTCCAGTTTTGCAGAAAGTTTTGCCAATGTTCTCTATTTGGAATTATGATGATCCAATTATATCTTAAGTGTGGTATTTCATGATGTAGGTTTCTGAAGGTGGCAGGGTGAAGAGCACAGATTTCTGATTCTTGGGTAAGGTTTTTCTTGACCTCAGATAGTGTAAAAGCTCCACCTGTCTGTCTCTCCCTTGTGTTGGCTGTGCTTTATTTCAGTGCAGTTTTGGAAGTATGGTGTAAATGTTATTTTCGTAATTTTTCCGCACCAACCTTGTACATATTCCCTCCCCGTAATTTGCTTAGTATAATTGAAATGTCAACCTCTATTCTTCCTCATGAACCTCTTTTGCTTGTTCATACATTTATTCAATCATGGTTGTGCAAGAATGTGAGCGTTGTGGGAATCTCCGACTAAGGGCACCTTCTTTACACCCGGGGTTATTCTTTGTGGATGTCTTGAGAAAGTGGTTGGACTGATTAAATGCTTCCTTTTAAGGGACACCAAGGGCATGATGGGCTCTAATTAGTGGAGGCAGCTACCGATGAGGACACCATGAAAGCAACTAAGCACTTTACTGCTGTCATTGTTGCTTGCTGGTTGTATGTAATATGGAGTGGGGGGACCCAGAAGGATTGATTCTGTTCTTCTGTCGTCGGGAGCTTTATCGGTCCAAATCAAAGTAGTAGGTGGCCGCCTGGTGAAATTCTCTCTATGTTGCGGTTAAATAGTACACCTATTTATAATCGAGCTGGAAGCTTTGGGCTAGAAAGTGTGCTAAGCTTGGGCTAGTGAAAGTAGGGGTAGGGGTTTTAACAGATGCTTATCGGTATCGGTATGAATAGGGCAATATTTATATCCGTATTAGAAATTGTTTTTTGTTTTTTGTAATATTTGAATCATACTTCGAATTCGTATATGTCTAGTATAGCGGATATCGGATATGATCCGATCAGCTGAAAATTTTGAATCTTATTATTCGAATATCCGAAAACTGAAATATTAAAATTTAGTTATTATCCGAATATTGTTCTGTTGAGTCATTTAATCTTCTGTTGAAAATTGCAATATACAGCTAACTTGCTCTATATATTGCTCTATTTGAATTCTTTCACTTTTTGTTGAAAATTCCAAAAATGCTCCATTTTAGGTGGTCATATATATTACTCTACATTTTTTAGCCCCTTCATCTTTTGTTGTAAATTGTAATTAATATATATTATTATTATATATATACATTATATTATAATATAGAGGTATAAAAGTAATAAATGAATTGAATTATGTAAAAGTCGGTCGAGAATAATTTTTTTTAATCTTCTCATATATATATATATATATATATATATATATATATATATATATATATATATATAATTCGGATAGCCGAGTCCGATATCCGAAATTTGCAATTTAAAGTCGGATCGGATATTAACGGATTCGAATACCTTAATATCCGAAAAATATTCGGATATCCGAATCCGATATACGAGATGATATCCGAAAGTTTGGATACGGAATCTAATCGGTTTCAAAATTTTGACGCAAAGTAGCTTGGTGAAAGAAATAGGGATATTTAGATTTTGGGTCTTAAATAAGTTTCAAAATTTGTGTTTGGATCTCCATATTATACATAATTAGTGTTTTGGTCTCAAAAGTGTCACTGATTATTTTTGGTGACATTTTTGAGACCAAAACACTAATTATGTATAATATGGAGACCCAAAGTCTAAATATCTCTTTTATATTATATATGGGTACTATAATTATACTTTCCCATTAATCAAACATCATCCTAGTTAGTCTTCAGAATTTGATTGAATAAATTAATAACTACATCAAATCTTTCTTATCTAAACATTTTTAAATTTCAATAGAAATATCATAAGTTTGTGACAGTTGCTCATTTTTTTCTTTAAATGATTTCAAATAAAAAAAATTATTTATTACAGAAAGGTGATAGCAATATGAAGTAGACTTAACTTATTTTTTTTGGATTGGTTAATTAACATGTGAAAAAAAACTCACCTGTCTCGCTCTAATATCAGTTTTCTTCGTAAATTTAATATTATTTGGATCTGTACTTTTTCTTTTGTGTCCTCAAAGCCTACAAATATCTTTTTATCTTCTTTCTTCGAGGTATTATGGCTAGGAGATGAGGAGTTGCCACCACTAAAGCGTTGAACATTCTATTCTGGATATATGATATTTATGTTTACATAGTGGAAAGATTAAGAACTTACAGAATGACAACGAGTTCTCAAAAAATATCAAGAAGACTCCACACAATTAAGCCGTTCTAGAAACTTCAGAAAGTGGGGAGGCCGCATATTAACAAGTCAAATATCACGTCAAGCATTTGTAACTTATGTGAAAAGTAACACAAACGCACAGGATCTAGACGGACTGAAAGAATTCGAGCTCCCAAACGCAAGGACATATATATGCGTGTGTGGATTATAATAAAAAGAAAGTCGAAGATTGCACATCTTTTGCAGTCATGTCTATCTAGTAACATCCGAGACTAACGCTACATGGTCGCTTATTACAAAATAAGTATAGAGAGTAACTGAGCAAAAAGTATGACAAAAAATAAATAAATAAATATCAGGGACTGATTTGGCTTTATGTCAAAGACACTATTATGGAAACTGCTAATTTATCAAGAAGGTTCATTAAAAAAAATTAATACAAGGTTCATTAGGTATTCACCTTTCACCACTAGACGAAATTACTAGCACTATCAGGAGTAACTTATATGATGTATGATGTTTGTTAATTGACGATATTGTGATAGTCAATGCGAGTAAAAAAATGATTAAATGTTGAAACAAAGTTATACATAGAAACTAAGAGCATCTCCAACCCTATTGTGAGTTTAGAAAAAATGATTGTCACGTAGGAATGATAATCTTTCATTTCAAAAATCTTTCTCCAATGCAAATGTAAAATAAATCATGAAGTTGACATAACAATGACATGGCAAGGATAATGTGAAGTTGGTTATCTAGATCTAGACAATGTACTTCACAATGACTATCACGTCCCAGAACCAGAATACTGGAGAGCGGGGGACAGACACAGCCAGCTACGCACATTGGAGTATAATCCACCTCGATATATGTAGTGTCCCGTCCCGCTCAGTCAATCGGAGGAAATCGAAACGCTGACGGCGTTCGGACTTAGCCTTGCAACGGCTGGTCGAAGACATCGTTCGGTCGAGGCGACCGATCGCTCAGGTGGGGGTAGTTTCGGTGAACTCGCCTCATCTTTGCCTTCACATAATAAATCGCACGTTTTCAACTTGCACAAGTAGGCTTAATAATAAAAGAGATGAATCCACATAGCTAAAGGGAGTAATCCCGACGGGTCGAATTGAGATAGAATATGGAAAGGTCCAACGGTCGGCTTAGAGTTGGTGCACGGCGTGCTTTGAAAATGACACTCGGTCCTTCGTCCCGCGGCTTTGGAGAAGGAAAGTTGGTCTTCGACACAAAACTATGAATTTGCCTAAGTCATAGGCGTCGCCCGCGTAAATGCTCGATAAAGCATGCACGCTTCCACTGAGCAAGGCTTGGCAAAGCCTTTGCTCGTCCCTCGGGGTAAGTTGTAGGCTTGAGTAAGTTAGGCAAAGTTATGTCGGTTGACCTATGTCATCCCAAGTGAGCTGTTCCGCTAATTCTGCGGTTGTCAAGTTAAATAGTCCCACGATCCCAAGGCTCGTCATATGAGGTATGACTTGGGCGATAGCGTTGCGTAGAACACGAGTCGGTTTAAGGCACGAGCCACGGTTGGTTCAGTGGAAAGTTAGCCACGGTCTGTCGACACTTAAGGAAACACGTTATGTTCAAGTTAAGTTGGAAGGCTATGCAGTAGCCGTTCCCTGATTTCAAAGAAATGTTAAGTCTAAGCGATGGTTAGTCGCCGAGAGAAAATATATCGGGACTGTAGTTCAGTCGCCGAGGCAACCCTGGTTTGGGCTCTGCAAAGAAGTGTGAAAAATGGAGGAAGTAAAGCAAAGGAACTAAGTGATGATGATGAGACCATGCAATTACGTTAAGTCTAGAAGTTAGCGCAGGCGTGTGGTCATGGACAACTTGTCGACAAGGGCGATGTTTCTTCGAGCGGCAACCCGGGGCCACGGGACCGACTCGGCCTAGGAGGAAACACTGTATAGTCGAGCTGGATAATAGGCAACCGGTAGTTCGGAGACTTGCATTGGGGATCGCTACCTGCGGTGCAAGGGTCCCGAATGCCAGGCTATGTCCAGGATGGCTAGTTAATGCCAGTGACTATTCATATAGATGTGTCGGCACTGACAGCAATCCGCGTGTGTGCCTTTGGACTGAGTTGAGTTAGATGTGTATGCAGTTAGAGAACGCAATGTCTGGGCCTAAGATTTGGCTACAACGAAGGCGGCGTGCTTCGGCACGAGATGTGACGTCGAGTGTTAAGTCGTTGGCATAGAGTTGCATGAGTTAGGCTTGAGCTGTTGCGAGTTAAGTCGAGAAGGGCCGTAGGGCAAGTTGGGTGAAGTTACGTTGAGTTGCTGGGCACGACCTCGAAATATGAGGCACGACCGCGTTGTCACAACACAAGTATAGGCAAGACTAAGCGAGGAGGCGCTGTCTCAGAGATATTGAAGCACGAATCGAGATCATGGCACGACCGAGTCGTTACGTCCCAGAGTTTGGCACGAAAGACAAGTATGAGTCGGTGTGTTGACATTGCTAGCAAACGAAAAGGTCTTGAGGCAAGGATAAGGATGTTGTCGGTGCGATAGCACTGTCACACGGAAATGAGTCTATCGTGTAGTTGAGTCCCTGATTATGGCCGTAAGGCAAACACGACTTGATAGGAATACGTTGTTGGCACGAGAAGGGTCTAGAGGCAAGGTATGAGTTAACGTTGTTGTTGCAAGCACGGGATGGTCCTCAGACACAAGTATGTCAAGGCGTTGGTCCTAAAATCGATCCTAAGGCAAGACTAGAAAGACAATCGTAAAGGGACTTGTATTGCACAAAGTAAATCAAACGTGTTGGTTTTGTATGGGTGGGCGAGGAGCTCATTCCACCAGTACAGTTGAGTACTGACACCCACATAGTTTCCATGTGCAGGCACAGGTAGAAGCTCGTGGCGCGGAGCTCGCTTGGATGCGTCGAGGCACGGAGTTTTTTGGCGATTCGAAGCGTGCGGCTGCATGGAGTCAAGACTTATACGGGACAATGTATGGATGTCGCCTTCCGAAGCTTCCGCTGGTTCAAGACTTGTATTGAGAGATGAGAGAGAGCTGAGTGACTTGTAATGTGAGATGAGTGAGCTTGAGAGACTTGTAATCTTGGCCTTGCGCCCCATTGTAACCTTTGTTTCAATATCAATAAAGAGCTTTCTCTGCATAAATTGTGTTTTGTTCTAATTTTTGCTGCTATTATTCAATGTCTCTGTATGGGACTACTGTGTGACGACCCCGTCGCAGCCGCTGAAATCGGCCGTTATGGAACCCGCCTTGTACGAGCGCAATCTAGGCTTGTGCGGCATCACGCCTTAGCGAGGACGATCGCTCCTACGGGAGCGGGGCGTGACATAATGGTATCAGATCACGGCTTTACGTCCTTGGACTATCGATGGAATTCTTTAACTCCGTTGTTTCCGCAAACTCTGAATTGTTGCTTCCGTAAAGTTGATATCGTTGGTGTGCTCTCTCTCAAATGTTCCACGGGATGTCCATACAATAAGTCTAACTATTTTGCAAAACGTCGGAGAACAGTTTTTGAAAAGAAACAAAAAGATGGTTTGCGTAAGCATGGTTGGCTAAGTCGGGCTAGGCATATACACCAAGGATTGTGTCGACCTTAGCAAAGTCGAGTGCGGGATTCGTATTGTTTCGAGGTAGAATGAGTTGAACTCGATTAAGTAAAGTGAGATGACTATCGATAGGGGTGCTATCGAGCGACGATATCGTCGGTGCGATATAGATGAGCGTGCTTGGAATTCGAGAAATGGTTCGAACGAAAATTTGAAGAAGTGGATTTTGAATCGAATGATAGTTGAGGACTTGATAAATGACTTCATCCCTGAGTGGTGTATGCGATAGCCTCAGGGATGTCGATCGATCGATTGAGGATACGGGGTGTCGGTGAATCTATCAGCAAGCGTCGCACATATGCAAAGCCTTAGATCGAGTACGATTGAGTGAGTCGTTGTCTTAAAGTTTGATAAGTGGAATCGAACAAATTAGAGATGACGCGCACAGAATGTGCACGGGATCAAGGATTGCGTGAGTATGAAATACAAAGTGATTGAGTAGGTGAAATCGAATCGAGAAAAAGTTAGGGTGTACGAATGAATGACTTGATCGAGAAAATTGATACGGATCATATACGAAAAGTTAGCACGATAGAAAGATAAGCATGCATGAAAAAGTTGAATTTTGAAGTTACGCAATGACTCTGAGGATTGAAATGGATGTCGTTCGATGATTGAGTTAGCAAGAACGATGCAAATTGAGGAAATACATTGGTCGATAACTTATGATAGACGGATGAACAATACGTGAACTCGGGTTTGAGGAAATTGATGTGTGAATGATTCGAGGAATAATGATAGAACTTGAATTTGAATGTCGAGGAGATTATCCGGTTGGACGATAGCATCATTCGCACGATTCGAAATTGGTTGCAAAGGAAGATCGTCAGGTTACGCATATCGTCGATGGTATTGAGGCGTATCAAAGATCGATATGCGATAACTCGGGGGTACTCTGACTCGGCGGATGACGATCGTGCCGGTGTTATTGTTCGGTTGGATGCTATACTTAGGTTTTCGATTGAGATGAATGTTGGATGAAAATGATCGTGTCTTGATTGTTACGTTGATAGCCACAACGTCGACGATCTTGTCTTGCGCGAGTGCAACTCTAGCCTCGCACATGCGTTGCGTCGGATTTGGGGCGATCGTTCCGCGTGAGCGCTGACATGGTGATTCATGTCGCGAGAATGATCGAACTGGAAAAATCAGGACGCGACAATTTTGATTGTCTCGACTTGTTGGCTTGAAGCGAAGGTGAACTCGAGGATTTGTAGGACTTATGATTGACGAATGAATAAAACTTGAGGATTGAGTAGGTCCAATCCGCGCATCGAAAATGAATTAGTCTGGACACAAAACAAGAGTTACGTCCTGATGAGAATGATTATCTCGCGGGAGCGTGCATGGTGATTCGTGCCCACCGTGGATAATCTGACTCGCGTGAGATCGGGGCGTAACATGTTGTTAAGTCTGACGACCTTGTGATCGATTTCGTGTATTTGGATAAATGACTTAGGGAGTATGGAATGTGAATTATGGTTTAGCGATAAATTGTGTCGTAGCGTGCTTGACTTGGAAGGATTGATAGGAGTATTATGTCGAACGTGTTCAAAGAGATAGACTATACAAAATGGCTTGATGAACGAGTGATATTGATATGTCAAGGAATTGATTGAAACGTGAGTTATCGTAGGATGGCTTTGCTGAATGACTCGGACCCCGTGCGACGAACGTTCGGATGTGTATAGAAAATATGTGCTCGAAGTTTAGAAATCAGAGTGATGCGAGCTTGGGTAGAAAATCCCGTACTATCAACTTGGTTTGACCTTAGGATGGGGTCAGTGTTGATATTATTGTTTGGGAACTATGATTCCAATACTGACGGATGACCTTAGCCTGAAAACGTAGCCTAGCGGTTAGGCAGACGTTCCGGCACGAAGCGATAGAAATTGTGGAGGCACCGCTCACGAGGCTCGGTTGACATGCATGTATATCAAGGACGCTTGAATATGTGCACGATCCGACTCGAGTGGTGATGGCGGATTCTCTATCATGAGGCTTGGCTGAAATGCATGTATTTTGGGGACGCCTGGAATATGTGCACGATCCAACTAAGTGATACGTTGAATCAAGTGAGATTTGAGGAATGGGAAAGTGTCGAGGATTTTGAGATCGTGAGTTTCGAAGGAATGTTGATGGTAATGCGATCCTTGAATTGAGACGAGTTAGAATGTTGGTTGATCGGTTGGTGTGCCTAACGACTAAGTTAGCGATAAGCACGAGCGTGGCTCGGATTGAGGAATGCATAGGAGAAATGTGTGCGACAAACGTAGGATGTTGAAGCAAAGTTATAAGTCGATAAGTGTACTCAGTAAGTTTCGAGGACGAAACTTTTTCTGAGTGGTGTATGATGTAGTGCTCCGTCCCGCTCAGTCAATCGGAGGAAATCGAAACGCTGACGGCGTTCGGACTTAGCCTTGCAACGGCTGCTCGAAGACATCGCTCGGTCGAGGCGACCGATCGCTCAGGTGGGGTAGTTTCGGTGAACTCGCCTCATCTTTGCCTTCACATAATAAATCGCACGTTTTCAACTTGCACAAGTAGGCTTAATAATAAAAGAAATGAATCCACATAGCTAAATGGAGTAATCCCGACGGATCGAATTGAGATAGAATATTGAAAGGTCCAACGGTCGGCTTAGAGTTGGTGCACGGCGTGCTTTGAAAATGACACTCGGTCCTTCGTCCCGCGGCTTGGGAGAAGGAAAGTTGATCTTCGACACAAAACTATGAATTTTCCTAAGTCATAGGCGTCGCCCGCGTAAATGCTCGATAAAGCATGCACGCTTCCACTGAGCAAGGCTTGGCATAGCCTTTGCTCGTCCCTCGGGTTAAGTTGTAGGCTTGAGTAAGTTAGGCAAAGTTATGTCGGTTGACCTAAGTCATCCCAAGTGAGCTGTCCCGCTAATTCTGCGGTTGTCAAGTTAAATAGTCTCACGATCCCAAGGCCCGTCATATGAGGTATGACTTGGGCGATAGCGTTGCGTAGAACACGAGTCGGTTTAAGGCACGAGCCACGGTTGGTTCAGTGAAAAGTTAGCCACGGTCTGTCGACACTTAAGGAAACACGTTATGTTCGAGTTAAGTTGGAAGGCTATGCAGTAGCCGTTCCCTGATTTCAAAGAAATGTTAAGTCTAAGCGATTGTTAGTCGCCGAGAGGAAATATATCGGGACTGTAGTTCAGTCGCCGAGGCAACCCTGGTTTGGGCTCTGCAAAGAAGTGTGAAAAGTGGAGGAATTAAAGCAAAGGAACTAAGTGATGATGATGAGACCATGCAATTACGTTAAGTCTAGAAGTTAGCGTAGGCGCGTGATCATGGACAACTTGTCGACAAGGGCGATGTTTCTTCGAGCGGCAACCCGGGGCCACGGGACCGACTCGGCCTAGGAGGAAACACGGTATAGCCGAGCTGGGTAATAGACAACCGGTAGTTCGGGGACTTGCATTGGGGATCGCTACCTGCGGTGCAAGGGTCCCGAATGCCAGGCTATGTCCAGGATGGCTAGTTAATGCCAGTGACCATTCATATAGATGTGTCGGCACGGACGGCAATCCGCGTGTGTGCCTTTGGACTGAGTTGAGTTGGATGTGTATGCAGTTAGAGAACACAATGTCTGGGCCTAAGATTTGGCTACAACGAAGGCGGCGTGCTTCGGCGCGAGATGTGGCGTCGAGTGTTAAGTCGTTGGCATAGAGTTGCATGAGTTAGGCTTGAGCTGTTGCGAGTTAAGTCGAGAAGGGCCGTAGGACAAGTTGGGTGAAGTTACGTTGAGTTGCTGGGCACGACCTCGAAATATGAGGCACGGTCGCGTTGTCACAACACAAGTATAGGCAAGACTAAGCGAGGAGGCGCTGCCTCAGAGATATTGAAGCACGAATCGAGATCATGGCACGACCGAGTCGTTACGTCCCAAAGTTTGGCACGAAAGACAAGTATGAGTCGGTGTGTTGACATTGCTAGCAAACGAAAAGGTCTTGAGGCAAGGATAAGGATGTTGTTGGTGCGATAGCACGGTCGCACGGAAATGGAGTCTATCATGTAGTTGCGTCCCTGATTATGGCTGTAAGGCAAACACGACTTGATAGGAATACGTTGTTGGCACGAGAAGGGTCTAGAGGCAAGGTATGAGTTAACGTTGTTGTTGCAAGCACGGGATGGTCCTCAGACACAAGTATGTCAAGGCGTTGGTCCTAAAATCGATCCTAAGGCAAGACTAGAAAGACAATCGTAAAGGGACTTGTATTGCACAAAGTAAATCAAACGTGTTGGTTTTGTATGGGTGGGCGAGGAGCTCATTCCACCAGTACAGTTGAGTACTGACACCCACATAGTTTCCATGTGCAGGCACAGGTAGAAGCTCGTGGCGCGGAGCTCGCTTGGATGCGTCAAGGCACGGAGTTCCTTGGCGATTCGAAGCGTACGGCCGCATGGAGTCAAGACTTATACGGGAAGCTTCCGCTGGTTCAAGACTTATATTGAGAGATGAGAGAGAGCTGAGTGACTTGTAATGTGAGATGAGTGAGCTTGAGAGACTTGTAATCTTGGCCTTGCGTCCCATTGTAACCTTTGTTTCAATATCAATAAAGAGCTTTCTCTGCATAACTTGTGTTTTGTTCTAATTTTCGCTGCTATTATTCAATGTCTCTGTATGGGACTACTGTGCGACGACCCCGTCGCAGCCGCTGAAATCGGCCGTTATGGAACCCGCCTTGCACGAGCGCAATCTAGGCTCGTGCGGCATCACGCTTTAGCGAGGACAATCGCTCCTACGGGAGCGGGACGTGACAATATACGGTCACGGTTGTTTAGATGCATGAGGGTTTATCTACAAGCCAACAGTCTCTTATGGTCATGAACAAGCCTAGTGTCTCAATCTCAACAAGCAAGTAATTGTTACAATGTAATGATCATCAGACATACAAAGTAAGGCGTCCCAAACATTACATATTCAGATGATCATGAAGCTAGTCATACAAAATACGAAGACTGACAAGAGTTTAAGTCATACATGATCAACCCTACGATTTGTCAATCATGTAACAGCCCGTAGGCAGACAAAAATTAAAGTTTCAATACGAGCTAACACTTGTTCGGCGGCTAAACGCCTCAAAAGAATAATTTATAATAAAGTAAGAGAACAAAATAAGAAATCCACTCGTTGCCAGGATTACGTCTGGTGTTCGCCATATGGCTGGAAGGCAGGTAGATCCTCGGGTGCTACTGCAAAATCTGGCCATATAAAATCAGCTGGGTCAGAACCCAGAAGAGCAAGTGCCACAAGGGAGGCTTCACTTAGGAACTAAACCAGCATATTAGATCACAAGACATAAATAATAACAAGAAAACTGGAGTTAGAAAAATAAGGGGATAAATGATAAGATAACTAAAAAACTATTTCGGTAACCAAGTTACAACCCGTAAATCAAATAAGGACCGAGATTGTAACCCTTCACCTGAACAGAGCTTAGACTCTAACCATTTATCGACAAGAGTAAAGCATAAACAGTAATGCACTGAAGTAATCATAACTGGCACTGTCTAGACAAGACTAGACTAGATTCCATTCATAATTCGTGGCCAAGCAATGAGTAAGGCTTGATACTTTAACTAACTAGGGTTGTTACAAGCCTATTTACTAGCAAGATACAATGAGATGTTCCAACAGTCACAAGTCCTGCAGACTATCCATGTTATCCTGACGCAGGTTGAGAGAGTTGATCAGGTGACTTGGAGGTGCAACACATGACAGTGTGCTGGAAATGTACCCTACTCGACGGCAGGCTACAAGTCCACTTAAGGCGCTCAGATAACATGATTGTCTGTGACTGGAAAATCTCTTTATGAGTTACTTGATCAATCTAGTCATTATCCTAGTCAGATTCAGTATGAATTCCTGACCGTGGTAATCAGGAATCCATGTCCTAGACATGATGCAAGACTAGACATGTAGCTTGTACAGGCAAAATCATCCACGGTGTCAAGATAAGAGTTACTTAGCGAGTTGAGATAGCCGTCGTAACAGCATTCAAGGCTTACATGTCATGTTAGGTTACTTATCATGTCAAGAGTGCGTCACAACGGACCTCTATCAAGAATTTTCATGTCAATGTTGCTTATCAAGAGTGCGCCTCGACGGGCCACTATCAAGAATTTTCATGTCAAGGTAGATCACATTATCATGTTCATGCCAAGTTCTGATTCATAGCCTAGAATTATCATGCTCAAGTCCAAGTCACTAGTTCAATGCCAACTAGTGGTTAAATCGAGTTGTCGCAATTTAGGCCAAGCATAGAAAACATGCAAAGAAGATCTAGAGTACCCAAGTGTAACTGAAACCATAAGTGACATATGAATTCTGATTAAAGTGAGACATGAAGATTCTTGAAGCTAAAACAAAGATCTACAACTTTCATGTTTTGAGTTTTTCAAGATTTTAGCTACAAAATAGCTCAAACGGACAAAAACAGTCATTTGGAGTGATTTGCATATTGGTGCGCGAGCAAAACTGCCCACGACGCACGTTGCGCGCAAGCACGGCGCATCTTGCGCGGCAAAAAATCGCGCACGACGTGCAAGTTGTGCTGCGCGCGCGAGCAAAACCGCCCACGGTGCACATTGCGCGCAAGAACGGCGCACGTTGCGCGGCAGCGCGACGCGCAAGTTGCGCTGCGCGCGCGAGCAAAATCGCCTACGGTGCACGTTGCGCAACAAAAAATCGTGCGCGGCGCGCAAATTGTGTTGCGCGCGCGAGCAAAACTGCCCACGGTGCACGTTGCGCGGCAGCGCGGCGCGCAAGTTACGCTGCGCGTGGGAGCAAAAATGCCCACGACGCACGTTGTGCGCAAGCACGGCGCACGGCGCGCAAGGTGCGCACGGCACTGTTCATCGTCCCCACAGCACCAAAAGGTGTGGGGAACACATGAACACGAAAATGGTATAACTTCCTCATACGAAGTCGAAATCAAGCGGTTCAAAAGCCAAAATTGGGTAGAATTGAATTTTCTACAACATGGAACCATTAGATCTCGATAATAACCAAGTTTCAGAGATGAAAACCAAGAAAAATCAAAAAAGTTACAAACTTAGATCTACAAGAATCCGTCCATCAAACCCAAAAATATCAAGTTCTAAAGAGACTTAGAATCAAGTAAGGAAGAGAATGGAACAATAAAACTTGAGATCCATCATGAAGCAAGTTGCACTTGCCTAGGGCTTGGTAGGTGGGAGGAGTAAATGAAGAAGATGAAGAAGTAAATGTAAATAATGGAGGAGAGAGAAAGAGTTGGTTTTTATACAAAATCTCTCCATCTCAAACCAAAACAAACCAAGCCAAGCCAAGTCAAATTGAACCGAACCAAATTAAAATAAACTAAGATTAAATCAAGACTAGGCTAAGCAAGACAAGTCTAATTACGGTCCACCTGACAAATCCATATACGTATACTGAAAATACATACAACGGAAAACGGGAGTGACAGTGACTTTGTCTCCACATCATCAATTATGAATATAAATATTTATAAAAATGAAGAAGTGAAGAAGTTGTCTTTGAAGTTGGAAAAAATACTTTTTATTGTCTTCTCAATACTTTTGCATTGTAGAACACTTTTTAATCTCATTGTCGTGTGTGAATATCATCTTGCCACATAGGAAAGACATTGTCTTGTGCCTCATGCCACATAGGAATCACAACACAAAACAAGACAATAGGGTTGGAGATGCTCTAGGAGCATCTCCAACCCTATTGTGAGTTTAGAAGAAAAAAAATGGTTGCCACAATAATAAGCTTTCATTTCAAAAATACTTCTCCTATTATGACAAGCTTTCATTTCAAAAATACTTCTCCAATGCAAATGTAGAATATATCATGAAGTTGACATGGCAATAACAAGCTTTCATTTCAAAAATTATTCTCCAATACAAATGTAGAATATATCATAAAGTTGACATGGCAACGACGATGTGAAGTTGGCTGTCTAGACAATGCATTTGACTTTGTCTCCACATCATCAATTATGAATAGAAATAATTATAAAAAAGGCTAAATTTCAACTTGATACCCTCAACTATCCATGTTTTGCAACTTGATACCCTAAACTTTTAAAATAGTCAACTTAATACCGTCAACTATTGAATATTTTTAACTTAATACCCTAAAACCAAAAAAATCCCGAAAATACTCCTGCCCCCTCTATTCCCCTCCCTCCCTCTCCGGCGTTCCCTTCCCCCTTCCGGTGTCCCCCCTCCTCTCTCTCTACGGCGAGGAACGTGGGGGCCGAGCGGGGCGGCGCGCCGGAGCGGCAGCGGCGGGCGCGCAGCAGCAGCGACGGACGCGGACGGGCGGGAGGCTCGCTCGCTGGCCAACGGCGCGCACGAGGGGCGACGGCGAGGCAGGAGGGGGGGCGGAGGTTAACGACGGGAGGGGGGGGGGAGGCAAGGGAGAGGGGTGGTGTTTAGGGATAAGGCTGGAAAAGAGAGAGAGAGGGAGCATTTTGAAAAATATATTTTTCAGGGTATCAAGTTGGCTATTTTGAAAGTTTAGGGTATCATGTTGTAAAACATGGATAGTTGAGGATATCAAGATGAAATTTAGCCATAAAAAAATGAAGAAGTGGAGGAGTTTTGGAAGTTGTAAAAGATACATTTTATTGCCTTCTCAATACTTTTGCATTGGAGAACGCTTTTTTATCTCATTGTCTTGTGTGAATATCATCTTGTCACATAGGAAAGATATTGTCTTGTGTTTCATGCCACATAGAAATCACAACACAAAACAAGCTAATAGAGTTGGAGAGACTCTAAGAGCATCATTAGTAAGGCCCATCCCATTTTCTACATTCTAGATTTAGAATGTAGGAGCTAATTTTGTAGAATAATAAGTCTCATCCCTAGTCCCAATTTCTACAATTTCGGTCCCAACCCATCCATGGGTGCTAAGGGTTGGACCTCCCAATTTCTAGATTCTAGATTGTAGAAACTCGTTTTGTAGAATAGTAAGTTCCAATTTGGAGCCCAACTTTCTAGATTCTAAACTTTATATTATTTTTTTCCTACATTAATTTTTGACCACACAATTTTTGGGACCGGAGCTCACTTTATCATTTCCTACTATTCTCATACAAACCCAACCCATTCTATATTTACCCTTTTTTTGAAATTTTGGGCTCCAAATTGCATTGGAGAGTCCCAACTACTAATGATGCTCTAACAATGGGTTTGGATACTTTTTTAAACTCACATTTCTGAGTCAAAAAGCAGCTTTGGGTTAAAAAAGGCTAAATTTCAACTTGATACCCTCAACTATCCATGTTTTGCAACTTGATACCCTAAACTTTCAAAATAGCCAACTTGATACCCTGAAAAATATATTTCCCAAAATGCCCTCCCCCCCTCTCTCTATTTCCCAAAACCCCCCCTGCTGCCTCTCCGGCCGCCGCTGCTGCGCGCCGCCCCGCTGCCGCTACTGCTGCGTGCCCGCCGCTGCTGCTCCGGCCGCCGCTGCTGCACGCGCCGCCGCTGCTGCTGCGCGCGCCGCCGCTGCTGCTGCGCGCCGCCCCGCCGGGGGAGAGAGGGGGGGGGGGGGGACGCCGGAGGGGGGGGGGGACGCCGGAGAGGGAGGGAGGGGAGGGCAAGGGTATTTTTGGAATTTTTTGAATTTTAGGATATGAAGTTGAAAATATTCAATAGTTGATGGTATTAAGTTAACTATTTTAAAAGTTTATGGTATCAAGTTACAAAACATGGATAGTTGAGGGTATCAAGTTGAAATTTAGCCAAAAAAAAAAAGCTTGCTTCCCAAGTGGGAGCTCTAGTAGCTGTTCTTTTCTCCATTAACTCCTCCACCACGTCCTTCCTCCTCCACCACCTTCTCCACGGCTCCCTCCTCCTCCACCACCTTCTCCATGGCGGCGACTGTGTTATTCTTCTGTGACACGTTGCAGTCAATCTCTTGTCGGAAATCGAGCTCGACTAGTCAAAGGTGACAACCTCATCGGGATGTCGGAGGCGACTGTGCAAAGCTAACGCTGGAGAAGTCTTTCCTGACGAATCAACAGGCTCCCCTGTCGAATCGACATGCTCCAGTGTCGAGCGAGAGCGAGAGCTGAATTGAAGGATCACATGATCGAGTCCGATTGGAGCTCAAGGTTGAGTTCACCACGGCACATTTGGTCGCTTAGATTGGTGGTGTCAAGGTGCTGATCTAGTCACCGGAGTTGACGATCTCAGCCGGGCTCGGACAGAGTCTTCTCAATACTTCACTGAACACACAGTTGAAAAAATTATTTTAGCAAACATAATCTTCAATTTTTATTTTTTAAAATCATTTTTCAGGAAAATAACCAAAGGCAAAGTAAAAAAAAAATTATACTCTGAAAACAACTTTATAACTAGCTTTCAAAAACTGTTTTCAGAACCACGTTTCAGAAAGCATGTCCAAACGGACCAAATTACACAAAACATATTATACCATATAAAATGTAACTTTCAGAAATATTTTGTTAGCAATAATTAGTATCGGATTGTTATCATGATAAGAGAGATTGTGATGAATGTAATATATCCTACGGTACGGACTACATGCCGAGGAATTTGTGAATGCAATGACGTATTTGAAATTGAAACATAATTTCAATAAGACTACCATAACCTATCATGCTTTATTGAATTAAAGTTGAAGTGAGAATGCTAAGACATATGAGTAGCAACACATCAAAAAATAGTACAATAAATGAACATATTTATAGAAAGTTGAAGGGGACGGTAATCGAGGACAAAATGAGAGGATGTCTTCGTAGCAAGTTTCAAAATGTACAATACAAACCAATGAATACCAAGGTAAGATAAGTTAACAGCTAAAAGAACTGCTAAGACGAGATAGTTTGAACGAACATAAACAAACGTGAATTGAAATTTTAAAGAAGCATGTGATTTTTGTTACAAAGGAAGTTGGATGGAAAAAATGATTCCAAGTATCCTAACTGGAACTTTTCTTCATTGTTCTACACAAAAACCGATACACTCAAAGCGCAATAAAATGTGGAGCTCACTTTACATGGCAAAAGATATTTAGCCTATAAATAACTTTATGATCACTTATAAGTATGTGATAATGTGAGAATGAAGATGGTTAAAACTTAAAAGTTACAGGTAATTTCATACTGTCGTGACACAATTTTGCATACAAATTTGTGTACAGCTTTTTAAGGATCGAGTTTAGACAAATAAAAGCACCAAAGTTGGATCAAAGAAAAGCCTGCCCATCAACATGGGAATCATCATGCAACTTTCAGCAAATCAGGACAAGATTGACGAAACAACACATTAAACAAAGCTATGGAACTAGCAAGAAAATTTGTTCATTTATTTGCATCTGCATCTTTCACAAAAGAAATTTGTAAAGTAAATATTGATTTTTGCACTCAGGAGCCAAAGTAAAGTTACCTCCGTCTGAAAATAACTGAACCTTTTCTTTGGAATCACACCATTGGCATTTTAACTATGAAATCACACTACGAAATCACCAGGATGAAACCAAACAACTCTTCAACAATCTGACCTTCAAAATATGGAACGCTATTATGTATAAACCAGGTTGTGCGACGCAGATGCTTTGCAGAACCAGACCAAATTCATTGGGTACCTCTACATAATGAGCCGCAAATACTTTACAAGAAATGTTTAGATCATGTTCCAGTGTTGAAAAATGTCCACTCAGAAACCACCAAAATACAGAACTCAAGCCCTCTCTCAAACAATCTATCAGAAGCTGCAACCGAGGCTGCTAACAACAATTTGGCCTAAACCAAACCAAATTGTTGGGCTTTTACTCTGAACAATGATTAATCATTTCAAGATGTAAATACATAATATAACATGATCACATGCATATACATCAAACCTGTAGTGTAACTATGTTGACAAACCTTAACAATGAATGTCTGAGCCCTATGCATTGCCTGCTGCTAAAACACAAGCAGAGTTAAAAAAAAATGCAGTTTTAATAATCAACAATTTATAGGTTGGACACTTGTATTCGGAAAAAAAAATACAATCACTGTTCAGCACCATTCTTCTCCTCCTGCCCTGCAGCTTAGCAGGCATAAGCTACTTAATCCATTCAAGGACATGTAACACAAATTTTATAATGCAGAAGATCTAAACGATTTTTATGCAGAAAATTTTCTACATGGTAATGAAATTAAGGTAAATTGGTTCTACGGATAAAAATTGCATAAAATCCCTTTGGAGATACAATACGACAGAACGATTGGTGTATTCCTTAATTAATTTAAAAAAAAATCAAAAGAATAAGCCAGACCATCTAGCATATTCAACACAAATTACGTCAGACAGACTAAAATTTTCAAAAAAGAACCCTAGGCTGTTTTAAATTTTTTGCATATAAGCTTATGTTGTCATGATTTGCATACAAGTCTATTTTCAATATAAGTCTAAAAATATATATGCAGAAACTAAAAAATCTCTTATATATTCTTTTTAGTTTCCTCATTATATTGAAACTCGGTAAGAATATTTGCTGAAAATGAAAAAGATTTAATGTGTCTCAGAGAGCGCTGAAAATGGATAAATATGTTGTGTCTTATAGAGCATTAAAGAAATTATAATAAGAGCGACGAGGGAATGGGATACTGATTACCAATATTAAGTCATCGGCACAAAAGAGAAGGGCTAACATAGATGGGGGACTTAACCATCAGGCAGATGTCATAGAGTTCTATGTATGGGTGGGCACCGGGCGAGGCAAAATTTTATGGAACTGGATCGACTCGTTCTTTGGCAGGCGGGCCAGAACCTAATAATGGTTGGAACCGGACCGAACTCGATCCGTTTGAAACGAATTCGAACCAGACTGACCTGCGGGTCTAAGTCTAGGATCAATGCCTGCTTCTTCTCCCCTGGTAATCTTCTTGTGTTCGCACAGCGTGGATGCCCAACAGGTCAACCGCAAGCCCTTCAGGAGATAATAGAAACCGACGCTCGTACCTTCGTCCTCAGGACTAGAAAACAGTTGATGATGGCAAATTGTCGAGTCTACGCCTCCTTTTGTCACTCATCTCCATTGTTGCTGCTAATCCTTCTCTTTTTCTCGTCTCTCTACTTTTATCTAATGATTTGAACATTAGTTGAAGTTATATATATATTTGTTACATATATATGTTTCCTAATGAGACCTTTCCTAATTCAATGTCATGGAATACATGGATGGTAACTTTTATTTGGTAGCATATAAGATATCATATCTGGTTTTATTTGGTTATATGGCAACATGTTATTTGCGTTTTGGGATATTGCCGACAGTCAAATGTATGTAATTTAATTATCTTCTTCAACGATTAATATTCGAAATATAATTAAATAATCATAATTATACTCAAACGGGCCGGACTGGGGCCGTTTGTTTTGGAAACACCCCATGAATTTCACACTCCTCGCCACGTCCAGTCTAATTTTGGACATTTAGGAACCGGCTTGTTTGGACAAAATATATGATTAGGACGAGGACTAGGACAGACTCGAAAGTCCTGGACCCGTATGTTCAACCCTAGTTATATGACCTTGGTGATAACTAGTTGAAAGACTTGATGTGTTCTTTTGTTATGAAGAAAAGGGGACCCAAATTGAAGCTAAGAATCAATGCATATAAGGCAGGGTATTTATCAGTATAGTAGAGAGTAATACTCTTCGGCACTCTTTGAGACAATATTCTTATCCTCTCAGCACGACACATCAAATCTTCCTCATTTTAAACAAAATATTCTCACTGATTTCAAATATATTTTTATTTGAGAAACTAAAATAAATACAAGTGAATTTTTAGTTTTTGAATATATTTTGACTCATCTAAAAAATATATTATACTTAATATTGAAAATAGACTTGTATGCAAATCATGATAGGACGTAGTTTCTGCTGAATACATTTGTAATGAATAACATAGACGGTTGTCGTAGTATGTGCTAAATACGACAGACGGTCGGACATATTATTGTAAAAAAAATTTAACACCAATAGTCTCGTGTATTGTATCTCAATAGAAAGAAAAAAAAAAATCTTATCCATAGAGCTAATTTGCCCAAATTTCATTATCCTGTAAAAAAAAATCTGTTTATTATGCAAGTCGCAACTGAAAGCCAGAAGGCTCCTCTAAGATAATTGTATAAGCTCTTAAAGTACTGCACTTATACGGGCTAGCTACAAGTAATACAAATTTTATAATGCAGATCTAGATGATCTTTTATGCAAGTCACAAATGAAAGCCAAAAGGCTCCTCTAAGATGAAGTATAAGCTCTTAATGTATTGCACTTATCTGATAGCTACCTAGAAAGAAATTATAAACTAGTGTATATCATGTATCTACACTGACATGATTATCATTATAAACAATCCATAAAACCTTGAAGCCTGCAATCTTCAGATTAGTTGCCAAAAAGAAAATGAGCCAACCTCAACAATTAAATTTACCAACTTTACATATAATGAAAAAACACTTAGCTCATGTAGCAATCATTTAAATACCACTTAGCTCATGTAGCAATCATTTAAAGACCACTTCCACTTTGAGCTTCAAAGATTCTGCTTCAGCATGTGTTTTTAGCAGTACAACACCTAAAGCAAACCCCATGCATCAAATCTACCTGATCACAAAATAATGAAGCGGGCAAACCTCAAAAACATTTTGGAAAGCCCCTGGTATGTTAAATGGGAAAGGGGAGGGGCATCATCGAAATCCTCAACTGATTTACAAATCATGCCAGTGTCCAGCAAAACTCACTGAAAATTGAAGAATAGACAACCTCCCCTTTTATATCATAAGACATCAAATACCACAAGGGGAGCAAACATGAGTCTTACAGAGGCAGTAATGAAACGTCTTAAGCTAGCTCTGTGCTGCAAAATTAGCCATCTTCCACAGGCCAAATTTTAGATAGGTGGGATCCACTTTTAAGAACTTATGGCAAGCTAAGCAAATGATATTCAAAAGGACAGAAGGTTAAAGTACATGGAACCTTAAATCTACAGTTACACAGATGTTTCCAAACACAAGGAGGGGCATAAAACGCAAGCCCTTGGGTACACATAATAGTCTGACGAAATGTTTTTGGTAGAGGGTAGAAGGAAATCAAATGGTATTAAACATTGCATGTTGGCCCTCCTATTAATAGCTTCCAAGGTATCAGGCTCTGTTCATCTGGTCTTCAGGTATGGGCTTGAGGCTTCTTATAGGCTTGGCTCCGGGCTTCATAGACGTCAGCTGTTTTGATAGGAGGGCAAGGTGAAAATCAGGTACATTAGAAATGCTGTTATTTATAGGTGGGCTTTTTTGGTTTAACATAGTACACCTGAAAAAAGATCGAGTGACTTATTGCTTTCTGAGTAATTTGAGCTATTCCGGTTGATAGAGGTGAAGGAAGTAACTACCTGTTGGCCCTAACATTGGGGACACTAATAGCCATGATATTTTCCGTGGGAAACAGGGTTTGAACCAGAATACCTGGTAACAAAAGCTGCTCATTAGGGGCAAGATAGATGAGCAAATTTTACATGAGAATAAAGGTTTTTACTGCAATGGCATATCTAGAAATAAAAGAGAAGACAAAAAAAGATACTAGATGATTATGTTTACGAAAGCCTTACCCAGCACTTCCAGAACGTCCAGAATACCCAGAATATGATCCATAACCACTACCACCACCCTAGAAAAAAATACACACCATGAATATGTGATATTATAAGTTCTGATAAATATAAGATATGATACTAATCTAAAAACATGAACAACTTCTAGAATGAGAAAATCAGAAAGCCAGTTATTAATTTTAACTGCAGGAATGTTCATGATTTCACAAGACAACTTCAAAATCCAACCTGGGAACTATAGCTTCCATACGGTTCTGAGGGAAGCACATCTGCAGCTGCACCATATCCACCAGAATAAGAAGAATATCCTCGGCTATGCGACTTGCTATCACGGCTATCGTACTTTGGCCCATCATCACTAGGAATAGAATGGTATGGAACAGGGGGAGCAAACGCAGATAATGCATTCTCCCTTTCAAAAAAGTTAGCTTTCAACCTAGTAGTAACTTGTATAAGAGCAATCCTTGCGACATCAAGGTCTCCACTGATCTGGAAAACATGCATCAAAAACAAATATGATACTTTACTACACAAATTTACTTAGTTAACAACCTGTATCCAACAATATCAAGTAAACAAAAATATTTTTACCTGAACCATCTCATCATCCTCAGAAGCAACTTTGGGTAAGTTCTCCTTTGAAAGTATGCGGATATTTGCACGTGTGGATCTCCTCATCTCAGAGATAATGTTCCCACCTTTACCAATAAGGCAACCAATCCGTGACGTTGGCACAAGTAAGCGGGTAGTCAATGAAGCTTCACCAGATTCTCTTTCAGATTTCTCACTGCACCTAGGCTGCAGACGAACTGCAGCATCTATTGTCGGAGAGATAGGGTCTTCAAAATACTGAATAGAAAGAGAGAGAATCAAAACAAGCTCCACTCATTAGCTTATCTTATCCAGAAAGGACGGCGTTTTCATTACCTCTTTTGCTGAAATTGTGATTATACAATCATCCTCGCTAGAGGAACTATCAACCTTAATAAATGCCCCGGATTCCTGCCTGATTTGTTTGATGATAACCCCACCCTTGCCAATGACCCCTCCAATGTTGCCAGAAGGACAGAGAAGCCGTAAGCTGAAGTCCTTCGCAGAAGCTTCATCTCGTGGGTAGACTGGTCCCCATTCTCCTGGCACTTCACCTTTGTAACTTCCATATGAACCCACAGCCACTACTGGTGGACCAGAAGAAAGACTTCCATACTGACCACCAGGAGGGTAGGTGTTGGGCATGCTGGACGTGAACAGGTGTTGCGAACGAGATGGATTGTCATGGAGCCGAGAAGAAACGGTAAAAAGTGCCTTCTTTACGACTGGAGCTTCACCGGTAATCTAATGAAAGACAACATATTTTTATCATAAAAAACATCCAATAGATACACATCAGAGGAACATCACAAAAGTGCCAAATATTAAATCATGGGATATAGTGGGGACTAAATATATTTGTCAAACTTTGTACTTGAACTTATACACACACACACAGAGAGAGAGAGAGAAGTACAAGCGTCCTTGCCATACATCATCCGGTAGAGACAGAGGTATTAAACCACTTAGAATTGGCAACAATAAACCATGTGAAGCATGGCACCACATATGAACTTCGTCAATCTTTGAACTTAAACCTAAATATGCATAAGGTAAAAATGTGTAGCGAATATATGATCAACAAACAACACAAAAAGGAAGAACAAACATGAATTGTTTAAACATGCTCACTTAGTTGTGTATCGTGTAAGACTGAAGAATAGCCAAAATCAGCAAAACCAGTAAATTGACGAACTGCCATATATACACAAGTTCAGATAACTTAAAGAACAACATCAATTGTTTAAACATGATCACTTAGTTGTGTATCGTGTAAGACTGAAAAATAGCCAAAATCAGTAAATTAAAGAACTGCCATATATACACAAAGTTCAGATAAAATCACAAAACCGCAACTCAGCGAACCTGTGACTATTGTTCCACAGATCCACCAGTGTCCACGCAGGTCAATTTCCAAATAGCCCTTTGTATGATTCAAAAATAACGGGCCATATTAGACAACCAGATGACTTTCGCAGTTTAAACCTATAGTGAAAACTCACATTTTCAGGAGGGGAAGAGAACAGAACTAATACCTGGAGAAGCTCATCACTGCTGATGGCACATGCAGGGAGATGCTCATTCTTCAAAATACGAATTTGAGCACCAGTATCACTACGGATGCCCTGAATAATTTGTCCACCTTTACCAATAATGCAACCAATTTGATCAGACGGTACAAGCAAGCGGGCAGTAACTTGAGGAGCACCTTCTTCAGTATCTTCGTCCATTGCCTCATCCGAAATAAGTCTCTCGTGCACCCTAAAGAGAGCATCTTGAGCAGGGCATACATCACCATAATCATCCAAGGAGTTAGTTTCATTGCTTGTGCTAAAGATGGTTATTACCCTCTCCTCACATCCTGGTATGCTTTCACCAATCCTGATCTTGGATTGAGTATCTGCCCTCAATTGCTTCACAATTTCCCCACCCCTGCCAATGATGCTTCCAATTTTTCTTCCTTGACACAAGTACCTGTAAACAGTGTCCTCTGGACCAGGTGCATAGGTATCCCTGTCATCACCAGGATTTCTTCTTTTGCTGCCTCCACCGTCACCATAGTCACCTTGAGACCGTTTGCCGTAACTATTTCTATGTCCAGCCATGAATCAGAATTCCACAATATAACTGTAGCTGTATACAAACAGAAAACACACATTGGCAAAGGAAGGACAAACAAACCCTGATAATATCACTTCTAATTTGAAGGGGGTTAGGCATACGATATACTACACAAAAGCTTAATACCTGATGTCTTAGAAGATGAAAAGGTTAAAAAAAAAGTAATCAAAATAATTTCCACATTTCAGAAGCAACGGATTAAAAGAACACAATAGAAAAAATGTGTCATACAAAAGGTATGTCACCATGGCAAATTATTCGACCAACTAAATATTACCCTTCACGGCTATGTTAACCAAGTCACGAAACAAAATCATAATCAGCAGGGCCGTGCAAAGACAGGTTATTTTGCTGGCATAACACCGGTATGAACAATGGCTACCTTGAGAATGGTGAGTGGTTTCTAAAACCAACCCACACCAGGAAATTGGATAATAAGAAACATATCATAGGAAAAAAAAGAAGTACAAATGCTGAAGAAAATACAGTTAGAAATTTAATAAATGTTAAAAAGTATGAAAATGTTAATAAAACAAATATATAATAACTACTGCAGAGGCAAGTAGGAATCGCCAAAAAACTACCAAATTTCATCAAAATACTTGCCAGGACAATTAGCAGAATAAACCACGAGAGGGGGACTCGATTCAATCTCTAACCAATTTTGTTGGCTCTCATCAGACTACCATCCACTCTTCTGAGGAGAATATATATAGCTCAAACAGAGGAAAATGTAATCCTTAAACACCCTAGTAAACCATTTGTCAGAGAAATTTAAAATAATACCCATAATTGCCAACTATAGAGGAAACCATGCCAAGTCATCACGGAACTGACTAGTCCTATCTAATCTTGTCTGCGAGCTCAATCCAATCGGACCACAACTAGGTTTGCTCAAATCTGAGTAATCAAATTATTCTTACTGCAAAGAAATAATTCTACAATATTACTTGCAGCATTTGCTAAAGGCAATTCATCTGCGACTATCGTCATGACAAAGGATTTTTCTTGCTTGGCCATATTGCAGCAGTTGTGAGAGGGTGATTCTTGTACCTAAGCTGTGCCTTCCCTATATTTGTAGGACTATCGTCATGACAAGATGCTTCCATCAGCCAATTATATTATGTTAAAAAATGAACCCATATCCAGCTTCATCCAAATATTGATGTTATGACTTATGATCATTGTCCTCGTTCCTGAAAATTTCTCGGTGGTTCCCCTTTTTATGTATGCATCATGTTGCTACTTTGACTACAACTTGCTGAGCTAAACTATAATCAGAAATCAAGGGAGCAGATGAGCATACTCTAAACTATGTTTGCAACACGCATCTGGTTCTAAATTAATATACTATATAAAGAATCCGACTATAATTGATTTACATACGTATAACATCAAAGCGGTGTCAAAAATTCGTCATAAATATTGAAACGATACTCCCATTCCTCGAACCAACCAATGATTGGACAGCACAACTCAAACCCTAAATTTTCTCATGAAACTAACGAGAAAATTTGGGGGGCAAAAAAACTCAAAAATCCCTAAATTACATAGGAGACATCAACAACAAAAAAACTATCTAAACAATCTATAGCAAGATCAGATCTCGAATGAATAAACAAGATCCAGAACTAGAATCCTACAATAATCTCACGTAAAATATACATATATCAACAAACAAGCAATTCTTCAAGCACAGCAAGAACTGATCTTTACTGATTGACAGTAAAATCAGTGCTAAAAGTTCTGCATAAAAACCCTAAAATTGCAGTTGGGGGGAGGGAAAAGTATATACCGATCGGATCTGCAGGAGGAAGGAAGGAAGGATGCGATTTTAGGGTTTCCTTCGCCCTCTGATCTTATGATCTTATATAGTTTACACTCAGCCCATGGCCCTTTAGATTGGGCCTATGTCAAAGCAAAAGCCTTCACTTCGATAAAACAACGGGATTCGGTTTTGTCCAGAGTAGGATCCTCTCTCCCCAAAAGTAGATTTGTTCAAACAAGTTTACAAATTAAGGAGAGTAGTATACATGAATAAGTATATTTTAGGATTAATTGTATTAACTATTCCTACATTTTATACTTATTATATAAATTATTCCTACTTTTAAACTAATTACACGGACACCTCCTATAGTTTCTATTTCTATAGAAACTAATAACACTGACCACCCATATGGTTAATAAAATTTACGAAGGAGAGTGGTGGTCATGTTGGAATTATTCAATAATTAAGGGGCCACACATGTAAAATTAATTGTATTTAGGCTATCTAAATAATTAAACCAAATTAAAGTGGTCTATTTGGAAATTGACTTAAGGGTATAATTGTCATGGAATTAATGTGTAGATACCGGAGATAATTCTAATTTGATGAGGGGCCAAATTAGAAATATCAAAACACACATATATATATGTGTATTCATTAGGGTTATGGTCTCCAACTCATACGGCCACCAAGAGAAGGTTTTCTCTATTCTCTTCTGTATCCCCATCAACAAAGAGAGGAACAAAGATTTCATCTTTGTTATTAAGGGCCGCAGCGGGTTGGAAGATCAAATCCCATCAAGAGAGACGTCTGCTTCAAGATCCGTCAAGCAAAGACAATGGATTCAGGTACGCTTCCGTAATTTAATTTATGTTCTTCATCTCATGAATCGACATGGTACAATAAATATCTTATAAGTGGTATCAAAGCCACTCTTGTTTGATTCATGATTTTGAAGTTTTAGAATCAAATTTTTTTTGTTGGTGTTCAGAAACCCTAGATTGTTAGATCTAATTTTATTTAGGATTCTGATTGCTCTATGGAAGCTTTTATTATTCACTGAGCATTTTTTTATATATATGAAGAATCCGGTCTCAATTGATTCCAGATGTCCATGAATTTTTTTTCCCGAACGCTTTCGTTCATGATTTTTTTCATCTTTGAACGATACGAATCCATTTAACATTGGTTTGTATGCTTTCGTTCATAATCAGCAACAACAGTTTGCTGCCAATTTGGTAGGCACGGCCATAATAAATGTTAACATTGGTTTGCTGCCAATTTTCTATTGATTTGATTGGCATACTTAAGGAAATCTTGATAGAAATTTTAATTTATGTACAGTAATGTCCTCTCTATTCATGCTTAAATATTAGATATGGACGCATGTGATAATGACCATAGAAATTCTCCATTATATTAAATATGCATGAATATGCTTATTGCTGGACATGTGATAATATGGAATGTCGGTTAGATTCCAATTACTCATGCTGATAGATATTTGGTGTTACTCAATTTAGAGTGTTTTCCAATCTAAGTTGATCATTGGAGGACAAATTGAAATCAAATATAGACAATTTTATGTTTGGCATAAATTCAGTTTCCAATAAATTTATGTTCTAAGTCATATATTTGATGTAATCTATTGACGTACATATCTTCAGCAGATTATTTTAATATAATCTTTATGGGTTATTTGAAGCAATCTATTGGTCCATATCTTCAGTAAAATATTACGTGAATTTTATTATGTTGACAATGCTCAGTTTAGTCAAATTAAGAATATTTGTTTGAATCATGTAAAGAGATTCACATGCTTATGATTATCTTTTTTTGAGTTGTAATATTTTAGTTATGCATATACATAAAGTTTTGGACATGATTCGGTTTTGTAAAATTTAGTCAACATTTAAAAAAAAAATTGGTGCCAATTTTGTGACTAGCAATAGTCGTCTAATATTCTAAATAGACTCATTGAAACAAGATGTCGCCAAAGTGACCTCTCTTGCGTAGATAGTTTATGAGGGATGTTAGATGTTTGTGTGTGTAAATTCATGTGAGTATTAACCGGCTCAAAGGAAGGTTAATACTTGGCCGAATTGCACACATATTGTGGTGATAAATGTGTGACAATTATACGGTTTACATGTGAATAATAATCCGATCCAAAGATAGGCTTATTATTTGACATGACTTATTGTCAACGTTTGATCATTACACCAAGAATACCACTTGCAGTTAATATCACTGTCCAAAGACTTGATATTAATGATGTACTAGGTATCTTGAGATGGGGTTCACCATTATTTGAATTTGTTTGACTATATTTTACGCTTTGGTTATTTGTTAGAGCATGCTTGTTTTTTTTTTGCTGTGTTCTCTTTACAATTAATCTTGTTAAAATATCTGCCAATAAGATTTTAATTTTCATGTTTAATGGGATAAACTTTAAGGGCAAAAAGAAATGAATACAGTAGCTGCTAAGGGTCCAGATCAAAAGAAACAACAATATACAACTAAGGGTTGTTCTTTTGTGATAAGACAGGACACATATGGAAGAAATGTACAAAGTACCACGCATGGCGTATAAAGAAAAGTACATTTCTAAATTTGATCTGTTCTGAGGTTAATTTAGATTTAGTACCAAGAAAGTCATGGTAGTTAGATTCTGGTGGGACTACCCACATTAATGTTCTAGGCAAGATTGCCTGAGTTACCGAAAGTCAATTGATGGTGAAAGATACATCTATGTGGGTGACGGCAATTCGGTAGAAGTGAAAGTAATAGGACATTTTAGGTTATTTTTAGGAACCGATTATTATTTGGATTTGATAGACACTTTTATTGTACCGTCTTATAGACGAAGTTCAGTTTCAGTTTCCTTAATGGACAAATCTGGTTATCATTGTTTATTTGGAAACAATAAGTTTAGTCTATCTTTAAATTTAAATATTATTGGTAACGGTTCCCTTAAGGTTTATGATAACCTATATTCAGTTGAAACTATTGCATCTTATAATGAAACCTTGCAAGTGAAGTCATGTGGTACTAAACGCAAAATTAACAATATATTTTTTAGCCTCATTATGACATAAGCATTAGGTCACTTCTCTAGAAACAGAGTTGAACGATTTGTGTCTGATGAGATTTAGATTCCATTGACTTTATAGACTTTAATGTTTATATTGAATGTGTAATGGGAAGACAGATGTGACACCCAGTTTTCCAGATGAGGGTATTTTTAAAATTTTGTAATTATAATTATTATTTATTGATATTTATTTCACATTATGATTTTTGGTGATTTTTAATTATTTTTAAACTATTTAAAAACTGCTTTGAGTCATAACTTGTGATTTTGATGTGCTGTCAGTGAAACCCTAGTGACTGCATGACCTAGAGCCTAACCATGTCATTAGGATGATTTAATTATCATTTTTAGCCTAGGAGTATTTTGATCATTTTGACTTATTTGAATTATTTGGTGATTTAATGAATTGGTGAATTCTAGTTTGACTTTGACTTGTTGAGACCTAGTGGACTAGCCTAGAAGCTAACCCTAGCCATGGTGACCCTAGTCTAACTTGAGTTAACCTATTTTAGTCATTAGAGAATAGTTTTAGAATAAGGAGATTTGGTTTAGTGAATTTAAGTCATGGTTTGTGATTTCATGAAATGACTTATGGCTTAATTATTTAATTGATCATGACTTAAGCCCATGGGCCATTTAGTGAACCCTAACCCTAATTATTGAACCTATGAACAGCCACATAGGGATCCCCACCCTATTTAAACACTTGTTCATTAGGGCTTGCCTCTTTTTATTATTCCAACACTTGGAGAAAAGAAAGGTAAGTTTTCCCCTTCCAAAAAATTCCCATTTTATTCATTTGATCTCCTTTTTCAACCTAGTCTTTTGCATTGGGTTCTAATTTAAGTTTATGGACTGTTGGTGGAGAGCTATTTCAGCTTGGGATCAATTTGGAGCATTTGGCCATTAAGAAGAACACCTCCCATTTGGAGCTTTTCCATACAATTTGCACCTATAGATAAAACCCTTTAAATTGATTTAAATTTTGGTTTTCTTTGCATGTAGGGCTAGATCTAAGAGTCCCCTAGGTGTCCCTGAAATTTGGGTGAATTTCGTGTCCTTTTGGTGTCCGTATCGGACACGTGTCATAGTGTAAGTTAGGTGTTCAATAGAATGCCTCTTAGGAAATTATTTTCGATTTTTGAAAATGTAATTACATGAGTTTGTAGATCTAAGGATGTAGATTATTTTTTGTGAAGGGTGTTGGGTGTTTTTGTGTCGTATTGTGTCGGTTTGGGCTGTTGGACACGCTGTACGACACTGTGTGCACAGCCAGTTTTGGCTACTGACACGGCCTTCGTGTCATGTCTAGACGTGACGTGGACACGAAGTGTCATGCCTAAACCCTAGCCCTAGACCTAGGCTATACCCTGACACAAGCACAACACGTATCCATGCGTGTGTCGTGTCCACGAGGCTCTGTCCTTGCTGTACGAGACCACACCACGCACACGTTCAGTCCCCTGCTGCTCGGGGCTCACGTAGGACACGACACGACACGTAGAGGGGTGACACTTGGTGGACACGAGGGAGCAATGTCTGCGAACATGTCCCCCAAGTTTCGTGTCTTATAGTGTTGTGTCGGACACGAATTCGTGTGTGCATCGAATTTATACTGACAGCACACATGTGGAAATTGGGCTCTGATACGGGCTCGGACACGACACTGTACGACACTTGGACACATTTTAGGCTGTGGGACACCTAGACCAACCCTAGGCGAACCTAGGGACACGACCACGAGACACATGGACACGTGTGTCGTGTCCTACACGCGTGTGCACCTTTGTACGACACAGTACACTGTCTAGTTACCCGATTTGGAATTTTTAGTGTTTGACACATCATATTGTGTCGTGGTGTCGTGTCAGGCACTTAGGACACTAAGGGACACTGGGGGCTTGTGTTACCAACCACTGGTATCGAGCCTTAGTCGAGTTTTGGTTCGAATTTAGGTTTACCTAATTTCGAGTGAACAGTGTTTCCAGTTTGGGTTTTGGTATTTTTTCTGTTTTCTAAATCGAATTTCAATTCGATTTTAGTGTGTATATACATGAATATTTGTGCGTATGTATATTGTATATGTAAGTATATGTGTATGTGTGTGTGTATGTGGGTATGGGAGTGTATATATACTTTGTATATATGTAGGAATGGGTGTATGTATATATATGCATATATGTATGTGTGTGAGTTGGGTTCCTTTCTCAGTTTTCCTGAGATTAACTCCCCCCTTGCTGTCATGACACAATCTCTCTCTCTCCCTCTCTCTCTCACTCTTTTATTCACACACATGACACCTCATCACTTCTCTCTCTCTCTCTCTCTCTCTCAATATATATATATATAGTGTATCATATATTGTAGGTTGAATATATAGATAGGTATTATCTACATAGTTAGATTACATATTGGTATATATAAATTGGCTATATAATAGTTACATATATATGGATATATTATATATATGTATTATATATGTGGGTATTATATATATAGTTGGGTATATATGTAGGTTATATATAGGTGAGAATATATGGTATTAGATATATATTGTATAGATGTATGGCTATAGACACCTATATGAGATACCTATACATGGTATCTAGTTACACTAGCCTATAGCCTATGGTTAGTAAGTTTAGAATTGACCAATAGGCTTAGTAGACCTAGGTTGACTAGCAAGTTGACCCTTGTTGACCATTGTTGACCAAAGTTAACTATAGGTCAACCTTGACCTAGAATTGACTTAGATGGATTTTAGATGACTTGATGACTTAAGTTTGACTAAACCCTAACTAGTTGATTTAGGTTTGACCATATGGGTTATGTGGATAGCTGTATGTAGATTAAGATGTGTATGGGGTTAAGTGAGATACTTAGAGTTGGGTCATGACTTGAGTTGGAGTATGGGATTAGCTTGATTACAGGATTAATGTTGGTATTGTACTATATATATTTTGTGTGATATACTTGTATAGGAGATTGGTTATACCTTAACATTGTGGTATAGTATCTTAGGTATCCTAAGACATGATAGCCTATGATTGGTTGAGTTAGCCTTATAGAGTTGACCCTTGACCTAATTACCTTATTGATAGTCTATGATTAACCAAAATCTAGTTAGTCTAGACTTTGACCTAGTTTGACCATTATTGACTAAACCCTAGATAACTTGACTAGTTTGGCTAGAATGTTGATCAAGAGTTGACTTTAACCTAGATTAGACTTGTTTAACCTTGTTTGACCTCGTATGACTTAGTTTAACTTATTGTGACCTAATATGACTTGATTTGACTTAGTTTGACTGTAGAATTGACTAAGTTTGACTTGGACCTAGTTTGACCTAGACAGTTGACCAGGTTTGACTTAGAGTTGACTTTGACCTAGATTGACCTAGAAATTATGTAGATGCATCATAAACTTCATCTGTCTTGTTTTAAACACATTATAACCTATATTTCTCTGTTTAGGACATTGTGACTCTGGTGCAGACATCTGATATTATACTACTCTTTTCAGAGTAGCAGGCGAGTACATTCTCTGATAGTTCTCTCATTTACTTGTCAATTACTGTACTTCAGTTCTAGTTAGTTGTATGTGATTCTCTGTTACAACACGTGTGGATATTTCTGGATTCATGTATACGACACACATTTATTTTCTGGCCTCTATTACTGGTATCATCATTCCTGGCTTTTATTACTGGAATCACCTACTGGAATCATTTACTGGAATCATTTACTGGTATCATTATATTTTGGCTGGACTCATCTTGAATTATTGTGTCGGATTTCTGGATTCACTTGCTGGAAGGGGAAATACTAGAGTAAGACATGTAGACATACCCCAATCTGGAATCTCCCAACTGGAATCTACTGGAATGATAGCCATCTCATACCCGGCCAGGTGTGTGATGTGCCGTATTACCTATAGCCGTTTACATGTCGAACTCGGTATTTTAAAACACATTGCTAGAGTATAGGCTGGACTCACCCTGGAATCATTGATCACTATAACTGGAATCGTCCCTTACTGGATTCATCTTGTATTAGATTCATCTTGTACTGGACTTACATTGGAGTTACACTTGTCTACATTGTTGTCTGGACTTTACATCATATTACCCTGGTTCAGCTAGTTCTATTTTTACAGTCTTCATTGCTATGATTCTTCTCTTGTTTAGTTATTTTCTTTCCTTGCACTTTATCTGTCTTTCTTACCATCACCTGAACATAAACTGCCATATTCATCAATACAACTGTCTATAACTGTGTTTATAGTTCTCTGTCAATTACTTGGGTTTTTTTGATGAGTTGTACTCGTTCCTGTCCTGACTGGACCTGTTGCAAAATTTACAGATGACTGTCCTGAGGACACATGCCCTACATATTACTGTGGAGATGGTTTAGCTACCTATGGCCCCGACACTCATGAGTGATTAGGAGTTTAGCTAGTTGTCATATTTTTAGCTTTCATGTTTTAGAACTGGAGTTGTGTATAACTTGAGATTGTTTGAGACTACATTTTAGTTGTTAGATTTTATTTCTGTTATTTAGCCTTTAGTTATATCTTCTGTGATATCTTATCGTTCTTAGACTGTGATTGAGATTCATTATATCTATACTTGTCCTCCGTTCGGAGTTGAGTTTTGACAAGTACATTATATAATTGCGTGAGTTGTTGATTAGATAGTAACCTAGGACAGCGTTCTACCGCCGACACTGCGGCGTAGGCTGGACGTTGTTACGCGCTCGTACCCTCACAGTGGGTGCGGGTCGTGACAACAGATCAAAGTTAAATTATAAGCAGCTACTTTATTGGTTATGCTACAGATCAAGGGGTTGATAATTATACAATCCCATACTAAGAATTTTTTTTTGAGACGAAAAGTGTAATATTTTTGAGGATGTTGAGTTTGGGGGAGAAATAAAGTCAGGATCATTGTCTTTGAGAAGGAATCAATTACGATTCCTACTATAACTTTTGACGATGTACAGGATCTATACCTGTCATGATCAAGAAGTGAATTCGAAGTCTCAATAAGACAATGTCGAATTATCTCTATAAGTCGTTGTTGAGATACCTTAACAACGACAACGTAGAGGCACCCCATTCAAGATAAGATAATTATTCCTAAGGAACAAACTCAACAACCTCAAAAATTGGTAATATTAAGATGGTCCACCAGAGAAAGGAGAAATATAATTTCGGATAATATTATCATATTTCTCTAGGAACGTGAGGAAGACTGTGGATACTGGAAGATGATCTAATCAACTTTCGTCAGGCCATGGAAAGTTTCAGTTCTCAAAGTGGATTGATACAATAAATAAGGAGTATAAGTTCATACAAGATAATAAAGTTTAAGAACTTGTCCCATTACCAAAAGATGTGAAGCCCATTGGTTGTAAATGGATATTTAAAACCAAAAAGGATTCGAAGGGTAATGTGGAGAGGTATAAATCACGTCTTGTAGCTAAAGGCTTTACTCAAAATGAAGGGATTGATTTTAAAGAGACTTTCTCTCCGGTTTCTTCGAAAGACTCTTTTAGAATAATCATGGCACTTGTTGCACATTTTGATCTTGAGTTACATCAAATGGATGTCAAAACGGCGTTTCTCAATGGTAACATTGACGAAACTATTTATATGGTGCAGCCAGAAAACTTTATGTCGGGAGATCCAAAGAATATGGTTTGCAAATTGACAAAATCCATTTATGGACTCAAGCAAGCTTCTCGTCAGTGGTACTATAAATTTTATCAAGTTGTTACCTCGTTTGGTTTTGAGGTTAACGTTGTTGAAGATTGTGTGTATCACAAATTCAGTGGGAGTAAAATTATTTTTTTGGTTTTGTATGTTGATGACATACTGCTTGCCACAAATGATATAGGCATATTGCATGACACTAAAAAAATTCTATCAAATAATTTTGAGATGAAAGATCTTGGTGACGCCTCTTTTATATTAGGAATTCAAATACACCGAGATCGTTATCGAGGTATTCTTGGATTATCACAAAAGAGCTATATCGATAAAGTGCTTAAAAGATTTGGCATGCATGAATGCAAACCAGGTGACACCCCAGTCGCTAAAGGAGACAAGTTCAGTCTCAATCGGTGCCCTAAGAATAGCCTTGAAATTAAGAAAATACAATAGATTTTTTCTTCATGATCGGTCGTAGGGAGTCTAATGTATGCTCAAGTATGTACGTGTCAGGATATTGCATACATATTAGAATGTTAGGCAGATATTTAAGCAAATATGGATGGATCATTGGGTAGCAGCCAAACTACTTAAGTAATTAATAGAGAACAAAAAATTATATGCTCTTTATAGGAGATCGGATAATTCTGGAGATCATAAGATATTCCGACTCCGATTTTGTTGGATGCCAACACAGTAGGAGATCCACATCAGGTTATGCTGACTAATGGAGATATATTTTGGATGAGTGTCAAACATGCACTCATAATTTCTTCCACCATGACAATACGGTTTATAAAATGCTGTGGGGCATCTATTCAGGGAATATGGTTGCAAAATTTTGTCACAAGGCTGCGCCTACAGTATGGTGTTGAAAGACCACTTAAATTATGGTGTGACAATAAATCAACAGTAATGTATTCTAATAACAATAAAAACTTGTATAAGTCAAGGATATTGACATAAAGTTTCTAGTTGTGAAGGAAAGAATTCAGAATGGTTAAAGTGTCCATATAGCACATTATGACAAACTCCATTTTAGCGGATCCGCTCACAAAAGTATTATCACCCAAGGTCTTTCATGAACATACTGCTCATATGGGTGTTAATTAAGAATATGGCAATATAGTGGGAGTTTGTATTTTATGTATTTGGGTGCTATTTGGTTTTGGACACATTTATGTATTAAAGTATTTTGGATATTTATCTGATCAGATATATGGAAATTCAGTTCATTCTGTTTTCATTATGTTAAAGTATTGATCTCACTAAAGTTAAGGAGGACCAGTTGGAAATAGACATGTATTGATCACATAGCGTGTAATTTCCATGCTACGTATCCATGATTGATCTATGTCGTTTAGCTATATTGGTATATGTGACCATTGATGGTTTAGTTATGTTATATGTGACGAATGCCGCTTTGATCCTATATTGATACGGTTAATGGACGAGATTGTCCGGATATACCCTAAGGATTAAGATAGCAATTTATGAGCTCACTAAGGTTAACACAATTATAAGATTACATATGTGGCCCAGTGGGAGATTGTTGGAATTATTCAATAATTAAGGGGCCACACATGTAAAATTAATTGTGTTTAGGCTATCTAAATAATTAAGCCAAATTAAAGTGGTCTATTTGGAAATTGACTTAATGGTATAATTGTCATGGAATTAATGTGTAGATACCGGAGATAATTCTAATTTGATGAGGGGCCAAATTAGAAATATCAAAACACACACACACACACACACACACACACACACACACACACACACACACACACACACACACACACACACACATATATGTGTGTGTGTGTGTGTGTGTGTGTGGGTGTGTATTCATTAGGGTTATGGTCCCCAACTCATACGGCCACCAAGAGAAGGTTTTCTCTATTCTCTTCTGTATCCCCATCAACAAAGAGAGGAACAAAGATTTCATCTTTATTATTAAGGGCCGCAGCGGGTTGGAAGATCAAATCCCATCAAGAGAGACGTCTGCTTCAAGATCCGTCAAGTAAAGACAATGGATTCAGGTACGCTTCCGCAATTTAATTTATGTTCTTCATCTCATGAATCGACATGGTACAATAAATATCTTACAGGTCAGTATAATTATTTTCGGAATAGGGATAGTCCATGTAATACTCATGAAACATAGAAAATGTCAGTGTAATTAACCCTATGTTTTAATCATACAGTTAGAATATTGTATAAATTTATAAAATATATGGTCAATTGATCATATCGTCAATTGATCATATCGTCAATGGATAATTATTTCAACGGACAATCTAATCATATTATTTTTACCCTTCTCCTCATTTACTCTTACATGCTATTAGAACATCACAATATATAATGATTTTCGTACAAGTTTCTTGATATTCATGAATAAATCCATTCTTAGCCAAAACTTTTGTCATAACTCTCGCGACTCCTCTCGGTAAAGCTATGTAAAGTTGACCATAACTAAAACGTGTTCTGGAATATATTGTACAAAAAAAAAGTTAATTAAGGAGATTTTGCTTTTTTGTATTCGAAGCTATGATACTTAATTAAATGTTGCGATTCCATTTCATTAATTAAAGGCTCTCATTAGTGGTTTGTTAAAAAATATGTGTTTATTTTAAGGACTAATTAGTATTTTTATTAGTGTTTATAGAAAATTTATTTGTTTATCTTAAGGGACGACTTGGATTGAGAGAGGGGAAATAAGAATAGTTAAGTGAGACTAAGTGAAGAAAAGTTAAGTGATGGAGAGTAGAGTCAATAAATATAACCTTACTTGGATTTGAGGGAGAGTTATGTATGGTGTGTTTAATACTTGTTTGGATTGGAGGTTTTGAGTAACAAGGGATTAAGAAAAAAAATTATAGTTACCAAAATACCCTTATTATATACGTCATAAAATTAAATTTGATTTAAATTTTAAGTAGAACTTGTCAAAATCTTCACAAATGAGAAAGTTACGGAGCAGCACGTTGAAAATATTAAAAAAAAAAGCCGTGATACTTTATAGGACAAATAAGAAATATTTACAACTCTTAAACAAAATTCCTCAATCCTCCTCATTAACCCTCCGATTTAGAGGTTGAAAAAATAAACAAGCGAGGGTTAAACAAACGTCACTTAACTCTCTATATCCCCCCTCTTAAACCTCCACCCTCAAAATAGACATGGTTTTATTTCCCTCACTTAACTCTCAATGCAAGCAGACCCTAAGGGCTAATTAGCATTTAGACTTTGAATTTTATACCATTTTATAATTTGATCGTGACATGTGCAATTGGAAAGTTTAGACCATGACTTATATTATTTTCTATTTTGTTCCAATACACTCTTACTTTCCTATATAAAATATGGAGGATATAATGGGGAAAAAAGGAAACAAAACATAAAATAAGGGTCCAAAAGTTTCAATTGGACATATCAGGATTAGGGTCTACTTTGATTGAGGTTTAAGAGAGTTAAGCGAGGAAGTTAAGTGAGGAAAAAATAACTTTGCTTTATTTCAGGGTAGGAATTTGGGAGGAAAAATCAGGGGGGGGGGGGGGGGGGGGGGGGGGGGGGGGGGCTTAAGAGGATATTTATTTAACCTTCATTTGTGCTTTGTTTTAAACCCAAAATTGGAAGATTAACGAGAAAAATGAAGGGTTATGTTTAAAAATACATAAATACCTCTTACTTGTTCTATAAAATATTATAGTTTTATTTTTTTCTTTTGTTATTTCAACCCGATGCTTCATACTTATAAATGGTAGAAGTCTATAAGTCTCATGTTACTTAATTTATTTGTGTTGGTTCTAGTTATTTTCTTTATATAGGTATCATATTTGTAGCTATTATTTTTGTATGAATGTATTTTGACAAATTTTGTTTAAAAAAATCAATCAATCAAATTAATTAATTATTATGTTATATGTAATAAGGATATTTTTGTAAATGTTATATTTTTATTAATCTTTCTCACATTCAAAACCTCAAATCCAAGTAAGCGTTAGTAAATATATCCCACTTAGTTTTCCTTCAAATCAAGCAAGATTATATGTAATGACTTCTCTTCCCCCTCACTTAAGCCCGCTTAACTCTATTTTTTTTGTCCGAGCTCTCTATCCTAGTGGTATTAGAACATATATCCGGAGGGGTCGACAAGATTCGAGTCCCTCAATTGTGTGTGTGCGTGGAATTTCAAAAAACTCTTTTTTTTTCCTCAATCCAAACTTACGCTTAAACTCTAAGTTGATATAAAATCGGAGGTATGAGAGAAAAACTAGAAAGCTCACGAGCTTAACTCATTTACTTGCATACAATTTTAGGCATGATCAATATTTCAACATCATGCACTCATTTCCATTCGAAAATTTAACGAGAACACTAAAACATCACCTCTTGGACTTCCAAAGGTTAATTAAGGAGGCACTACAAAACTTACTTTACTCGATAGCCTAATTTTGAGCAACTTTACTCACGGAACTATAAAGGTTACTAGGGGATGCCCTCAACTCCAGCAACACCTCTTCTTCCCCTCCCTCCTCCCCCTCTTTGGAGAGCCTATACGTGTCCGGGTCGACACCGGAGAGGACGACGACGACCTCCCTGGTAGTGGTGCAACTCGGGTGGGCTAAATCTGAGTTCGATCGGATAAATCTGTTAATGAGTTGGGTTATGGTTGAACATATTTGGGCTCGGACTTGGATTCGGGTTAAAATATTTGAACCCAATCAAAAATTGGGTTGGGATCGGGTTCACGTGTCGAATTATCCAATGAACCCAAAACCCGATATATATATAAAATATATATATATATATACTTTTTAAATAAAAAGTTTAAACTCTAAATTTTTTAACTCAAACTCCAACTCTTTCTAAATCTCATGTCAGTTTGTATTTTTTAATGATGGGTTCTTGATTGCTATTTGATTACGTTTTTAATATCAATTTTTTTTTTTAAATATCATATTAGAGCCCGGTAAATCCGATGGACCCGATCCAACCCGAGCTTCCTCCGGACTCGGTCTTGGGCTTCATATGTTGAACCTGAGATCAGGTTGGGCTTGTACTAGATTTATCATTCATCGGATTGGGCTCGAGGTGAGCTCAAGCCCGACCCAACCTGCATGAGTTGCACCCCTACTCTCTGGAGCCTGGAAATGAGAGAGCTGAGGTGAACGATGGCGTCCTCCTTGGAGAGCCCCTCTGCGGCTGGCCGATGCCGGAGAGAACGGTGATGATCTCCCATTCTGCCAATCGAGGGGGATGCGGAGGAACTGGTACTCTAGCTTTAGCGACTCTGCCAAATGGGTCAGCCTGGCCGACGTCATCATGTCAAAGGTGAGCTCGATATTCTGGACACTAGCATCGAACCCGATCTTCGTGTCCGGGATGGTGGCGTAGGCCCAGTTGATGAATGTGTTATTTAACTTCTTCGTCGAGTAGAGGTGGAATTTGGGAATGTTGTTCACTTCAGGTGGAATTTGGGAATGTTGTTTCATACTTTTATCTTTAGAACTATCAAAAAATTTGACAGTCCTAGCAATTTGGAAGAAGAGTAAAAAAAAAAAATTGACAGTCCTAAAAATAACATGCTGTCAATTATTTTGACACTTCTACCTATTGGTAGGACTGTCAATTTTGTTGACAGTCTAGTATATTGGCATTATATATTTTTTAGAACTGTCATTTATGTGACAGTTTAGTATATTGGTAGAATTGTCAATTTTTTTTTACAACCCGAATAATATTTGAGAAAATTTGAGTGACACCCCCATTTGTTTACCTTTATTTAAGGTACACCACACCACTTTACATGAATGTATAACACCCCCCACTTAAGACGGAATCCGTCCAAGACTAACAGTTGACCACTTTATGCTGTAATTTATGACGAAAGTGCCCCTCACGTGTTCAGAGAAGTAAACTTAAAGTGGGAAAACCCTAAACTACCCTCTATTTTCTAAATGACTCTCTCTTCCCTACAGAATTCGAAACCCCCCTCTCTCTTCCACTCCCTCTTCTCTCCCAGCGATATTCCCAGCGTCACCATACTCCGACGGCCTAGCAAACACGCAGGTATGAAATCGCCCTCTCTCTTCTCTCTCTTCTCCCTCGTTTGCATATGAATTTATGATCCACGCTGAACTGTTCGATCTTTTCCCTTTCGTTCAGATTTATGTAATTCGAAGCATCCTCGAGATTCCATGGCGAACCAAACACCCAGGTATGAAATTATTCGTTTTCCCTGTAATGTTTGAAATTATTCGTTTTTATGTTTCGTTTTTAGGGTTTTCTCTAAAATTGTACAATAGAAATTTTTGTTTTTCTTTAATGTATGACTTTAATCGTTTTTAGGGTTTTTCCTAAAATTGTACACTAGTATTATTTGGTTTTCCTTTAATGTATGACTTTAATCATTTTTAGGTTTTTTCCTAAAATTGTATACTGGTATTATTTGGTTCAGACAGTGGCATGAAATTAGGGTTCAATCTATGAAATTAGGGCACGAGCTTTCTTCTAAAATTAGGGTTCAAATAGTGTACAATGCAAGCTTTACTGGATATTGTGGTTCTGATATTGTGCTTTAAATTTTATGACTATAGGCATATCTATTGGCATGAAATTTTGGTTATGATATTGTGCTCTAAATTGAATTCATACTGGGCTATTGTATGTGTATTTGTATGCTATTATATGTGTATTTGTATTGTTATATGTGAAATTAGGGTTCATTTTAAGGGTTTCAGTTGATATTATATGCTATTATTATGTGTATTGTATTGTATGCTATTGTATGCTATTGTAGGCTATTTTAAGGGTAGTTCAGTTGCTATTGTATGCTATAGGAGGCTATTTTAAGGGTACTTGTAATGTTATACATGAAATACATGCTTAGGGTCCATTTTAAGGGTAGTTCAGTTGCTGTTGAAGTGGACCCAGACTTTATAAGTCTGTTGGATTTACATTATACAGTTGATAGTAACCATTTGGAGGAAGTTTATAAGTACTACTGGATTGATGACTTGAAGAATGGGGAAACAATGGAGCTCCTCACTGATGCTGGGTTGTTGGACATGTTTAGTAAACAACTTCCTGACAAAAAATGAGAGATACACATATTCTTAGAAGAATTTGGCAACCCTGCAAGTCAAGAGCAACAACCCAGTGAGTCACTAATACCAACAAAAACTGCGAGGATTAAGAAAGTAGCCCACAAACCAGTTAGAAAACATGTCAAGAAGAGTCTTCATGAGGAGCAGTTGGATCCACTACCTAGTGACAGTGATGTGGACCTTCCTGAGGAGCAGTTGGATCAAATGCCCTCAAGGGTCTTCACTGGTGGATTAGATGCAGTTGCTGGAGGGTCTGACCAAGTACCTCCTACATAAACAGAGGGTGAGGAAGAATATGGCACACAGGCTGAGACACAACTTTATGGAGATGAACCCCAGGGTGAGGAAGACTTTGGCACACAGGGTGATGAAGGAGTAGATAGACAGGATGAAGAAGGAGTAGAAGTTAGAGAAGAAGAAACATATGATGAAGAGGAGTATGTACCATCAAGTAGTGATGATGAAATCATGTCCAAAAATATTTACATTCCAGAAGCAGATGTGGCAGAATGGGGGACAAACTGAGTTCCAGAGGGAAGAGATCCTGAGAAGAAGAACAGTTGCAATTGATGAACTTAATGATGAAGAAGAATACCATAGTCGTGACTCAACTGAATCTGAACAAGCTGGGGCTGAACTTGATGACTTGTACACTGATGGTGAGATGGGTGAGGAGGAATACAAAGTTCCTGAGGTGAATGATCTCTCACTAGGGCAGCAGTGGATGAATCCCAGTGAGTGCAGAAGGTATTTAAGGTCATATGCTATAAAGAAGAGGTTTGGAATAAAATATGTTAAGAATGAAGGGAAGAGAATATGGGGTGTGTGTCAAGAAGAGACTTGTCCATGGATGTGCAGGGTCAGGATCTCACCAGATAAGACTACTTGTATACTTAGACAACTTAATTAAGAACACACTTGCAAGCACACCTCAAAGCTGCAGAACAAAATGGCTAATAGCAAATTCATCTCTGAAGTGTTAGAAGAAGACATTAAGGCACACCACAGTTCATGGAAGGCAAAGGATATTCAGAAGCAGATGTGGGCCAAGTTTACAGTCAAAGTCTCATATTGGAATGCACACAAGGCATTATTCAGAGTGAAGGAGATGTTGTTTGGTGGTTTTGATGAGAGTTATAGAAAAACTCCAGAAATTGCAAAGCAGGTTTTGAGAACCAACCCTAGGAGTGTAGCTTTCTGTGGAAATGTACCTGGGACAATAGAGTTTGGGTATTTATGCATAGGGTACAATGTAAGCTTTACTGGATTCATAAATGGTTGTAGACCCTTAGTTGGTTTAGACGGGTGTCATTTGAAAGGAAAGTATGGGGAGTATGCTTGTCTGCAACAGCTTTAGATGGCAACAATGGGTTGTTCCCACTTGCCATTTACCTCTGCACATCTGAAAGTGAAGCTACATGGGTCCATTTTCTTAGTATGATCAAACACAAGCTGCTGCAACATCCAGGAGATATTTCCTTCATTTCTGGTAGGCAGAAAGGCCTAGGGAGTGCTATTGATAAGGAATTCTATGGGCATCCCCACAGGTTTTGCTTTAGATATTTCTACAAAAATTTCAAGTCCCACATCAATGGTAGCCTACAGATGAAACATCTTACATGGGGTGCAGCTAGAGCCTATAGACAGGTAGATAATGCTAAGTGGATTGAAGCAATAGCAAAACAAAGTCCAGAGGGACTTCAGTATATGATGAAGGAGCACATGAGCAGATGTTGTATAGCATACTTTGACAAAACAACCAAGTGTGAGCACATAACCAACAATTTTTCTGAGAGCTTCAACAATTGGATAGGAGAAATCAGGGGTAAACCCATCACTATTATTGTGGAGATGTTTCATATGATGGTCATGCAATTGACTTATGAAAGGAACATTACTTCTAGAGCATGGGGTGAGTATGACTTGACTCAAAGGATTAAAAAGATCATTAAGCAGAGGTCAAAGCAAGTCAACAATTATCAGGTCAATGGTGCTGATGATGGGTTGTTTTGTGTCACTAGTGTGTTCTCCATTGAGAACAGATGGACTATTGATGTTAATGAAAAAAATAACTATTGTGTATGGGATTTAACTGGGATCCCTATCATGTGCATGTTGTTGCTGCTTTGCTATCTAACAGGCCTACATGGTCAATGTAAGTATCATATTTCACTGTTACAACTTATACATTATAGTAGTGGTGTACACTAATCAAAGTTTGTCTTGCTATAGCTTCACAAGTCACTACTACCATGTCAATACCTACAAGAAGGCTTATGCTGGAAAGATTGTTCCTTTGCCTGAACAAAGCCTATGGGATGTTGTAAGTTTCTCTTTATTTTCTGTAGGCTTCTCCTTATGCTTCCCTTTATTCTTTCTCTTTATGTTCTGTAGGATTCTCTTTACTTTCTGTGGGAATGTAGGCTTCTCTTTATATACTCAATTTTTATGTAGGAATGCAGCCACCATATGAGGTTGGTCCACCTGGTAGACATAGGCAACCTGGAAGACCAAAGGGTGTTAGAAGGAAGGAGGCAGATGAGGCACCAAGACCTGCCAAGAAGCAAATGATTTGTGGAAGGTGCAAGTTACCAGCTGATCATAATGCTAGAGGGTGCCAAGGAGGACCAGTTGGAGGGAACCAGAAAAAACTAAGGGCACCATATACACTAAGACCACAAAAAGAACCAACACCTGTAAAGCTACTGTTTGCCATCGAAAATGCGACAAGGTTTTGTTGACTAAAACTTTAGTATTTCAATTACAAACAGAACAGTATACAATGTAGGACTTAGACGTAGTCCTAGGAGTATACTTTTGTTTTTATCTGGGAACTGTGTCGGTGGAGTGAATGGTAATATGTTGACTCTGTTGACGATCTGACGACGATCTTGAACTCTTTGAAGGTCTGGGTTGCTCTGGATGTAGGAGCGTTGCGAGGAGAAGCGGACGTTAAGTATCTTTTTTGGCCTCTATGGAGGTGCTTCTCTCTGATTATGCACGTTTGTCCTTGTCTGTGTGTGTTGGGTGAAGGAATGATCCTTCTATTTATAGATAGCAGGCTGGCTGCTCATGCGCGCATATGTCGGATACGCCTGTACGTGGGAACGCCACGTGACTGATGCTGGCGAGGGCGCATGGTTGATGCGCCCTGGATTGAAGTTGAATCTGCTGGGCTGGGCTGTGATGGAGCTGGCACGTGGCAGTCGCAAAGATTTGGTTGTTGCCGAGATCTTGGGTGGTTAGCACCCATTCTTTGAACAGAACTGAGTCAAGGGACGCATGGAGTATGCCTGTGGCTCAAATATCTCAGTTTTGGAGGAGAGCGATTTGTCGGAGTGCGCCTAGGATCGGACGCATGGAGGCGACTTAGTATATGAGTTTTAGGCATCATAGACGAGTCTGCGTGCATGGATTTTGAGGCGCATGCAGAGCTTCGCATCAGGATGTGCCTAGAATCAGGCGCAGGGGAGGCGACTTGGTCTCATGATCTTTAAGAGCCATGAGCAAGTCCAGGCGCATGGCTTTTGAGGCACATGCAGAGCTTTGTCTTCTGTTGCTTGGGGTAAGAAGTAAGCCGGGGGCCGCATGACCACTGGGGCGCATGCAGTCTTCTGGGCGTATGGCCATGAGGCGCATACAAATGATCGGTCTGCTGCGTGGTAATTGTCGTCGACCCAAGGTGTAATGATGGTGCTGACATCAGCGGCGCTTCGCTTTCTGTAAGGGCTGCTAATTGGACATCTTCGGGAGACGTGTTGCCGTATTTTGTCATTCAGCATTAAATGTTTGATGGAGAGGGTTGCATTGGTTAATACCAATCTGGGCGTATGGCTATGGCCCGCTGGGCGCATCCATGGGGAGCGCATGATTTGATGGTGCATCTGCCAATGTGTCGCATCCTCTTTGGCCTGCCTGTTGGGTTCTTCGAGGCGTAAATGGCTACTTTGACTTAGCTGAATTCGAAGAGGCAGATTCATTGGCATTAATGTAAATTCATTGCACTGATTCGGAGAGACTGCCACTTGGCGCATGGGTTTGATCTTTTCGACCTATAAATAGCAGTGTGAAGAGAAGTTTGTTTCTCGTTTCACTTTTCTTTCCGAATGGAGATGAACTCGGTCGGTCCTCCTCCTTGGCGAGACATTGTATTGTGGGTTGCCGATCTCCTCGTTCGAAGAAACTTTGATAATGAACTACTTCAGAAGACTGAGATGTGCCGAGTTGATATGTTCGAACCCCTCGCTGGCAGTATTTTTCTACGAGACGATATTGAATGTCAAGTTGAATGCATGGTTTGGGTTTGATGTACCCAAGCCTCATTGTGATGGAAGAGCCCCAGCTGGCAGATGCGCCTGCACATTGATGATGAAGTGATTCGTTCTGACGGGACAGAGTGATGCGCTGGCAGAGCAATATGCCAGGCTGAGACGATGTGCCTAGCTGAGACATCAGAGTAATGTGCCTAGTTGAGTGTAAGTTGTTACAAAGTCTTCAATTGGCATTATGTTTTCGAGATGATATCGGACAGATGCAGTAGGTTGCAGTCACTGGAACACAGACTACCTTGGTAGTGGAGCCACTTTTTTGTAACAAACAGCAGTTGATGGCGACCGTAGCACAAGTATGTCCCGTGAGGGACGAGTTGTGCATGGTGGTCATCTCTTCCGATCCACGTCTGTGAGGGATCACATTGCGTAAATCGTAAGGGGAGAGTTTCACATTTACACCCCCTTCAGGCACATGGCAAGGCCAAGCACCAGGATGGTCATGTGAATGTTGCAGCTCCTTGATCCAGTTCCAACGTATGAAATGCACCCAGATCATAAGTAGGAGGGCAACACGTATTACAACTTGAATCCACTTCATGCGCATCACCCAGGTGGGCGCATGGACTCAACATCGCAGTTGTCCAGCTAGACTTGGTTCAATATGCAGTAGATGCGCCCAAGCGGGATAGAGACTTTGAAAGTCGACTCGTTTCTAGCACAGATGCGCCCGAGTCGACTTTGCACAGCTTACCATCAGCAGCGCGCATGATTTTGAGTGCATGCTTCTGGTTTGCTGTCGGCGTAGCACATTCGAGGCGCATGGCCTGTGCTATCTTGGATTTCCTTGTACTAGCCCGCGAAGGCACATAGCACTCAGAATCTAATTCTGCCTTGCCATGACAGCAAGTGAAGGCGCATGGCCTGTGCTGCCTTGGACTTCTTTGTACTAGCCCAACTTTTCCTTGCCAAGATGGCAAGGAAAGAACTTGTAGCCGATCCAGAAGAAGAAGAATGGCTCCCTGGACAACGGGCTCCCTTTTTTTTTGGTACCCTTTTCAAAGGAGCAAAGGGGCTCTATATATAGAGTGGAATGAGACCTTCTCCTTTCCGATGTGGGATTAAAAACAATATCCCTCTTTTTTATGCTTCTACAAGATCCCCTTCAAAGTTTTAAAAACTTTTGGACAAGTTTTGAAATACTTTGAACAAGAAGCATGGACAGTAGAGCTGTTTAGGTGTTACAATCCTATCAGAGGTAGTATGGACGTAATAGTTTGGGTACTTCCACTGGAGAATTTATGTAGACTTATCATCCTTGGCGCACCTTGGTTTTAGGTACAGATAATAAGTTGAGAGAGAGAGAGAACCAACATATTTACTCAGAGGTAATATGGACGTGGTAAATATGGGGCTAATGGTAGAGTTTTCCTACTCAGAGGTGATATAGACATGGTAGGAATGAACTCGGTAGGAGTACATAGAACAACTCAGAGGTGATATGGACATAGATGTTCCGTGGTTTTTGGTGGACCTATTATCTTTTGCGTACTTTGGTTTCAAGTACAGATAATAAATTGAATGATGGACCCAGCATATTTACTCAGAGATAATATGGACGTGGTGAATATGGGATAATTCTACTGGGAATTTTGTGTGGACTTATCATCCTTGGCGTACCTTGGTATTAGGTACGGATAATAAGTTGAGAGAGAGGACCGACATATTTACTCAGAGGTAAGGTGGACATGGTAAATATGGGATAAAATGGTAGAGTTTTCCTACTCAGAGGTAATATGGACATGGTAGGAGTGAACTCCGTGGAGTTTATAGAACAACTCAGAGGTAATATAGACGTGGATGTTCTATGGTGCAACAACACATGGATGGTTGTGCGAAATGTTCACTCAGAGGTAATGTGGACGTGGTAAATATTGCCTTTTAAGCATAATCTTGCACGGTGCAGGATCCTGCTTGATAAGGTGTAAAGAAGCAACTCAGAGATAAAATGGACATGGTTGTTCTTCTACTGGGGATAGAATGCAATGAAACAACTGGGTTCCAGAAGCATATAATTTGTCAAGAGGAGGGGTGTGGACTCGGTTTGGTCAAGTCCAACAATCCTCTCTCTGGGGAGAGGCAGTGCATTCTCAACGGGGGTCAAGAATGGTACTTTTTCAGGAACTTGCCGTTGATGGGCATCATGAGCAAGTCTCCAATAGCTTGAGCGAGACGATAAGTACCGTTTAAGTATACCGTCTCTATGATGAAGGGTCCTTCCCATTTGGGTTCGAACTTTCCTGGTGTTTTGTGAGTTATCACCATCGGTCTCCTGACTGCCAGAACCAGGTCGCCCACTTGAAAAGTCCTCTGTCAGACTCTTTTGTTGAAAGTCTATGATATGCGGGCTTGATAAGGTTCGATGCACTGTTGAGCCAAGATGCATTTTTCATCCAGCGCCTCCAACTCCTGCAAACGGCGACGTTGATTGTCTTTTTCCGTCAACTGATTTGTGATCGCCACTCGGAGTGAGGGGATTTGGATCTCCAGTGGTAGCACTGCTTCACTTCCGTAAACTATGGAGAATGGTGTGTTGCCCGTCAAGGTCCGTACCATTGTGCGATAGGTCCAAAGGCATTCACCAAGTTTCTCATCCCAGTCGCGCTTGTTGGATGATACGACCTTTTTGAGTAGCTTGACGATGGTCTTATTAAAAGCTTCAGCCAATCCGTTTGCTGCTGGATTATAAGCGGTTGACGCCACGTTCTGAATACGATTCTTGTCGCAGAATCTACTGAATGCATGGCTGATGAATTGTGGGCCATTGTCGTAGATAATCCTTCGAGGTAACCCAAAACGGTAGATGACGTGATGCTTGATGAAACTGATCACTTTTGAACTTTTTACCTCTGGGAGAGGTACTGCTTCCGCCCATTTAGAGAAATAGTCGATGATTGCTAGGATAAAATGGTATCCCCTTGACGAAGGAGGAGTGATGGGCCCCACTATATCCATACCCCAGGCTTCAAATGGCCAAGAGGCAACCGTCGGATGTAGAGGCTCCGACGGTTTGTGGATAAAGTCGGCGTGCAGCTGACAGACACAAAACTTCTTTGCATACTCGACAGCGTCGGCCATCATGGTGGGCCAGTAATAGCCCATGCGTTGAAGTCGGTCATGTAGCTTAGGCCCTGGTTGATGAGCTCCGCACGTTCCGTCATGAGCTTCTCGAAGGGCTTCAGCGGCTTCTTCGTTAGATAGACATCGGAGGATAAGTCTATCGTAGGAGCGCCGGTATAGTATTTTGGAGGCTGTATCATAATAGAAACGGAGGGAGCGTCTTCTGACTGAGACTGCCTCCTTCAGGTCTTCCGGAATGATTCCGTAGACGGCAAAGTTGATAAATGGGAATCTCAAGTCTCTGACATTGATGTCAGGGTCTGTGGCCATGGCATGAGTTGTCCACATACACAGATTATTTCTGGGGTAAGCCAAGTCCTGACCCGTCATCGTAACGAAGTGTTGAGTCCCGACGGGTGCAGCCAATGAGGCTGCAAGGCTGGCCAGAGCATCGGCTTCCAAGTTTTACAGCCGAGGCACATGCTCTATGAAGAATTCTGCGCAGGTTGAGATGATGTCCAACGCTGTTTTGTGGTAGGGGATGAGGTCTTCATGGCGGATCTCATATTGTCCCCAGATTTGATTGATGACGAGCTTTGAGTCATCGTAAGATTCAAGGTAGTCCACCCCCAGCTGTCTTGCTAACTGAAGCCCCATGATGAGGGCATTGTACTCTGCGACATTGTTGGAGCACGGTTCTGAAAGAGAATAGGCACGCTGGAGGACCAGTTTTGTCATGCCCCGCTCACGCAGGAGCGATCGTCCTCGCTAAGGCGTGATGCCGTACGGGCCTAGGTTGCGCCCGTGCAAGGCTAAGTCCATAAACGGTCGATTTGAGCTAGGCCACAGAGTCGCACGGAGTGTTCCCATTTGCAGCGGAAAGTAAATGAACACAAATTGAAGCGAATTCAAACTCTTTATTGACATTCAAAAAGTTCACAAGCGGCGCTAGGTCGAGATTACAAATCGCTCAAGCTCTCTCTCTTTGAAACATAAAAGACGTGCCAAGTGGCTTACAAGATGGAATGATTCATGACGATGTTCCGATACATTATGTCCTGTATATGGTGCTTCAGCTCCTTGTAACGCCCCAAGGCTCCAGAGTTGGCTTCGCACCTTAGCGCGTTCGAGGGAAGCTCCTCACCCGTTGACGCCTCCTGCGTCCTGCAAGCAAACTGTAGGATTATCAGTACATTGTTATGCACTGGTGGGGAGGCTAGCTCGCCCACAATGCTATCATTACCGAACACGTTCTATTTACTTTTGTGCACTGTCTATCATTCATTGTCTTTCTAATCTTTGCCTTAGGATCAATTTTATGTCATATTTCATAACCTATCCCGTGTTGCCAAATTCAAGTGTTTGCATGGAAATACATGCACAACTTACCCATACTTACCGTCTGGCCTTCCCTGTCTAAAGTAAACCAAGTTAGTCAACAATTCATATAAACTTTCAATATCAAGTGCGTCCCAGCCTCAGATTCTAGCCCGTCGTAAGCATGTTCTCTAACTCATTTGCATGAAGTACTCTTTATCATTTGGTATGTTACATTTCAAGCCTGTTCAGAAGGCACTTTATTTAGTTAACTTAGACTACTTTGTTTCAATGTAAGGACTTGCACGTGGATTGCCACCAGGAAAGTCCACTTAATCTATATGCACCGGTCGCTGGCATCACAAGCCATTTTGGACCCTTTCACCCTTGGTAATTTCTCACCTATCATAGCATGCGGCTGGAACACCTTGATAGTCTCTTGAAATACATGGCCTTACATCTCCTGGGTGGCCAATCCCGCACCCAGGCACGGACAGTAAGCCATTTTGATTTCTGCCTAGGCCGGCCACGGTCCTCCCTTTGATGGTGCCGCTAAAAATCCCTTATTGCTCCCACCTCCCGTATACGATGAGATTGTCCACGACCATTTCATTTTATTTGTCATTTTAACTTAATGGCTGTCTCTGAGCCGTAGGCTAACCCTTAGCCTTAATACGTTATCGACCAGGTTGGCGGCAGCATCCGTACAGCGCGGGTAGCGAGCCCCGATGCACGTCTCCGTCATACATGTCGCTAACTATTCCTTCCTTTCTTATCTTTTATTCATTCATTCTTTTTTTTCTTTCACTTGTTCGTTCATTCATTGATTCATTCACATATTCACTCATTCTCTTATTCATTCATTCATTGATTCATTCATTCACTTATTCGTTCATTCATTCATTCATACATTATGCAACTCCCTGTGCGGGAGTCGCCTTGGCGACCCATCGGTCCCGAAGTCTTCCAATGTTGCTATATTCTACTCGGAACGACTATGTCGATAGTCTTTCCGTTTCATTGTTGTAAACCATTCATTGTTTCATTGTTGAACGTATAAGAAACTTGAAGGTAAGCTTGTGCCTTAGCACGAGCGTGGAGCACGGTACGACAGTTCTCACCTTTTCCATGTTCTTTTCCATATTCTATACAAGCATACAAGATGGGATTATTCCCTTAGCTAGGTACGTTGAGTCATTTATTAGCATGCTCGGTGTTATCGCCTAGCGATTCTAGCAATAGTGTCCGTATTATTATGTGTCTAGGCTAAGCAAAGACGGGTTCATCGGAGCCACCCACCTTAGCGATGTTTGCATCTGCCGAGCGATACTCCGAGCGCACCTTTGAAAGTCTAAGTCTGGATTCATCCTTGACGGGCCAATGTAAGCCTTACATCGATTCTTTTTCAGGTCGATGCCAACTCTTTGGGTCGACGGCTCGTTTGAGTCGTTACACTTGCCGTTTGAATCGGCGTTCCGCTAGGGCGGAGCGGGTCATTACATAATACACCACTCAAAACAAGTCTCGTCCTCGAGACTTCCCGAGTGCAGGTCATCCTACAGTTTCCTAACTCATGTCATGTGCGTATCTTAGACAATCCCTACCGAATGACTTTATCGCTCATTTTAGAGTTGATGGTACTTATTCAATTGTCGTGTTTCTTCAATTTGGTTGCTATTTCTTCGTGTCATGGGACTGAAATGGTCGTACGAGGTGCGTTGTAATTTATCTAACTCGAGAGTCGTAAGCTGAGGCAAACTCACTTTCGTTTATGCGCATCTCAACACCCACTTGCAGCTGCATTCGAGTTCATCATATCGCTGAGTGGGAACTGTGCACATATTCAAGGCGTCCCCCGAATACGTAGATTTCAACCAAGCTTAGTGATTGGCGAAGTCGGACAAGCTACTTGTGATAGTTTTAATTTGCTGATCATTTCACTAACTTCGATTTAAAACCGAACTTGCGTGCATCTCACTATCGTTTATCTTGATCCTCGAGATGATTCGATTCGTTTCTCAAGCGTTCTTGTCTACGAAATCAATACGATTTTTTCTTCTTAGCGGAGTCGACCAAGTCTTAAGTACTTTCCGTCCGATTCAAGACCAAGTATTGCACTATCATCGAGTACGTCTTCCTATCAATGATTTAATTCGTTATCCCAACTTTACTTGCGCATCATCCATTTCTATCATTCGCTTTGTTTGGGGCCAATCTCATCGTCGTTCACGCACACTCCCTGTTCTCCGTCCTACTCTAAGTCTTGTTGCCCCAAGTCTATCATCCGTCCAGACGATACTGTAAGGTCAATCACATAAGTTCAATCACTCGGCATAGGGTCGTCCTCCTATCCGCTAGGTCATCTCACAGGGTCATAGTTACAAGTCAAGTCCGTGGCTTATCGTGCAAGGCCGCTGCACGAAGCTCGCCCCAAATCCTATGGTCAAACCATTTGTTCGTTTGTACGAGAGTTTCTAACCAAGTTCGTTTCGCTCAAATTTCTAAACATCAAGCAGCGTTCACCCTATTCGCATCAACACATTCTCCGCTCCAAGTTCGAGCTCATTTAGGAAAGTCATCCTACGATAGGTTGTCCTCAATCGAATCTTTGACAATCCACCTATCCATCCTATCCAATTCACGTAGTCGATCACAAGGTCGTCTAGCCTTGTAATATGTCGTGCCCCGATCTCACGCAAGTCTGATTATCCACGGCGGACATGAATCACCATGTCAACATTCCCGCAGAATAATCGTCCTCATCGGGACGTAACTCTTGTGTTGTGTCTAGACTTACTCATTTTTGATACGCAGATTGGGTCTACTCAATCCTCAAGTTTTTCTTATTCTTCAATCGCAAGTCCTAACAATCCTCGAATTTACCATCGCTTCAAACCCCAAGTCGAAGCAATCAAAATTGCCATGTCATGATATTCTGAGTTCGATCATTCCCGCTGGACATGAATCACCATGCCAATGCTCACGCGGAACGATCGTCCCAAATCCGACGTGACGCATGGGCGAGGCTGGAGTTGCGCTCGTGCAAGACAAGATTGTTGTCGTTGTGGTTATCACAAAACCATCAAGTCACTTCTCTTCTTCATTCCCAATATATCTCCAACATAGCATCCTTCAAAATAATAACTTCTAATACGATCATCATTCATCGAATTGGAGTACCACCGAGTTATCGTACATTGATCTTTGATACGCCTCAATACCATCGATGATGTACATAACCTGACGATCTTTCTTTTGCAACGAATTTCGAGTCGTGCAACTTAGTTTCCTCAATTCACATTGTCTCATGCTAACTCTTCATTGAGCAACATCTATTCCAATTCTTTAGTTATTCTCGTATCTCCACTCAACGTTTTCCATGCACGCTATCTTCCGATCGTGCTATCTTCGATCTCGTCTGAGTATTTCGTCTTAACTCAAGTTTCAATCAATTCGACTAATTTTAAAATCGCATGTACGATTCGCTATGTTTTCTCGACCAATACACCCATTTACTTTATCGTTTCATAATTCGCACTATGCATTTTTGATTCGTCCAAACGATATCTCGTTTGAGACTCTCAAAGTCGCAACCAACTAAGCGTTACTCGTTCTAAGGCTTTGCGCGATATCATCGCTTGCCGACGTATTCGTTCTATCCGTAAATTCTTTAGTCTCGCTCGAACAATTTCTATGTCGTCCATACACCACTCAGGGTTCGAGCCACTCGACTAGTCGTCGACACTCGCTCTTATTCTTCTTCGAAGCTATCACATACACCACTCAGGGTCAAGTCACTCTACAAAACCTTAAAAGGTCATTTGATTCCCAATCGATATGTTCAATTGCGCGTTCGCCCGTTCCTCAAAGTCTAAGAATCACTTCTTGTGTTTGCTTTCGTCAGCGCAAGGTTATTCAAGCATGCACTGCGTTTGCTAACTCTTAGCATTAGTTTTCTCTCAACTCAAGTCCATCATAGTTTGGCACAAAGGCCTTCACTTATCGATCCCGTTCAGCCGAGTACTTGTACGAGCTTTTGAAAGTATTAGACTTATTGTATGGAACATCCCAAGGCACCACGAGAGAGAGCGTACATTTCTTTTGTTTCAAAACGAGCTTTCAAAACTGAGAGAATCGAAATAAAGTCCAATGACGTAAAGCCATGCTCTGATACCAATCTGTCACGCCCCGCTCCCGCAGAAGCGATCGTCCTCGCTAAGGCGTAATGCCGCACGGGCCTAGGTTGCGCCCGTACAAGGCTAAGTCCATAAACGCTCGATTTGAGCTAGGCCACAGAGTCGCACAGAGTGTTCCCATTTGCAGCGGAAAGTAAATGAACACAAATTGAAGCGAATTCAAACTCTTTATTGACATTCAAGAAGTTTACAAGCGATGCTAGGCCGAGATTACAAATCTCTCAAGCTCTCTCTCCCTCTGAAACAAAAAAGACGTGCCAAGTGGCTTACAAGATGGAATGATTCATGGCAATGTTCCGATACATTATGTCCTGTATATGGTGCTTCAGCTCCTTGCAACGCCCCAAGGCTCCAGAGTTGGCTCCGCGCCTTAGCGCGTTCGAGGGAAGCTCCGCACCTGTTGACGCCTCCTGCGTCCTGCAAGCAAACTATGAGGTTATCAGTACATTGTTATGCACTGGTGGGGAGGCTAGCTCGCCCACAATGCTATCATTACCAAACACGTTCTATTTACTTTTGTGCACTGTCTATCATTCATTGTCTTTCTAATCTTGTCTTAGGATCAGTTTCATGTCATATTTCATAACCTATCCCGTGTTGCCAAATTCAAGTATTTGCATGAAAATACATGCACGACTTACCCATACTTACCGTCCGGCCTTCCCTGTCCAAAGTAAGCTAAGTTAGTCAACAATTCATATAAACTTTCAATATCAAGTGCGTGTCCCAGCCTCAGATTCTAGCCCGTCGTAAGCATGTTCTCTAACTCATTTGCATGAAGTACTCTTTATCATTTGGTGTGTTATATTTCAAGCATGTTAGAAGGCGCTTTATTTAGTTAACTTAGACTACTTTATTTTAATGCAAGGACTTGTACGTAGATTGCCACCAGCAAAGTCCACTTAATCTATATGTACCGGTCGCTGGCATCACAAGCCATTTTGGACCCTTTCATCCTTGGTAATTTCTCACCTATCATAGCGTGCGGCTGGAACACCTTGATAGTCTCTTGAAATACATGGCCTTACGTCTCCTGGGTGGCAAAGCCCGCACCCAGGCACGGACAGTAAGCCATTTTGATTTTTGCCTAGGCCGGCCACGATCCTCCATTTGATGGTGTCGCTGGAAATCCCTTATTGCTCCTACCTCCCTTATACGATGGGATTGTCCACGACCATTTTGTTTTATTTGTCATTTTAACTTAATGGCTGTCTCTGAGCCGTAGGCTAACCCTTAGCCTTAATACGTTATCGACCAGGTTGGCGGCGACATCCGTGCAGCGCGGGTAGCGAGCCCCGATGCACGTCTCCGTCATACCTGTCGCTAACCATTTATTCCTTTCTTATCTTTTATTCATTCTTTCTTTTCTTTCTTTCACTTGTTCGTTCATTCATTGATTCATTCACATATTCACTCATTCTCTTATTCATTTATTCATTGATTCATTCATTCACTTATTCGTTCATTCATTCATTCATACATTATGCAGCTCCCCGTGCGGGAGTCGCCTTGGCGACCCATCGGTCCCGAAGTCTTCCAATATTGCTATATTCTACTCGGAACGACTATGTCGATAGTCTTTCCATTTCATTGTTGTAAATCATTCATTGTTTCATTGTTGAACGCATAAGGGACTTGAAGGTAAGCTTGTGCCTTAGCACGAGCGTGGAGCGCGGTGCGAGAGTTCTCACCTTTTCCATATTCTATACAAGCATACAAGATGGGATTATTCCCTTAGCTAGGTGCGTTGAGTAATTTATTAGCATGCACGGTGTTATCGTCTAGCGATTCTAGCAATAGTGTCCATATTATTATGTGTCTAGGCTAAGCAAATAGGGGTTCATCGGAGTCACCCACCTTAGCGATGTTCGCATCGGCCGAGCGATACTCCGAGCGCGCCTTTGAAAGTCTAAGTTTGGATTCATCCTTGACGGGCCAATGTAAGCCTTGCATCGATTCTTTATCACTTTGATGCCAACTCTTCGGATCGACGGCTCGTTTGAGTCGTTATATTTGTCGTTTGAATCGACGTTCCGCTGGGGCGGAGCGAGTCATTACAAGTTTGTCGGGAGAGATTAAGACCACTCCCACTCCTGCGATAATTTGGCCATTGAGGTATGTTCTGGAAGCACTATCGAAGAACATCCGCCAGACTGGGCTTTCTTCGGTGATGTTTGCTTCTTGCACTTCATCGGGGATACCTTCATAGAGCCTAGATGATTCCGGGATTGGGTGTACGGCTAGGAAGTCGGCCAATGCTTGGTCCTTGACAACCTTTTGTGGTACGAATACCATGTTGTATGGTGTCAATAATATCGCCCACGTAGCCAACCGAGAGTTTGACGCTCCTGGTCTTGTCATGAGAATTCTGAGTGGATTGACTCGGGAGATGACATGAATTGTTTGTCCCGAGACATAATGGCGAGTCTTCTAGATGGCGAACACCAAGGCTAGATACTCTTTTTCCACGGGGTTGTACCGGTATTTGTCCCCAACCATTGTCCTGCTGAGGTAGTAGATGGCATGCTCATAGCCTGCTTCGTTGTTTTGGGCCAACAAAGCGCCAAGGGAATGGTCCATTGCTCGAACATAATGCAAGAATGGTTTGTTTGCGACGGGTGCCACCAGGACTGGGGGACTTGTCAGATAAGCTTTGATGTCGTCGAAAGCTTTCTGACATTCTTCCGTCCAGACATAAGAAACTCCCTTCTTTATAAGCTTAGTGAAGGGTTGACATTTTCCGAAAAGGTTTGCAATAAACCTTCGGATGTAGGCGAGTCGCCCTTGTAGACCTCAAAGTTCTCTGAGGTTCTTCGGAGGGTCCATGTCAAGGATGGCTTTAGTCTTCTCGGGGTCGACATGAATGCCTTTCGCAGTGATGATGAAGCCCATGAATCTTTCGCTAGAGACCCCAAGGAAAGATTTAGTGGGGTTCATTTTAAGCTGATACGCCCGCATAAGGTCGAAGACTGTCTTCAGGTCTCGTAGGTGATCACCCTTAAGACGGCTCTTGACGGCGATATCGTCAACATAGCATTCGACTGTCTTACGAAGGTGTTGACGGAAGATGGTGCTCATAGCTCGTTGGTACGTGGCACCAGCATTCTTCAAGCCAAAGGGCATTACTGTGTAGCAGTACACACCCTTTGGAGTTCTGAACGACGTGTGTTTCTCGTCGTCTGGGAACATCTTGATCTGATTGTAGCCTGAGTAACCGTCCATGAAGGTCATACGCTCGAAGACACATGTGTTGTCTATCATTACGTCAGTGATCGGGAGTGGAAACTCATCTTTGGGCATGCAGAGTTGAGATCCCGAAAATCGATGCAGACTCGGATCTTTCTGTTTTTCTTGGTGACGGGGACGATGTTGGCTGTTTGCCATAAAATATAAAAGAGCAGAACAATTATCGGAGGACTGGACTTTTACTTCACGTTACAAACTCGCTTGTACAAAGAAAGCCTAGGGACGAAAGCCTAGGTACAGCAGTCTAAGTACAATTGTTTATTTTAGATTCTGGGGGGTGACGATAGAGGCTCGGGAAAGCGACGGTCGCTCTGCCTTACTCCTTGGACGATCGGTATGCAGCCTTGGCTCCAGAAGATTGCTTGGCGTTGAAGAAATGCTCTCTTTGCTCTCTCTCTGCTTTTTTTTCTCCAAGTATTCTCGTGCTCTCTCTAATCTCGGAAAAGGGTCCTCCTGCAAGGGAATGACACCTTGCTATTTATAAGAAGGGTATGCAATCATTAGGGTTTGCAATGATTGCCCCTTAGAGTGGCGACGGCCTGTTGATTGATCAATCTGGGCCATTAATCTTGAGTGTGATGAATCTGGGCCATTTAGTATAGATTGTACCAAATTCTATCAGTAATTAATGCTGATTGGAATAAATCTCCGTGATGATGATTTGCTGATGTCTGCGAATCTCAATGAATAAGTTTAATTCATTCTCCTGCCACGTGTCCCAGATTATTGGGATTTGACCCAATCTTTGATTGCAGTAACTCTGGGAAATTGATTGGCTTTATGACACGTGTCCTGGGAGTCACTGAGCCGCATAAGGATTGAGCCGCATAAGGGTTGAGCCGCATAAGCCTGGCCACGTGTCAGGGCTGCCTGGGGAGTGGCCTCCGAATCTTCGAACCACATGATAATCTGGACCATATAATGGGTAGTGAGCCGTATGGAGATGATCCTTGTGAGCCGCATAGGGCTGTTTCGATCTGGGCCGTATAGGGCAACTTCGGCCTGAGCCGCATGGGGAGTCTCCGCTCGAGCCGTATATGACTGTCCACGTGTCGAGGCTGCATGGCATTTTCTGGATCTCGGGAGGTTGTGCCAGAGATTTTCTTTGATTTCCTAGGATTCTGTCATTATGACAGAATCATAATTGTCTCTTTGTGTCAGTCCTGTCCTTTCGTCAGAGCGGTCAGCCGTCAAAGTAATTAATGTAGTATAGGGCGGAGAGGAGAACTGTTTGCAAGCCACGTGTCTTCTCTTCTGAGCCGCATGGAACGTCTTGAGCCGCATAGTCCCTCGTGCCGCATGAATCTTTGAGCCGCATGGGCTATCTGAGCCGCATGGGGTTCCCTAGCCGCATGGATCTTTCTTTATTATTTTCCATGCTTCTACAAGACCCCCTTCAAAGTTTTAAATTTGCAAAATTGAAATACTTTGAATAAAAAAGCATGGCTGTGTGCAAGCTCTTCTAGCCGCATATGAGGTCCTAGCCGCATAGACGTCTTGGCCGCATGGATGTTTTCAGCCGCAGGAACTTTCGAGCCGCAGAGTTGTTTCAGCCGCATGGCCATTTGAACCGCATGAGCTCTTTTCCACGTGATTATGCCATGCGTGTAAATCTTTTCGGGGCAGGATCCCAAGAGTTTCTAGTCTTTAATTAGCTAGTTTGTCTCGATAGCCGAAGAGTCGACTACGTTGTACGAGGCGTCGGTCTGTGGTCCTCCTTTCTCTATAAATAGAAGGGCATTTGGACGGACTTCTCTCTTAGACTCTTCTTGACTAAGATTCCTGTCTTTGTTTTCTTCCTCTGACCGACAGACAACAATGGCACCTAGGGCTTCCAAGGCTGTGAAGAAGGCTGTGGCGAAGAGTAAGAAATCGGCTTCGTCTTCGACTGCCGTGCCCCCCGTTTGTCTTGACGTTCATGTTGCCATCGAAGGTAAGGACTGTGTAGAAGATTGGGTACTTTGAAACCCTAACAGAGGCTGTTCTGCTGCATGCTTCGTGCACAATCCTTTGATACGAGCATTTTAAATTACATGGTCCGCATACACGTCCCATGAGCGAGCCGCATGGGGGTATATCCCATGTCCGAGCAGCATAAAAGTTGTCTTAAATAGGCCGCATGAACATCTCTGAATATCTTCTGACTGTTTTCATCATTCATCATTTTTTCGTCTTTGGTTCATGCAGTGTCTCCACCGAATGCTGAGATTGCAGTGACAGAGGAGCCGCCGCCTCCTGTCATCAATCAGGGGTCTTTCTCTGTTAAGAAGGAGGCGATGAAAGAAGAACCGGCGCCTGAGAGGGATGACATCCTCCCAACTATCGAGACTGCTGAGGGTGGCAGCGCTGGGAATTCTGATTCTCCTATTCTGGACGAGGATCTTCTTCAATTGCATCCTTCATATGTAAGGTGGTTGAGGGAGTGGTATACGCGCTTCTGCAACTAGGGTTTAGAGGTTTCTCGTAGATGTCTATCTGTAGTCTTTGTTTTGTTTTGCTTTTCTTCTTGTCTGCATGAAGAACTTTTTTGACTTGCTTGTAGTCGTGTGGATGTAACCGATTTCTAAATGAATGGAATATATTTGCTTCACTCTTTTGCCTTGTAATAATCATCTTATTGGGACATTTTGTATGGACCCATTGCCCCTAACGTACCCTAGTTTTGGATATGGGCAACAAGTTAAAAGGAACGAACATACTTACTCAGAGGTACTAAGGACATGGTGAGCATGAGAGTTTCTTTGACGGGGTCTTCCTGCTCAGAGGTAATGAGGACATGGTAGGAGTGGGCTCAATGAAGGGGGGGTACATAGAACGACTCAGAGGTAACGAGGACATTGAAGTTCTATGTAGGGGGTGATTTATTTTTGGCAGAAGTGAAACGACTCAGAGGTAATGAGGACATGGCCGTTTTAGAAATTTGTGGATCGGTTATCCTTTTTGTGCACTGGGAGTGCGAGTAGTGGATCATGAGGGAGGATCTCTTTCAGGAAGAAAGTTCAGGGGTATGATCATACATGACTTACTATCTGAGAGAGTGATCGAAATGTGAGTTCAGAGGCACCAGCGGGTACATGACTCGATAATCTGGGATATTGTGGATGTGAGTTCAGCGGCACGAGAGGGTACATGACTCAGGAATCTGGAGAATAGTGAGTGTGAGTTCAGCGGTACTAGCGGGTACATGACTCGAAAATCTGGAAAATTGGGAGGGTGAGTTCAGTGGTACCAGCGGGTACATGACTCAATGATCTAGAGAATATCGTTTAGACATAATATTTCTTTAGGAACTTGTCGTTGACGGGCAACATGAGCAAGTCCCTATTCTGTTTTGCGAGGCGGTAAGCACCGTTGGAGAATACAGCCTCGATGATAAATGGGCCTTCCCATTTTGGCTGGAACTTGCCGGCGGTCTTGTGAGTCATGACCATCGGTCTTCGGACCGCCAGAACGAGATCGCCCACTTGGAATGTTCTGATTTTAACCTTCTTGTTGAAGGCTCCAGAGATGCGTGCTTGGTATAGTTCGATCCTTTGCTGAGCTAGGAGGCACTTTTCATCTAAGGCCTCCAACTCTTGTAGTCGGCGTCGGTAGTTATCATCCGTCGTCAATTGAAGTGAAGGCGACGAGGAGTGAGGGTATTTGAGCCTCTAATGGGAGAACTGCCTCACTTCCGGACACCAGGGAGAATGGTGTGTTCCCGGTAGCTGTTGGGACTGTAGTACGATACACCCATAAACATTCACCGAGCTTCTCGTTCCAGTCGCGTTTGTTGGACGACACGAACTTTTTGAGTAATTTGATGATGGTTTTGTTGAATGCTTCTGCCAACCCATTTGTTGCCCGATTGTATGGCGTCGAAGCAATATTCTGGATACGGTGCTTGTCGCAGAACCGATAGAAGGCGTGGCTTGCAAACTGCGGACCGTTATCGTGGATGATCCTTCGGGGCAGTCCAAAGTGATAGATGACATGATGCTTGAGGAAGCTGATCACGTTCGAAGTTTTGACTTCTGCAAGCGGGACAGCTTCCGCCCATTTGGAGAAGTAATCTGTGATTGCGAGTATGAAGCGATGTCCTTGAGAGGAAGGTGGAGTAATTGGACCAATGATATCCATCCCCCATGCTTCGAAGGGCCAGGATGCCACTGTCGGATGTAGAAATTCGGATGGCTGGTGAATGAAGTCCGCATAGACTTGGCAGGCTTTGCACCTTCTTGCATAGTCTATCGCATCCGCTACCATCGTAGGCCAGTAATAGCCCATTCGACGAAGACGGTCTTGCAATTTAGGGCCAGGCTGACGGTCCCCGCAGACACCGTCATGAGCTTCTCGCACGGCTTCTTTGGCCTCTGCGTTTGACAGACACCGATTGATAGGTATGATTCGGCACTGCTAGGGAAGCGGCTAGGCCTGCTAAGACATCGGCTTCGATGTTTCGGAGTCTAGGGACGTGCTCGATGAAGAACCCCTCAAACGATGAGATGATGTCGATTGCTATTTGGTGGTAGGGGATCATGTCTTTGTGGTTTACTTCGTATGAGCCCCGGATCTGATTGACGATTAACTGGGAATCGCCGTATGCTTCAAGATATTCTACCCCAGCTCTCTTGCAAGTTGGAGGCCAATGACCAGAGCGTTGTACTCGGCCACATTGTTAGAGCAGGGTTCCGTGAGGGAGTAAGCGCGGTTGATCACCAATCCGGAAGGGGAGACTAGCATCACCCCGACTCCGACGACGATGTTGCCCTTGGGTCCCGTTCTTGAAGCACCGTCGAAGAACATTCGCCATATATCATCGTGAGAGGTTACATGCGAGTCGGCGACCTCATCTGGGATTTCTTCATATATTATGGTCGACTCCGAGCCCGGGTGGGCTGCCAAAAAGTCTGTCAGGGCTTGACCTTTGACAGCCTTTTACGGGACGAAGATCATATGATAAGGGGACATCAATATTGCCCATGTAGTGAGGCGAGAGCTGAGTGCCCCCGGTTTAGTCATGAGGACCCTAAGATGGTTGACTCGTGAGATCACATATATTGTTTGTCCAGTGACATAGTGCCGTATCTTCTGAATGGCGCACACCAGGGCAAGGCATTCCTTCTCCACAGCGGTGTATCGGTGCTCTGGCCCAATCATCATTCGACTGAGGTAATATATGGCTTGCTTATGGCCTGCATCGTTGTTTTGTGCCAGCAGAGCTCCGAGGGAATGCTCTATTGCTCGTACGTAGAGCAGGAATAGTTTTCCAGCAACCGGGGCCACCAGAACTGGAGGGTTCGACAAATATTCTTCGATGCTGTCGAAGGCCTGCTGACATTCTTCGTCCCATACGAACGAGACGCCTTTCTTCATGAGGTGGGTGAATGGTCGACATCGTCCGGAGAGGTTAGAAATGAACCTCCTGATGTAAGCTAGCCTCCCTTGAAGGCCTCTGAGTTCGCAGAGATTTTTCGGGGGACCCATCTCCATAATTGTCTTTGTCTTCTCAGGGTCTACATGGATACCCTGGGTGGTGATGATGAAACCCAAGAACTTTCCGTTGGATACGCCCATGAAGGACTTCGTAGGGTTCATTTTCAAATTGTGCGCTCGCATCAGGTCAAATACCGTCCTTAGATCCTGCAGATGGTCTTCCTTACAGCGACTATTGACGGCGATGTCATCAACATAACACTCCACCGTCTTGCGTAAGTGGTCTTTGAAGATGATACTCATGGCTCTTTGATATGTGGCGCCGGCATTCTTCAAACCGAAAGGCATGACTGTATAACAGTATGTGCCAATCGGTGTTCAGAATGACGTATGCTTTTCGTCGTCCGGAGACATCTTGATTTGGTTGTACCTCGAGAAGCCATCCATGAATGACATACGTTCGAAGCTGCAGGTGTTGTCAATCATGATGTCTGTGATAGGGAGGGAGAATTCATCTTTGGGGCATGCCTCATTCAGATTACGAAAGTCGATGCAGATTCGGATCTTCCCATTCTTCTTGAGGACGGGTACTATGTTGGCGACCCAGTCAGGATGTTGCTCCTCACGAATGAAGCCGCTGGCTATTAGTTTGTTGACTTCGGCTTCGATCGCATCCATGATGCCTGGGCGGAAGCGTCGCTGTTGTTGCTTGACTGGCTTTGCATCCGGCCGGATGTTGAGTTTATGAAGAGCAATATCGTGATTTAACCCTGGCATGTCTTCATAGCTCCAGGCGAACACATCAATATATTCTTTGACAAGTTTCAGCAGCGATTCTTGCTCTTCGTCTGTTAGGCTTTTACTGACGAAGATAGATTTTGGAGAAGATTCACTGCCGAGATCTACTTGTATGACCTCATCTTCAGTGGGAGGTCCTCTCTGTTCGAACCGCTTTTCCCATTGTGCATCCAGCTATTGGGCCCACGGCTCTAGCTCGAGGATTTCAGGGATGTCTTCATCTTCTTTATAAGCGTCGGCGAATGCCATGTTGACTGGCAGGACTTGTCTGAATACATCTCCGATGCTGGTATCTGAGTCAGAAGTTGGTGACCCGGTCGAATGTGAATGCTAGTCACATTCTTCATCTAAACTCTCAGGGGTCGTCGTGGGTGTTACATACCCTAATCCACATCGAGTCTTGCTATAGTAGTCCCGTGGTTTGCCTGCCGGGACCGGTGGCTTCAAAGGTAATCATCGCCCAGTGCCGTAGTTCAAGCCTGACGTGGTCTCCAGATCATACCCCTGTTTTTGTATGAGATATTTAGATTAGGGGCTATAAAGATACAGAGGCAGTCTCCCGACATCTGATCCAAGGTCGACTTCTTCTACGGTAAAGGGATGCGGATCGTCCTTCCGACCGAAGATGATTGGATGGTCCCCTCCCTCGATTATGCGGTAAGCGTCTTCCGCTGGAGTAAGCTGGATTGCGGTGTGCACATTTGTCACCTGTGTGTAGAGGTGAGTGCCTATACCGTGTTCCATAGCATACATTGTACAGAGCTTATTAAGCTCGAGGTAGTTCAAAGATAGCCCTTTATTGATGAAGTAAGGTATCTTTTCTAGGGGGATTACATCATCTGCGGAAGGAACATCAGTGTGGGCAGCCACGTACTTGGCTAGCTCCGGTTCCTCTTCGGCTACCCCCTGTATAAATGAAGATTGAGAGGACGACTTGGATAGCTTGATCGTCAGGGGTTCAGCTGGTGGAGCAGAACGTGGAGTTGTTGGCAGACTTGCGACCCCCAGTTTGGTGCTCGATGCTAGACGGGGAGTGGTTGGTTCGCTAGAAGTTTCAGGCCTTGCATCGGGGTGACGACCCTTCTTGGGAAGGCGTATCGTCATTGGCTTGTCGGAAGGATTGGGCTTCTCTGTTTGCGGCTGGCCGACTCTCGGCAGCCTGATTGTCAATGGCTCCGTTGCGGGTCTTGGCATTTGGCCAGACCTTGGCAGCCGGATTATCATCTGCTCTTCCTGTGCCGAGAAGCTGATTAAGTCCTTACGCAGAGTGGCGGTAAGGGGTGCAGACTTGCCAGGTTTGCGAGCTTGAAGGTGGATCGTCAGAGGTTCTTCTGATCCTGTTGCTGTCTCGGTACGAGCTTGTACATCTCCTTCACCAAGATGCTTCTTCGACTTTTCGTACAGGCAGGAGTCTGAGTAGTAGGATTCGACCCCTTTGAAGGGATCGATATCAGCAAATTTCGTCCTCACGAAGCCGTGTTTGTCTACATATTTGAAGCACTGGTGCAGCGTGGAAGGCACGATCATATAATCGTGTATCCACGGGCGCCCCAAGAGGATGTTGTAAGAAGTGTCTGCATCTATGACGTAGCAGGTGACTTCTGATTGGAGATCGCGAATTTGACACTTCAGACGAATCTTCCCAATTGGGTAGCTCCTGCCCGAATTGAAACCGCTGATGGTAGTGCTTGTAGACGTCAGGCGATGCATTGGGATGCGGAGATGATGTAGCAGACCCTTCGGGATAATGTTTATGGAAGAGCCAGGATCAATGTGCATCCGATCCACCTTTACGTCGCCAATGTATCCAGTGTAGTATAGTGGGCGATCGTGCAGATTGGTTTTGATGAGCATGTCCTGCAGAGTGAAGACGATGTTGGGCATTGCTTCCGTACAGGCGCTGTCTTGGAGATCTGCAGGCGGGTTCTCTTCCGTGAGGTTGACCTGAGCCAGGTACGCGTCGGCATTTTGGAGTGCATCGCTCAAAGCCGCACGAACATCCTTGGAGAGTCTCAGAAGCTCGTATAATGACAACATGGCCGGTGTGTTGGCCAATTGCGCTAAGATGTCGAAGTTGTAGGGCTTCTCCAGCCCTTGTGATGCCTCTTTTCGGAGGGATTTGTCAAAACGAGCCTCCCTCGGCCTAGGCTTGTCGGTCGTCGGAAGCTGAGCCGGTCCCGGAGCGTCGGTTGTAGCGGGCTGATGATCTTCAGCCGGGTTGTCAGCCACAGGTTGGGATTGTGCCCCGGACCGCGTGACTACGGCTGTAGCTTCTTCGATGTCTGCCGAAATTGTGCGGCAGGACCTGACTTTTCCACCTTTCTTCTTGTAGATGGAAGATGATGTGGGCCGAGTGACTTCCGATACCAAGTCTGGATGGATCCACATGACCTCCCTTCGTGATGTGGTGAGGGGCACTAGACCAACAGCCTAATCTCGGGGAGGTGGAAGATTAGCAATCTCCATTGTTGCTAGAGGGATGGGGACCACACCGTCTTGAGTTTCCGTCGGAGGAAAGTTGCCGAATTGTACTGACACCATATTGGCTGCTACTGTTACCTCTTCGAAATCGATGGCCAGAGCGTTCGAATCGATGAGATTTTTGATGTACCGTTTTACTTGGTAGCAGTCGTGTGTGGCATGGTGGACGTAGCGGTGGTAATGGCAGTACTTTGGGTTCTCCATGTCCGCCTGCCGCGGTTCCCGTCTTGGTGGAGGAAGCTGAATTCTGTCTCCTTGTATTGATGAACGTCTTCGGCGCTTGTGGCGCTGATGATGAACGTCTTCCAATCCTTGAATTGACTTTCGCCCATCCAGAGACTGATTGTTGGGAGCAATCTCTTTTGGCAAATTTCAATCAAGGAGGAATCCGGATTTCCAGATGGCAGCTTCATTGCGGTTTGGTGAAACCGCTCGGCGCTTGTGGCGCTGATGATGAACGTCTTCCAATCCTTGAATTGACTTTCGCCCATCCAGAGACTGATTGTTGGGAGCAATCTCTTTTGGCAAATTTCAATCAAAGAGGAATCCGGATTTCCAGATGGCAGCTTCATTGCGGTTTGGTGAAACCGCTCAATATAGTTTCTTGTTAGCTCCTTCTCCCCTTGGACGACGTCCATGAGGGTGGACATTGTGATGTCCTGTCCTACTTCGTAGAATCTCTCCAAGAACATGCGCTTGAAGCAGGCGAAGGAGTGGATGCAATTGTCTGGCAGGTTGCGGTACCAGTCGAAGGCGACCCCTTCCAATGCCCCGATGAATAATCGTGTGAGAATAGCATCTTTATGGGGCAGATGGTCGGTGGTGACCTCGAAGTAGGTGATGTACCGACTTGCTGAGGTCTTGCCATCGTAAGGATTGATATTGAATGGCTTATATCTTGGTGGGAATGGAACGTCCCTCCAGACAGCAGGGTACGGTTGTCGTATTCTGAGGTCTTGAGAGTTTTCTCGAGCGTGAAACATGGCTCGGAGCTCCTGGACCTCTCTTCTCGCTTCGCGGGCCTCGTCTACGGCGGTGGGGGTCGTTGTTTCAGGAGGATCATTGCCCGGGTTTTATGCCACCGAATTCGAGTTCGCATTGACCGCGGGACCCGCACTTGTTTGGCCAGGCGTCCCTCCTTACAGAGTTAGAAGGGCCGCTTTAATCTCGTCTACAGAATTGACCAAAGCAAGCAATATGGCTTCGAGACTGTCGATGTGTTGGCGATCACTGGAACCTCCTTGGCTGCTGTCTGTCATGAATACCGTCTTTACGTGAGGAGAGATGGACGGAGCGGCGGAGAAAGCGCCCTCCGAATCGTACCCTTGTAGTGAGAAGTCATCGGAGTATGTGGGTATGTTCTCTTCTGGTTCAGACTCGGAAGGAACAGTACCCCCAGTCTCCGAGTTTGCCTCGTCTTGGGAGTTGTGGACGTTCTCGGGGACGTCAGGGTTTGCTGAATCTGATGGGAGAGTTGCCTCGTCTTCTTGGAACATCGAATTGTTGTGGAGGCTCGGAGGGGTGCTTCCCCCAGCCCCAGCAACCCCCTGCGTTATGGACGACGAATCTCCCATTGTAGCAGATTTCGTCTTAGAGCGAGTACCTTGGAAAACTCCGGTGGTGGGCGCCCGCTTGGACGATAGTCTTTTAGTCGAAGTGGTTGAAATCTTCGGGCTGGGAACATTTGTCTTCTTTCCTCTTCCATTAAGCGGGGACTTTCCGAGCAGAGTTGCAGGAGACGACGGGAAGTGGCTCGTTTCCTGAAGACGGCTGTTGCAGTCTTTGAAAGACGGATTGGCGGTCTTCTTGCACCGTCGCGTTATTGCAGCAGCAGTTGACGATGACTTGGTGTCACGTCCCGCTCCCGTAGGAGCGATCGTCCTCGCTAAGGCGTGATGCCGCACGGGCCTAGGTTGCGCCCGTGCAAGGCCAAGTCCAGAAACGGCCGATTTGAGCTAGGCCATAGAGTCGCACAGAGTGTCCCCATTGCAGCGGAAAGTAAATAAACACAAGTAGAAGCAAATTCGATCTCTTTATTGATATTCACGAAGGTTACAAGCGGCGCTAGGCCGATATTATAAATCGCTCAAGCTCTTTCTCTGGAACATAAAAGGCGTGCCAAGTGGCTTACAAGATGGAATGATACATGGCGATGTTCCGATACATTATGTCCTGTATAGGGTGCTTCAGCTTCAGCAACGTCCCAAGGCCCCGGAGTTGGCTCCGCGCCTTAACACGTTCGATGGAAGCTTCGCACCAGCCGGCGTCTCCTGCTTCCTGCAAGCAGACTGTGGGGTTATCAGTACATTGTTATGCACTGGTGGGGAGGCTAGCTCGCCCACAATGCTATCATTACCAAAAATGTTGCATTTACTTTCGTGCACCGACTATCATTCATTGTCTTTCTAATCTTGCCTTAGGGTCAATTTCATGGCACATATCATGACCTATCTCGTGTTGCTGATTTCAAGTGTCGCATGGAAAATGTATGCACGACTTACCCATACTTACCGTCCGGCCTTCCCTGTCCAAAGTAAACCAAGTTAGTCAACAATTTAACATGAAGTAACTTAACGTGATTCATGTAAACATTCAATGTTACGGGCGTGTCCATGTCTCGGGTTTTAGCACGTCGTAGGCATGTTCATTCACGTCGCAGGCATGTTCAGAGTGTTACATTTCGAGCATGTTCAGGAGGCACATTTCCAGCATGTTCAAGGTGTTATATTTCAAGCATGTTCAGGAGACACTTCATTTAGTTAACTTAGACTACTTGTTTCAATGCAAGAACTTGCACGTGGATTGCCACCAGCATAGTCCACTTAATCTACATGCATGGGTCGCTGGCTTTACAAGCCATTTTGGACATATCACGTGGGCATTCTCACCTATCGAAGCGTGATGGCTGGTACACCTTGATAGTTTCTTGAAATGCCTGGCCTTACGTCTCTTTGAGTGGCCGAGCCCCCACTCAAAGCAGCCCATAAGCCCCATGTCTGATTCCGCCTAGGCCGGCCACGGTATTCCTCCCCATCGCCCGTGCCGCAGAATCCTTCCTCAAGACGGCCACGGTATTCCCCCCCATCGCCCGTGTCGTTTGTCCACGACCATTTCGTATTTTACTTGTCATTTAACATATCGGCTGTCTTGAGCCATAATGCGTTATCGACCAGGTCGGCGTCCGTACAGCGCGGGTAGCGAGCCCCGTTGCACGTGCCCGTCATACCTGTCGCTAACGTCTTTCATGTCTTATCTTGTATTCACTCTTTCATTTCTTTCTTTCACTTGTTCGTTCATTCATTCATGTTTCACGTATTTATTCATTCGTTCATTCATTCGTTGATTCATTCATTCACGCATTACGCAACTCCCAGTGCGGGAGTCGCCTTGGCGACCCATCGGTCCCATAGCCTTTCAATGTTGCTATACTATACTCGGAACGACTATGTTGATAGTCTTCCCATTTCGTTGTTGTAATCCATTCATTGTTTCATTGTTGAACGCGTACGGGACTTGAACGTAAGCTTGTGCCGTAGCACGAGCGTAGAGCGCGGTGCGAGAGTTTCTATATTTGCCGAGTTCTTTTCCATGTTCTAAACAAGCATGCAAGATGGGATTATTCCCTTAGCTAGGTGCGTTGAGTCATTTATTAGCATGCGCGGGTTATCGCCTAGCGATTCTCGTGATAGTGTCCGCATTGTTATGTGTCTAGGCTAAGCAAAGACGGGTTCATCGGAGCCATCCACCTTAGCGATGTTCGCATCGGCCGAGCGATACTCCGAGCGCGCCTTTGAAAGTCTAAGTCTGGATTCATCTTGACGGGCCAATACAAGCATTGCATCGATTCTTCATCCGGTCGATGCCAACTCTTCGGGTCGACGGCTCGTTTGAGTCGTTGCACTTGCCGTGTGGATCGGCGTTCCGCTAGGGCGGAGCGGGTCGTTACATAATACACCACTCAAAAAAAGTCTCGTCCTCGAGACTTCTTGAGTATAGGTCATCCTATCATTCCTTAACTCGTGTCGTCGTGTTTCTTAGACAATTTCTTCGAACGGCTCTATCGTTCGATGGAATCGAACCATACTTGATATCTTTCTAAGTTCCGTGTCGCACGCGTTTGGTCGATTTTATTGAATAGCCTTTCATTCATTTTATAGTTGATTGTACTTATTCAATTCAAGTGTTTCTTTGTCTTGGTTGCTATTTCTCTGTGTCATGGGACGGAAATATCCGCACGAGGCATATTGTAATTCGTCAAATACGAGGGTCGTAGGCTGAGGCAAACTCACTTTTATTTATTTCGGTCATCGAGATGACCCGATTCACTTCTCAAGCGTTTGAGTCCACGAAATCAGTATGATTTCCTCCTAGCGGGGTCGACCAAGTCTAAGAAATTTTCGTTCGATTCAAGACCACGTATTGTATTGTCATCGAGTATATCTTCCTATCAATGGTTCAGTTCGTTATATCAACTTTTACTTGCACGATATCGATTCCATATCCTTCACTTGTTTAGGGCCAATCTCGTTGTCGTTCATGCACACTCCGCTCACACATTTCTTGATTCCGAGCCACGCTCGTACTAGTATTGATCCTTTACTTAACGTAATTTAAAGATCTTCGACACTCTCCCATTCCTCAAGTCTTGCTTGAACTCAATGTATCACTTGGCTGGATCGTGTACGCATTCCAAGCGTCCCCAAAATACATGCATTCAGCCAAGCCGCATGATCTAGAAATTTGTCATTCTCACTCGAGTCGCATCGTGCACATACTCAAGCGTCCCTGAATATATGCATGTCAGCCAAATCTCGTGAGGGGTATTCCTATATTCGTGATTCACACTACCCATCCATGCCAATCCTCAAGATCAATCCTTCGATTGATAACTCATGAAATAGGGCGTCTCGCCTACCTGCTAGGCCATCTTTTCGAGGCTAAGTCAATGTCAGGATTGGAATCATAGTTCCCCAACAATAATGCCAATACTGACCCCAATCCTGGGGTCAAACCAAAGTCGATAGTACGGGATTTTCTACCCAAGCTCGCGTCACTCAGATTTCTAAACATCGAGCACGATTACCTATTCGCATCAACGCATTCGTTGTGCGTATTCGAATCCATTCAAATCACCAATTCTAACCAATTCATGTATTCGATCACGAGGTCATCTAGCTCGACAATACGTTGTGCCCCAATCTCACGCGAGTCCGATTATCCACGGTGGTTCATGAATCTCCATACAACGCACCCGCGGAATAATCATTCTCATCGGAGCGTAACTCTTGTTTGAGTTTAGACTAACTCATTTTCGATACGCAGATTGGACCTACTCAATCCTCAAATTCGATTCTTCAAGCACACAAATCCATTCTCGAGTCACCTTCGCGTCAAACCACAAATCGAAGCACACAAATTGTCACGCCAAGCTAGGTCAATCACCCCCGCTGTATGAATCACCATGCCAGCGCTCACGCGGAGTGATCGCCCTATTCGGTGCGACGCATGTGCGAGGCTGGAGTTGCGCTCGCATAAGACAAGCATGTCGACGTTGGGGTTATCGTCGAAGTAAATCCAAGTATTTTTATTTTCATTCGAGCCAAGATCGATAGTCCATTCGTCATTTCGTTCAACTAGAAAATCCACGAGCCACGTCTATATTTTCCTCGACACGTTTCAACATCCCAAGTATAGCTTTCAACGGAACAATGACATTTGCACGATCGTCATTTGCCGAGTCAGAGTACCCCCGAGTTATCGCATATCGATCTTTGATACGCCTCAATACCATCGACGATATGCGTAACCTGACGATCTTCCTTTGCAACAGATTTCGAGTCGTGCATTGATGCTGTTTGTTCGAGTCGGATATTCCACAATTTTATTTAATATTCAAGATCAAGTTCGATCGCTATTCCTCAAGCTCGTTTCAAGATCGTTGTTCAAAACTCAAGTCACATTTCATTTGAATCAATCCCAAATCGTACGCGCGATCCTCTAAGTTTCCTCGATCAAGACCATTCACTTTTATTCATCGTTCCGAATCGTTTTCTAACATGCGTTACCTATTCACAAGTTGTCTGAACGACATCTCATTCGGGACATTCGAAGTCACGATCAACTAAGCGTGACACGTTCTAAGGCTTTACGCGATCGCATCGCCTTGCCGACATACCCGTTCTATCCGTATATCTTGTAGTCTCGCTCGAACAATTTCTATAACGTCCATACACCACTCAGGGTTCGAGCCACTCGACTAGTCGTCGTCACTCATTCTTCTTCTTCTTCCAAACCTATCACATACACCACTCGAATTCAAGCCATATAATCTAGTCCTCAATCATGTTCGCGTCATGCGCTAAGACATCCTTCAGATTCGTTCGACGAATCTCTAGCGTAATCGCTCACGTCGCCTCGACGTACTAAGTCGTTCAGGCTAATCCTCAAAATCCAAGCCAATCTTTCGTGCACGCCTAAGCGTTAACTCGATAGCGTTCCTATCGATAAACACTCAAAGTGTATTTTCGCTCTCGATCGAGCGATACTTGATATCGCTCGCAACCCGATTGCACCCAAAAATCGAGGTGCGCGACACGCGGACTAAGTTGTGCCGCATAACCATCTCGTGCGGACTATATTTGAGTTTGCACGCTCACTTGCTAGGTCGACGCAAGACTAGTCAGGCACGCACACGACATGTTAACTTAGTATATGTTCTCTATCGAGTCAAGTTTAACATCGTTCGACATTGTTAGCATAAAGTTATTCAAGCAAGCCTTGTGTTTGCTAACTTCTAGCATTTTAGTTTTCCTTCTACTCAAGTCTGTCGTGGTTTGGCACAAAGGCCTTCGCCTATCGATCCCGTTCAACCGAGTACTTGTACGAGCTTTTGAAAGTATTAGACTTATTGTATGGAACATCCCAAGGCACATGAGAGAGAGCGTATACTTCTTTATTTCTAACGAGCTTTCAAAACTGAGAATTCGATGTGAAGTCCAAGGACGTGAAGCCGTGCTCTGATACCAATATGTCACGCCCCGCTCCTGTAGGAGCGATCGTCCTCGCTAAGGCGTGATGCCGCACGGGCCTAGGTTGCGCCCGTGCAAGGCCAAGTCCAGAAACGGCCGATTTGAGCTAGGCCACAGAGTCGCACAGAGTGTCCCCATTGCAGCGAAAAGTAAATAAACACAAGTAGAAGCAAATTCGATCTCTTTATTGATATTCACGAAGGTTACAAGCGGCGCTAGGCCGATATTACAAATCGCTCAAGCTCTTTCTCTGAAACATAAAAGGCGTGCCAAGTGGCTTACAAGATGGAATAATACATGGCGATGTTCCGATACATTATGTCCTGTATAGGGTGCTTCAGCTTCAGCAACGTCCCAAGGCCCCAGAGTTGGCTCCGCGCCTTAACACGTTCGATGGAAGCTCCGCACCAGCCGGCGTCTCCTGCTTCCTGCAAGCAGACTGTGGGGTTATCAGTACATTGTTATGCACTGGTGGAGAGGCTAGCTCGCCCACAATGCTATCATTATCAAACACGTTGCATTTACTTTCGTGCACCGACTATCATTCATTGTCTTTCTAATCTTGTCTTAGGGTCAATTTCATGGCACATATCATGACCTATCTCGTGTTGCTGATTTCAAGTGTCGCATGGAAAATATATGCACGACTTACCCATACTTACCGTCCGGCCTTTTCTGTCCAAAGTAAACCAAGTTAGTCAACAATTTAACATGAAGTAACTTAACGTGATTCATGTAAACATTCAATGTTACGGGCGTGTCCATGTCTCGGGTTTTAGCACGTCGTAGGCATGTTTATTCACGTCGCAGGCATGTTCAGAGTGTTACGTTTCGAGCATGTTCAGGAGGCACATTTCCAGCATGTTCAGGGTGTTATATTTCAAGCATGTTCAGGAGACACTTCATTTAGTTAACTTAGACTACTTGTTTCAATGCAAGAACTTGCACGTGGATTGCCACCAGCATAGTCCACTTAATCTACATGCATGGGTCGCTGGCTTTACAAGCCATTTTGGACATATCACGTGGGCATTCTCACCTATCGAAGCGTGATGGCTGGTACACCTTGATAGTTTCTTGAAATGCCTGGCCTTACGTCTTTTTGAGTGGCCGAGCCCCCACTCAAAGCAGCCCGTAAGCCCCATGTCTGATTCCGCCTAGGCCGGCCACGGTATTCTCCCCCATCGCCCGTGCCGCAGAATCCTTTCTCAAGACGGCCACGGTATTCCCCCCCCATCGCCCGTGCCGTTTGTCCACGACCATTTCGTATTTTACTTATCATTTAACATATCGGCTGTCTTGAGCCATAATGCGTTATCGACCAGGTTGGCGTCCGTACAGCGCGGGTAGCGAGCCCCGTTGCACGTGCCCGTCATACCTGTCGCTAACGTCTTTCATGTCTTATCTTGTATTCACTCTTTCATTTCTTTCTTTCACTTGTTCGTTCATTCATTCATGTTTCACATATTTATTCATTCGTTCATTCATTCGTTGATTCATTCATTCACGTATTACGCAACTCCCAGTGCGGGAGTCGCCTTGGCGACCCATCGGTCCCATAGCCTTTCAATGTTGCTATACTATACTCGGAACGACTATGTTGATAGTCTTCCCATTTCGTTATTGTAATCCATTCATTGTTTCATTGTTGAACGCGTACGGGACTTGAACGTAAGCTTGTGCCGTAGCACGAGCGTAGAGCGCGGTGCGAGAGTTTCTATATTTGCCGAGTTCTTTTCCATGTTCTAAACAAGCGTGCAAGATGGGATTATTCCCTTAGCTAGGTGCGTTGAGTCATTTATTAGCATACGCGGGTTATCGCCTAGCGATTCTCGTGATAGTGTCCGCATTGTTATGTGTCTAGGCTAAGCAAAGACGGGTTCATCGGAGCCACCCACCTTAGCGATGTTCGCATCGGCCGAGCGATACTCCGAGCGCATCTTTGAAAGTCTAAGTCTGGATTCATCTTGATGGGCCAATACAAGTATTGCATCGATTCTTCATCCGGTCGATGCCAACTCTTCGGGTCGATGGCTCGTTTGAGTCGTTGCACTTGCCGTGTGGATCGGCGTTCCGCTAGGACGGAGCGGGTCGTTACATAGCGATACTCCGAGCGCACCTTTGAAAGTCTAAGTCTGGATTCATCTTGACGGGCCAATACAAGTATTGCATCGATTCTTCATTCGGTCGATGCCAACTCTTCGGGTCGCCGGCTCGTTTGAGTCGTTGTACTTGCCGTGTGGATCGGCGTTCCGCTAGGGCGGAGCGGGTCGTTACACTTGGGTGCAGTGACGTCCGTGAGAGGACTCTTGGCATCCTGGGGCACCTTCACTTTCCTTGTGTTTATGGAGGATGGCCTCACGCAAGTCAGATAGATCCGGATCGACCATGTTTGCTCCTTGGATTTTGGGAGACTTTTGCGCACCTCTCTGTCCGTTTGCCGCCGGGGGCTGGACTCGAGTGGTTCTGTACAACTTCCCATCTGAGGCCAGCATAACGGTATACAGGATGCTCGGATGGTCAGAGACAGGATCAGCGGACCGAGCTTGCCAAGCTCGCGCTGCCCTAGACTTCTTTGCTCTAGTGCGTAAAGGCACATAGTAGGAAGAGTCTAGGTGATGCTGGAGAGAGTCAGACATATCTTCTTGGGAGCACAAGAGATCAGGACCATAAGACAGACGGTCGAAGACAGAGCTGCGCGGGGTAGGCGTCATGCCGCCGTCCTCAACAATCTTCATGCAGCTGGCGGACGTAGCCGCATAGGCTTTCTTCATGCGGCTGGGAGTCTCAGCCGCATGAGTTTTCTTCATGCGACTGGATGATCTGGCCGCATAGACTTTCTTCATGCGGCTGGTAGATCCACCCGCATGAGCCTCCTGCATGTGGTTGGCAAATTTGGCCACAGGAGTGCTCGGCTTCTTCTTGGGGCGCATAGAGTCGCTCTTTGTCCCTGCAAGTCCAGCATCGTAGTGCTTTCCTCTGCCGGACTTGGGGACAATAGAGTTCTCTACGGCTCGAAGTGGAGCCGTATGAGAGTCGCCTTCGCCGTCTTGGGTAGCAGAGAGTACCCCGTCCAGAGCTTGTGGAGGAGCAAATAATTTTGGCCTCCACTCGCAGCGAGCTTTCTTTGTGCGGGTTCGCTTCTGGATCGGGCCGGTACTTCCTTCAGAGAGTATCTCTTCGAACGCCTGTTGGTCGAAGCGGACGACCATCTTCTGTTGCGTGAAGCCAAGCTTGGCTGCATCCAACTGCGTCACCAACTCCTCAGCCGTAGAGAAGTTTATCTCCAGCAGAGTCGTCATCGTGTTTGCCATGAAATATAAAAGAGCAGAACAATTATCGGAGGACTGGACTTTTACTTCACGTTACAAACTCGCTTGTACAAAGAAAGCCTAGGGACAAAAGCCTAGGTACAGCAGTCTAAGTACAATTGTTTATTTTAGATTCTGGGGGATGAAGATAGAGGCTCGGAAAAGCGACGGCCGCTCTGCCTTACTCCTTGGACGATCGGTATGCAGCCTTGGCTCCAGAAGATTGCTTGGCGTTGAAGAAATGCTCTCTTTGCTCTCTCTCTGCTTTTTTCTCCAAGTATTCTCGTGCTCTCTCTAATCTCGGAAAAGGGTCCTCCTGCAAGGAAATAACACCTTGCTATTTATAAGAAGGGAATGCAATCATTAGGGTTTGCAATGATTGCCCCTTAGAGTGACGACGGCCTGTTGATTGATCAATCCGGGCCATTAATCTTGAGTGTGATGAATCTGGGCCATTTAGTATAGATTGCACCAAATCCTATCAGTAATTAATGCTGATTGGAATTAATCTCCGTGATGATGATTTGCTGATGTCTGCGAATCTGAATGAATAAGTTTAATTCATTCTCCTCCCACGTGTCCCAGATTATTGGGATTTGACCCAATCTTTGATTGCAGTAACTCTGGGAAATTGATTGGCTTTATGACACGTGTCCTGGGAGTCACTGAGCCGCATAAGGATTGAGCCGCATAAGGGTTGAGCCGCATAAGCCTGGCCACGTGTCAGGGCTGCCAGGGGAGTGGCCTCCGAATCTTCGAACCACATGATAATCTGGACCATATAATGGGTAGTGAGCCGCATGGAGATGATCCTTGTGAGCCGCATAGGGCTGTTTCGATCTGGGCCGCATAGGACAACTTCGGCCTGAGCCGCATGGGGAGTCTCCGCTCGAGCCGCATATGACTGTACACGTGTCGAGGCTGCGTGGCATTTTCTGGATCTCGGAAGGGTTGTGCCAGAGATTTTTTTTAATTTCCTAGGATTCTGTCGTTATGACAGAGTCATAATTGCCTCTTTGTGTCAGGCCTGTCGTTTTGTCAGAGCGGTCAGCCGTCAAAGTAATTAATACAGTATAGGACGGAGGGGAGAACTGTTTGTAAGCCACGTGTCTTCTCTTCTGAGCCGCATGGAACGTCTTGAGCCGCATAGTCCCTCGTGCCGCATGAATCTTTGAGCCGCATGGGCTATCTGAGCCGCATGGGATTCCCTGGCCGCATGGATCTTTCTTTATTATTTTCCATGCTTCTACATTGGCTACCCAGTCAGGGTGTTGCTCTTCACAAATGAACCCACTGTCCAGGAGCTTGTCGATCTCTTTGTCAATGGCGTCTATGATGTTAGGATAGAAGCGATGCTATTGTTGCTTAACGGGCTTAGCGTCAGGCAAGATGTTAAGCTTGTGCATTGCGACTTGCGGGTCGAGTCTCGACATGTCTTCGTAGCTCCAGGCGAAGATGTCGATATATTCTTTGACCAGGCGGATCAAAGATTCTCGGTCCTCCCCCACCAAGCTCTTGCTGATGAAGATGGGTTTGGATGAAGATCCATCCCCAAGGTCGATCTGTTCGACTTCGTCTTAGGTAGGGGGTTCTCGCAATTCAAAGCGAGACTCCCATTGCGTGCCTAGGCATTGAGCCCAGGGTTCTTCTTCGAAGAACTCTCCTGTTTGATCGTCGTTTTTATCTTCTGAAGGATGTGCGGATGTCATGTTGGCTGACAGCACCCTCTTGAAGACTGAGCCGATGCTGGTATCGGAGTCCCAAGTTGAAGTTTCAGATGAGTGAGAATGTATGACATCCTCTGCTTCTGATTCTTCTGGAGTTGTTGGAGGCGTGACATAGCCTACCCCCCGCCGGGTACGGTGATAGTATTCTTACGGCTTCCCTTTTGGCACTGGAAGTCGTAGGGGAAGGCATCGACCTTTGCTGTAATTCAGACCTTGGCCGCTCTTCAAGTTGTAATCCATCTTTTGGATGAGATACTTAGCTCGATCATTGTACCGATGGATTTACATTCTGCCGGTGTCGGGTTCTAGCTCTGTCGGTGGGAGGCCTTGGTGACGCTCGACTTTGCCAAAGATAATGGGCTTCTCGTCCTTGTTCCGAGACGGGACTATGTAACAGACTCCTTGGTACAGGACGACTCGATTTGCATGACTCACAGTCGTTATTTGTGTTTGCAACGACCGTAGAGCATTATCTATAGTGTACATGGTATTCTAATGTGGATGTCATGACCCACTCCCGAATAATCGGACACGAGTCGGACACGTCCAGCCTTCGTCGTTAGACACAACGAAGTAAGCCATACCAAGCTAGGGAAATCTAACCACATAAACTTGAATGTACACAATCACAACATCTATAAAACGTTCCCAGAAAGATAAGATCACCATAATCCACAAATCTATATAACATGAAGGTACCAGAGTCATCCGGAATGAAATATACTATGAACTCTAAAAACAGTATCTAGGAGTAAAGCTAAACAGTCTAAACCTGCAGCATCTAGCTAAGTCATGTCTCCATCCTGCTCAGCTAATGTCTCAGGCTCTGGCCCATATGGTAGAATGATATCCTGCAAGTACACTTGCAACATATCCAGTCAGGAGCGGAGTAAAGTACAATTCTAGGTAATGAACAAGAACATCATGATATGAAAATGAGTACAGGAGAACATGAACTATAAAGTACAGAAAAAGAACACGAAAGTACATGAATGTAAAGTACAAAAAATAAAGTACAGGAATGTAAACCATGAACCTGAAGTACAAGACATGATATGTGCACAATGTTTGAAATACAACTAACCTATGTGACCGACTGGGTGAGTACAGGAATATGTACAAGAGTACTTGAATATCAGTACGGCTTAGGACCCGCGTGCACGATACGAGGCCTAAGCTATCTACATGAATTTTAGAACCGGAGTTTGGTCACATAGCTAGTGTATTTTCCCTCCCCGACACAAGTACAAGAACATGAAAGTACAGGAGAACATGATATCGTGTCATAACATGTCACAAGAAAAGCACATGATACGAATGTAAATGCACAAGACCATAGAATGTACTTGCCTTGCTCCGGGAAAGTACGGGTAATGTATGGAGCTGGATGTCCTCCTGTTTAATGATTTACAAGTTGGTTAATTTCTAAACAATATCAACTAGTTGTCTTTTACTAACCACAAACTAACTATAGAATATTTATTTTAAAAAAATACTAGCTATACAACATTTCTAACTAGCTATAGAAAATATATTAAGTATACACACATATATCGTATAAAAATCATAGTAGTAATAGGGCTACCTGAACATTTATTTATGCAAAATAGTAGATATCATTATTACTACAAAGTTTATTTAGGAAGACCATGATGATACCTTGCTATCATTAAGTAGGCAGAATTTGTTTATAAATCTTGAGTAAGTATTACTCATCAAATAGGTTTTTATTAAAACTAGAATTATTAATGAGGTTTGAATGCTTAGCCAAATCTCAAGTAATAAGCTCAACTCAACACAACTCATAGTCCGCATACAACCTAGGCTCCAAGCAACCTTGGCACAATCCTGACTCAGCAAGATATAATTAGAACTCATAAATTCAACCAACAGTTTATAACAATACAACCCAAAAGTCTAGTAGATCATCCAAATCCAAAGTTTCATTAAGACAAGCTCCCACTTTCGTTGTTAACATTTAGCAGCCTCTTGGACTTAAAGCTCAAATGAAACCCAACCTTCCACTAACATCATTCCCAGCCATGATATAGGACCTATCAACTGCAAGTAAATGGATGAACCTTGTATCCGTGACCAGTTCAAGCATTCTAAGGCAAAAATTCCCAAACATACAAAAGTTAGAACAACTACTAGTCTAAAATTATATCTACATAGTACAAACATTTGAAGTTGTAACTCCACTTCCCGATTTTGAGAAAATAAATTTGATTTTTAAAGCATTCCTAATAATAATAATTGTTGATTGAAGTTTCAAATAATAAGTTTAGTTTTAAAATAATAAATTTTGTGATCTATTTTGGAGGGAAATAATTTTAGGAGCAGAATTTAAATTTAAAAGTTTGTTGTAACAAACTTGGGGCCCACCACTTAACCTCTTAACTGATTTTTATAATTTCTGTGCAATTATGAAAAGGCAGGGGGGTTTATGAAATTTTTCCTTATGAGGGGAGGTCAGTTTGCAAATAACTTTGGACGGGGAGTGTAAAGTGCAAATTTGCACTTTATTAATTTAAGGAATGAGATAACAGTGAGTTCTCATTCCATTTCTTTTCTGAATTAATTCCTTTGAGTTCTTCCCTCTTCCTGAGCTCGGCGACGACCCCGACGACGACGGCAACAACCCCGACAACGACGGCGATGACCCCGACAGCAGCGGCGATGACCATAACAACGACCATGGCGGGACGAAGACCATCGTGATCGGCGGTGGTGTTCGAAATCTCCCCGAATCTCAGAAATCTTTCTCCGGCGATCGAAACCACAAAGCCGATCGATCGATCAATCTAGAAGCTAGTAAGTATGCTTGCATCTCATCGTGCCTAATTTCTTGATCACAGGAATTATCCTTCAATTCTTCTGAGAGATTTTTCTTCCGTTAATGTTATGTAGAACGTCGGATCTAACCGATTAGCTAGATCGAGATTTTGTGAGTTGCGACTGGATCGAAGAAGAACGGTTAGTGGTTCGATTCCTCTTTCATTCTAGAATTCTGTTGGTAAAGTCGTGGATACTGTGAGTCCATGTTAGTCTTAGGTTTGTCCTGATTTTGTTGATCCTTGAATTTTAGTAGCAGATCGAATGGATCGATCGGTTGAATCGCCAACTCCTTGATCCGCAAATTCAAATCGGGTGAGTTATTTTGTTTACTCTTTCATTATTCCTTTTGAAGTCTGATTTTTCGATTGGGACTTGATGTTCGATTTCGATCAAATTCTTATTGGAACGAATCTTGTTTTTGGTCAAAATTTGAATCTGGAGGTCTTGAATCAGTTTTGCATCTCTGCGTTTCGAAACAAACAGAGGAGATGCAGCTGGTTTTGAAAATTCTTTTGAGCGCCAACTGTTTGTTGTAATGTCTGCTTCAGGACTACACCTGTGAAGTTGCACGCGAAAGTTGTATCTGCGGCGTGGTGTGCTCCTTCACTTCCAAATTTGTTGCAGGTATATTCTTCTACCTTTTTGATTATTGTAGGGTTCGTATGCTTAAAGCATGGTGTGTGTGTACATGCCTGGGGTCGGGTACGTGGAGTTCGAGTGTTCGCTTTCCTCATTAGACCGTGTCGTGTTCGCGTATGTTGCTTGTGATCGTGTTCGAACCTGGGTTAATATTACTGTTGGGGATTTCAGCTTGAATCTGGATTGTGGTTGCTTGAAGAGTTGATCCGTAGCGAGCATGTCAATTAGTTTATTTTGAATCAAGTATACAAGTGTTTATATATATATATTTTTAATTTGGAGTTTTCATCTTTAGCTTAGATACTGAGCTATTGATTCAATTCTATGTTTGTAATAATTTTGTCCAACTGTTCTTATTTTGAGTTAGTGTTGAGTTGGTTGTTTGTTCATTCCTCTTCTATTTTGCTTTAGGAATGGGGGAAACTAAATTCTGTGCATATAAATCTCATTTCCTTGGAATAATGGTCATTTTTGTCTAACCATTTTTGGGTAAATGGAGTTGTTGTGATAGGCCTATGCATTTGTATCATTTTGCAACTTGTCTTACATTGTGGACCAGTGGATAGCCGTTAGGCTTGGGTCGGAATATTGGGTGCTGTAAACAACAAGTTCTGGAGTGGGAGGGTTGCCAGTTTTGGTTATCTATTTTATTCTTTGAATTTGGCCTTGGTTGAGAGTCTGATATATTACTGGAGTTCAATGCTCTAGTTGGGTTTAGGGATGGGTGTGCTGAACCCATCAGTGTAGTTTCACTTGTGGTGTAAGCTGAACTTGAGTAAACCAAGTTCTGGTTTATTACGAATTATACTATATGGATCAATATTAGCTAATTCAGAATATTTTATATAAGTGTTGATCATAGAATTTATCTACGATGATAAGTACCTTATGAGATCTTTTGTGTAGAAAATTGGAAATTAAAGTTCTATTCTAAAAACTAACAGGTTGGACTATACTCATAAATAATTAAACTAGAAATGGCTAATTAGTTAAAAGTTTTTAGTGCTAGCAACAATTTTTTAGCTAATGACTAATGTTTATAACTTAACCAACTTGTACCTAATTAAACAGGCATATATCCAGCTCTATTGTCTACCCGTACTTTCCCGGAGCAAGACAAGTACTTTTTTATGATTTTATGCATTTATATTCTTGTACTCTTTCTTGTGACACGTCATGACACGATATCATGTACCCATGTACTCCTGTACTATCTTGTTCTTGTACTTGTGTCGGGCGGGGAAATACACTAGCCATGTAACCAATCTCCGGTTACTATATTCATGTAGATAGCTTAGGCCTCGCATCGTACACGCGGGCCCTAAGCCGTACCATATTCATGTACTCCTGTGCATGCTCTTGTACTCACCCCAGTCGATCATATGGACTAGATGTATTTTAAATATTGTGCACTTATCATGTCTGGTACTTCAGGATTATAGTTTCATTCATGTACATTATATTTTCTGTACTTTATATGTTCCTGTACTTTACATTCCTGTATTTATTTTCTGTACTACTTTCCTATACTTTCATATTCATTTCTGTATTTCATTTTCATGTACTCCTGTACCCAGTTTCATATCATGTTTTTGTTCATTACCTAGAACTGTACTTTGCTCCACTCCTGAATAGGATATGTTGCAGGTGAGTTGGAGGCTCTTTGCGACACATATTATGGCCGAGAGCCAGTAGATGCAGGAGAGCCAGCTGGAGTTGCTCTTGACTTAGAGGCTGCAGAAGCCTAGAGCTTTACCTTAGTACTTTTTATTTTCCATGTATTTTGAGACTAGTAGACTCTATCTTTCATTTGCTGGAATGTAATAAATTCTGAGACTTGTACTTTACCTTTATTTTGGGATACGTTTATAGATGCTGTGATTTCATACTTATTCATGATTATCTGGTTAGATTTTCCTATATTGGTACAGCTTACTTCGTCGTGTCCAACGACGAAAGCTGGGCATGTCCGACTCGTGTCCGATTATTCGGGAGCGGATCGTGACATGTTTTTAGTAGTGGCCCATGCAGGTATATCCTAATAGTACCTAGGTATTAGAGTACTATTGGGGGACTTGATTTACACTATGGAAAACTTAAATCACAGCATAGGAAATTGGGTACATCGGGTATATATGGTTATTTTATGAATATTTATATTACTTGTAGAATAGATTTTTATCAATCACGAAGTTTTCTTTTGTTGCATGATGGTTGCCACGAGGAAGACCGCTGATCAGTCAGGAGTTGCAGGCAGCTCGGATCAGCCTGCACCAGATGCTCCAGTAGATCAGCTTCCACCACCGCCTCCTATCTTTCCTCCGCTGCCCTCGACGACGATGTTTGACGGCGCTCAGGTGATGGCTATGTTTCAGTAGTTTATGGAGGCCCAGAACCACTAGGCTGAGCAGTTCAGAGAGGCTCAGAGTCAGCAGGCCGCACAGTTCAGAGCGATTGTCGTCGATGCACTCAGGACCAGAGAGCCGACAACACCAGCTCCAGCAGCACCGAGACCAGGGACGGCCAAGGACTACCAGAACCTCTCTCCGTTGGACTTCTGGGGCAACGAGGGGATAGTTTATACGAACGAGTGGCTGGAGAATGCAGAGAGAGCCTTGAAGATGGCACAGATCCCGGATAACCTGAAGGTGGAGATGGCGAGTATACGACTCTTCGATTTGGCCAGAGCTTGGTATCGGGAGGAGCCCCAGTTGACGGCCCCAGGTGTCTTAGACAGATTTCAAAACCCTGTTCAAGGAGAAGTTTTCCCATATGTGGAGCGGAATGAGCTGAGGATGCAGTTTGAGACGCTGCAGCATGGGACTATGACGGTTGTGGAGTACACTTCAGAGTTTACTAGACTCAGCAGGTTCACGGAGAACCTAGTCAGAGCACCGAAGGACAGAGCTTGGAGATTCAAGAAGGGTCTCACCAGGGAGCTGCGACACGCGGTGGCGATTAGTCAGACGACGACATATGCGAGCATCCTCAAGATTGCTCAGGCTGTAGAGAAGGAGGCAGACCCGAAGCTGAAGAGGGACCGGGACATTGGCAGCAGCAGTTTGCAGGCACCAGCGAAGAGGGTCCAGACTCAGATTCAGGCGAGGCCACAGCAGCATCACCGTCCAGCCAGAGCTCCTGCACATCAGCATCAGAGACAGCAGTAGCCAGCTATTTGTGCTTTCTGTTATCGGTCGGGACATCGCTTCGACGAGTGCCGCAAGAGGCTCGGGCTCTGCCTATTATGCGGATCAGATACACACCAGATGAGGGACTGCCCACAGGCTGTAGCTAGACTGACTGGAGGACCTAGAGGAGCTAGATGACCACCATCTGCACCACCTAGAGCTCTACCAGCTGCACCGCAGAGGGTTCCAGCTTTGTCTACCCAGCAGCAGCGTTTTGTATAGCACCAGCAGCAGAGGGAACCACCACAGCAGGGACGTGCTTACGTCATGGCTGAAGTTAAGGAGGATGAGGCAGTACCAGATGTGATCACAGGTTCTATACTTTTACATTCATTTCCTGCCATTGCATTGTTTGATTCTGGAGCCACACATAGCTTTGTATCATATGAGTTTCTGCATAGACACGGCTTCACACCCAAACCCACTAGGGGGAACTGTCGGATTATGACAGGAGGAGGGGTAGTGCCAGTGAGTGAGATGGTATATTGTCCTATCACTATTGCTGGAAGGGAGATTAGGGCTCGACTTCTAGTGATGCCATTGCCCGGATTTGATATAGTCCTCGGCATCGACTGGATGAGCGAGCAGTTTGCCGTAATCGACTGCCATGAAGGGAAGGTGATTTTTAGCCCGCCAGGGGTTCCACCGTTCGAGATCAGTAGATGAGTTGCAGAGAGGCCAGAGGGAGTCTACTTCGGAGCAGTTGCAGAAGACCAGGAGTTGCCGCATCCGTTGATTGCAGAGTATCTAGACGTCTTCCCCGAGGAGTTGCCAGGATTGCCGTCGGATCGAGATGTGGAGTTCAGCATCGACCTAGTACCCGGATCAGCGCCGAAGTCCCAGTATTGCTATAAGATCAACCCGAAGGAAGCTGCAGAGTTGAAGGCCCAGATTGATGAGTTGGAGGACAAGGGTTTTATTCGGTCCAGTGCTTCATCCTGGGGAGCACCGGTACTCTTCATGCCCAAGAAGGATGAGACTGTGAGGATGTGTATTGATTACCGTGCACTCAATAACATCACCATCAAGAATAAATACCCTTTACCGCGGATTGATGAGGTGTTTGATCAGCTTAGTGGAGCGAAGGTCTTTTCCAAGGTTGACCTTCGGTCGGGGTATCATCAGATGAAGGTTCGGGAGCAGGATATTTCGAAGACAGCTTTCAACACCCGATACAGCCAGTATGAGTTCCTGGTGATGCCGTTCGGACTCACCAATGCCCCAGCAGTGTTTATGAACTTGATGAATAAAGTTTTTCACAAGTATCTGGACAAGTTTGTCGTAGTCTTCATTGACGACATCTTGATCTATTCGAAGACCGAGGAGGAGCATGTGGAGCACCTGCGAATTGTGTTAAAGATTCTGCAGAAGGAGAAGCTGTACGGGAAACTCTCAAAATGTGAGTTTTTCTTGGACAGAGTGGAGTTCCTAGGGCATGTGGTGACTGGAGAGAGAATTTATGTAGATCCTAAGAAGATTAAAGCATTGGAAGCATGGACACCTCCCAAGTCAGTAGCAGAGATTCGTAGTTTCCTGGGTCTAGTAGGATACTACAAGAAGTTTGTGAAAGATTTTGCCAAGATAGCGGAGCCGATGACCAAGCTTATACGGAAGGACGAGGAGTTCATCTGGAGCGACGCCTGTCAGACAACATTTGAAGAATTGAAGAGAAGACTCACCGCAGCGCCAGTTCTAGCTTTGCCATCAGGGTCGGGAGGATTCGTCATCTACAACGATGATTCAGGAAAAGGCTTGGGATGTGTACTTGAGCAGAACAAGAGGCCCATTGCTTATGCTTCTAGACAGTTGAGGCCTCATGAGAAGAATTACCCTAAATATGACTTGGAGCTTGCAGCAGTCATTTTTGCCTTAAAACTGTGGAAGCACTATTTGTATGGGGAGAGAGTGGACATCTTCACGGACCACAAAAGCCTGAAGTATGTTTTCACTCATAAGGAACTGAATATGAGGCAGCGCAGATGGCTGGAACTCATGAAGGATTTCGACATCAATCTGCAGTACCACCCTGGAAAGGCGAATGTGGTAGCAGATGCTCTCAGTCGATATCCTGTTGCTATGTTTCTCACTATAGACCGGGTCCGGCATCTTCTAGAGGATCTCGAGAGTCTGGGGATTGAGATTGTTCTACCAGGAGTAGGAGGGCAGCTGATGCACGTGCAGATACAGTCAGGACTGTTAGAGAGGATCAGGGAGGTCCAGTTTTTTGATGAGGGACTCCGATGTCTCAGAGGCCAGGCGGAAGCAGGATTGCTCGACAACTTCACTATTGCAGAGGATGGATACCTGAGGCACGGGATTCAGTTGTGTGTGCCCAAGGATCTGCGGAAGGAAGTTATGCAGGAGGCCCACCAGTCGTAGTATTCTATTCATCCTGGGTCTACCAAGATGTACAAGGATATGTGAGAGTATGTTTGGTGGTACGGGATGAAGAGAGAGGTTGCCAGATTTGTTTCCAGATGCCTTGTGTGCCAGCAAGTCAAGACGGAGCGCCATAGACCAGCAGGATTACTCCAGCCTTTACCTATTTCGGAATGAAAGTGGGAGCATATCACCATGGACTTCGTCTCTGGATTACCGCATACTCCCAGTGGCAAAGACGCTATGTCACGACCCGATCCCAAATAATTGGGTCGAAACGGATCATGCTCAGCCTGCACCGTTGTTGAGACGACGGCAGTAAGCTGTATCCACTATTGCAGGTAATCACAACAACATCTATATATTTGTCACAACTCAATATTCGGGAATTTAAAACTTTATTTAACATTTGAAAATACAACTGGAATTAGAAAGACTGAAGTAAAATGCTGAATTCGAAATATCCAAAATTCTAAAACAATAAATCTGGAAACAGAAAATCTAGCTAAGCGTTCGGCTCGTCGGCCTCAGGTCCTGCGTCCTCCAATGGGGACTCTGGCAAAACCACAGGGTACAGAACTAGGTCATAATAACTGTTGTATAACAGCTCAGCATCCTCAAAATCTCCTAAAAATGTTATCTCCTGTCAGGAGGGAGCAAAGTACAATTCATGATAATCAAACAATTAAAATAATAATAGAGTTATGCACTTTTAAACAATTTGAAATAAACAGTTCTCCAGCAGTTAAAATATTATGATGTGAATAGGCAATGAATATGACCGGCTTGGGTTGTATAGTGAATGATATGGCTTATCCCCGTGTGTATGAGGGGCAAGCTAATACAGTTCTAAATTATTACTTTGGATGTGGTCATACTCATTACACTACTCCCCCAGTACCCAACAGTCAATCAGTCAGTGCTCTCAGAGAGAGTTCCGTGTTGCATCGTGGTTTAAACTTGCAATAAAACGATTATTAAATAATTGTAAACTAACACAAAATGTACTTGCCTTTGTTTACGACTGGAAACGGTGTTGATTCCGGGAAGATGCTAGGTTAGTCTCCGAGATCCTACAGTTGGAGAACTTGACTTAGAACCATTGTGAAACCAAGCTAGGTGTGCTAGTTGCAATCTCTAGTAGCAGGTCCTAGTCAGATTTTAAGTTTGTTTATTCTACTACTAACGGTTTACGACACGTGCTACGTTGGTTCTCATTTAGTTGGATAGCCAGTTTCTGATTTTACTTAGAAAAATCGTCGTTACCGGTTAATTCGCAAAACTTTATATTTTTTTAATATTATACATATAAAAATATATTTTCTTTCAATGATAAAATGTGGGTTTTGTTAATTATCAATATTTTAATCAAGTTATTTTATCGTGAGAAAACCTTATTAATTTATACAAAATATTTATCAGTCATTTTGTTACGAAGCGCCTATTAATATAAATGATAAAACCATCCAGAAAATTAAAGGAAAATCAACCCAGAAAATAAATGAAAAACCTAGACTATGCAATACAGGGGCACAGCTGACAGAATAGGAATCTGGGCTTATGCACTTACAAACTTTACATAAATTAAAATAAGAGAAAATTAGTTAGTCTGACTAATATCTTGTATTTTAAATATCGAAAACAAAAACTAAAAATAAAATAAAATCTTAGGAGTCTCAGACTTGGTCCAATCATCACTATTAGCTAATGCCTCAACGTCCGGGTAAAACCGATTTCGTTTGCATTTTCGCTAGGGCCCACGGACCGGTATGGTCGTCGCCCGAAAATTCATATTAAATAAAATATTTTCCGAAAACCGATTTGAAATTTATTTCTAAAATTTTATAAAAATTTGGGCAACATTTCCTCTATTTTCGGGACAACCCAAAATTGGAAAAATGTGCCGAAACACCCATAATAAAAGTCCCAAACCAGGGAACACCCAGAAATAACTTCCAAACCATTTTACACCAAAATTAAATTCACAGAATAATTCCCGAAGCTTAATCGGAAACCCGAAATATAGTTTCGGGAATTCTCAAAATGAAATCGAAAACCACAGCGTCCAAAATCCAGAAAACATATTTCGGAAAAATCCGAAATAAACCCAGAACATTACAGAAACGTCTCCGGAAAATTCGAAGTCACTACGTCGCTCTAAAACCGAATTCCCGGGAGGGAATCAGGGACCAATCTCATCATTGACTACCGAAAAAAATGGAACGGAACCAGAATTATACCTTGGGTTGCTCGGCTAGAGCTCTCAGATGAAAAATTTGGAAGAAAAGCCAAATTCCCTTGGACTCGGAATATCCCAGAATATGCGAGTCGGAACCCACAAAAATTACGGGAACGTCTCCACGGAAACAGCTCCACGGAAATGGCTCCACGGAAGTGGCGAGTCGGAACTCACCAAGGGCTGCGAACAACGGGTCAGAGTTGCATGAAGGGTGGCCCGGTCGAGATCGGGAACGAAAACCGACAGAAGCTCACGGGTCAACGCCGAAGGGGCGAACGGAACAGCAGTAGTGGGCCCTGCACGGCAGGCCGAAGTGGCGCTGCGCAGGAGGTTGAGCGGACGGAGGTCTCGGGCGGAGGTTGCCGGCGTCGGGGCGCCTGGAGGCGGGGCCGAGAGGGGGTCCGGCGGGACGGCGCTGGAAGGGCGGCCGCGCGGGGAGGGCCGCGGCCTGGGGGTGCAGGTCCGGCGTCGGGTGCGGACGCGGCTCGGGCTCGGAAAGCGGGGAAGCCTTGGGGCGCGCCGATCAGGGAGAGGGGTCGACGGGTTTGCTTGGTGGAGAGAGTGTGAGTGGGTGAGAGGGTGAGAGAGGAATGGGAATTATGGGATGGTGGTGGTGTTGTATTTTAATAGAGGAGTAGGGAAAGAGAGTGCTGGAGATGATTTGGTGGAGAGTGAGTGAAGGAGAGAAAAGTGAGGGGAGTTTTTGAGTGTGCTGGAGCTTTGATTTCGTGAGAGAGGGGTGATGTGGAGAATGAGTGGTAGTGGTGGGTATTAAAAAAAGGAAGAAATGGGAGTTGTGGAGGAGAGTTGTTTCTGGAGAAATAAGGGGCGCGTGCGTGTGTGGATCTGGTCTTGGGAGACCAGATCAGGAGGGAAAAAAGTATTTTTATATATAATAATAATAACTATGTATAAACAGGAGTAAAATAAATTTGTTTTGAATGGAATTGAGTTTCAGGAACTGGGACTCGGGTTCGGAGTCCAGACCCGGGATTGGAGTCCGGGCACGAAATCGGGGCAGGGCTACAAACAAAAACCCAATGATAATATTAAAATAATATTTTTTCTAATCCGACTAATAATAATATATAATAATAATAATAATAATAATGTAATAATAATAGAACTAAACTAATATCATTGTAACTCCAATAATTCATAAAATCTGGGTTTCACACGCTATTTGGGTGATCGTGGACAGACTGACGAAGTCTGTTCATTTCATTCCGTTCAAGGTTGGGCTGTCGATCGAGAAGCTTGCGGACCTCTACATGCGTCAGATCGTGAGGATTCACGGGGAGTCGATGAGCATCATTTCAGACAGGGACAGCCGCTTCACATCACATTTCTGGAGGAGTCTACAGCTAAGCTTGGGGTCACAGTTGAAGTTCAGCACCGCCTATCATCCACAGACGGACGGGCAGTCCGAGAGGACCATTCAGACATTGGAGGACATGCTGCGAGTTTGCGCACTTGATTTCGACGGTTCGTGGGAGGATCATTTGCATCTGGTGGAGTTTGCCTATAACAACAGTTATCAGGCTAGCATCGAGATGACACCGTTCGAGGCACTGTATAGGCGAAGATGTCGCACGCCTTTATCTTGGGACGACGTTGGCGAGAGAGCTTTGCTTGGGCCAGAGATGGTGGTAGACTCAGCTGAAAAAGTCAGACTGATCAGGAAGCGTCTCAAGGTTGCGCAGGATCGGCAGAAGCTGTCACGCCCCAGAACCAGAATACTGGAGAGCGGAGGAATGACTCAGCCAGCTACGTATTACGGGTAGATAAATACCGTATAATACGATCAATGCTGTCTAAAAGACGAGGGGGTGCATACTACATGAAAGTCTCACTATGGTCATTTCACATCAATTGTCTCAATCATTCAAATAAGAAACAGAAATAGAGAACATGTAAGATAAAGCAGTAAGGCGTCCCAAACGCTCAGTCAAAATGTTCTTGATATCTGGCTTTACAAAACATAGCCAGATGATGTAGTAAAGTTTACACAATTGTTATCAGCTGTAGTCTGACTTAATTACAATTATGTAAAAGTAAGTACAAGACAATCCGACTAACATGTCGGTGCCAAACGGCAAGGTATTAAGTAAATAACAAAACGAGCGGGGAAGTAAGGAACCCACTCGAGTCCTCCTGCGATTATCCCTCTAGTATTGACCATCTTGGAGGTGGAAGTAAGCTGAGTCCTCGGGGACCGGCTCTAAATCTGGTCATGCAAAACCAGAGAGGTTAGACCTCCAATAGCAAGTACCACAAGGGAGCACGATATACGGAATTAAAACCCGTAATAAGAGAATATGATAAGTAGATCTCTGTTTGCCACGGGGATTCACATAACATCACGACACTTCGAACCAACCTCCCAACCAAACAAGGACAGAAGTTGGCCCGTCATGCCCTGACATTCTGATCATCTCAGTTAGGTAACAGAGTAGGTACAGTACACAAACAAATCAATTTAAACGACCATGCAACTACTACGGCTTGCTACTGTGAGTTCCAAGTTATCCTGGAATTATACAATAAAGGATTCCTCAGTTCTTACTATGTGCAAGCAAGGCTAGTTTATCCAGTCAATCAATTGCGCCAATCATGAATTAGACGAGTCCCAGCGGGACGCCCGTCATCAATATACAATATACAATAGATAATATAACCAGATACCGCTCCCTGCCCGTGTGGCAGATTTGTAGTATCCGTGGGGACCAACCGACCTGTCGGGCACTACTAGTCCCAAGAGGGCTGCCATGTAAAAACTCGGAAATCTATTCTCTCCATACAATCATTATTTTATTTAACCTAATAGTCTCTACGTTGAGTGAAATCACATGCCGTGGATCATGGTCATTCGGAATGAGTACTTTCGTACGGGGTACGATATGCACAACTCTATAACGATGCCCGTGCGGTTAGGTTGTAGGTCTTACATAGCGTAATACAACAATCCAAACTAACCACGAAATAATCATGCCTTGACCATAAAGTACACATGCTTCTTTTGTAAAAAAAAAATAAATAAATAAATAAATTGAAGCCTGCATGTGTGTCTGTATGTCAATATTCAGGATCGGCCAATCGATTATAATAGTACATAGTTAATATGAACGTGTCTCATTCATTCAATTTAATAAGACGACTAGCCAGTCTCTTAGTTCCAACTAGGAACGCATGATCAATTATTAGTCAAGTAACAGTCGGGGTCAATTCGTGACGAGGCGTAAAAGTCAAATTAGTATTAAGCATGGTCGAGTCCATAACTAGTATAAAATAGTTGGTAACATATTCTTGAAGCCAAGGAAAGATCTACAAATTTCATGTTGGGAGTTGGAAGAAATTCTAGCCACAATTTCGTCAATTAGGACATATAACAGTCAGAAACAACCAAAATAGGCATTAAGCGGCCTATTCTGTGACATGCATGCGGACTAACTGCGACATGCGGCTCATGCGGCATATGCGGCCCAACTGCGATACCATATGCGGCTGCTGCGACATGCGTCTCATGCGGCTCAACTGCGACACCATCATGCGCCTACTGCGACATGCGCCTCATGCGGCTCATTCGCGACACCATCATGCGCCTACTGCGACATGCGTCTCATGCGGCTCAACTGCGACACCATCATGCGCCTACTGCGACATGCGCCTCATGCGGCTCATTCGCGACACCATCATACGCCTACTGCGACATGCGGCTCATTTGCGATACCATCATGCACCTACTGTGACATGCGCCTCATGCGGCTCATTCGCGACACCATCATGCGCCTACTGCGACATGCTCCTCATGCTGCAGATGAATATAGAAACGAACAAAAATACTTTTGGCCATAACTTCCACAAAATAAATCGAAATCTAACTTTTCAAAAAACAAACTTTAGTAGAATTAAATTCTCTACAACATGGAACCACTTATTTTCGAAAACAACAATATTTGATAGATCAAAACCCAAAAATTCATATGAAAACCCAAACTTAAAACTTAAATCTACACCCAACCATCCATGGAAATCAAGAACTTCAAGACCTAAACTTGTAGAGGAAGAAAAGATGAACAACATGGACTAAAAATAAATGGAGATGCATGAAATCCCTCATGGTGTGCAAGATGTACTTGCCTCTCCAAATGGGTGGGTGGGAGAGTAATGGAGGAAGAAGAAGAGAAATGGTGAAGTGAATGAAGAGAGAGAAAGGGGATGGACTTTAAATAAATGAGTGGTGGTAGGTGGGGAGTTGGGTTCATGATGAACCAAGAAAAACCGAAAATAAACCAATCTAGGCCGAACCCAATAACTAAAGCAGAAAGTAAAATGCAGAAAGTAAAATACAGAAAAATAATTAATATGAAATTAAAAGAATTTAAATACAGAACAATACATGATAAATATTAAATAAATACGTATTCTGGGAACGAGAAGTGACATCTCTACCCTCCTTAGAAAAAATTCCGTCCTCGGAATTTCAAATTCAAGCAGGATGAGAACATCAAAGTTAAACTAATCTAAGTACAAGCAATTGGAGCAAGAAATCATTTTACAATATCAACAGCAGTAACATATCTATGTTTAACAATCTACGACATCAAGCAATTCTACTCATAAGGTGACAAGCATGAGGAGTTAAGACAATCAAGGTATACAGAAAGAGATATACCTTGTGAGTCAAACAGGTGCGGATACCGTGATCGGATATCATCCTCACGTTCCCATGTTGACTCTCCTAAAGAGTGATGACCCCAAGCAACCCGGACAAGGCTAATTGTTCGGTTCTTGAGTATCTTCTCTCTTCGGTCCAAAATAGACACAGGCTGTTCCTCGTAAGACAGGTTGGTACCAACAACCAGCTCAGAATGATCAAGGATATGGCTTGGGTTCGATACATACCTTCGCAACTGAGATACATGAAACACGTCATACACCTCTCGTAACGAAGGTGGAAGGGATAAACGATAAGCAACATCGCCTATCCGATCAAGGATAACAAACGGGCCCACGTACCGCGGACTCAACTTCCCGCAAATGCCAAATCTAATGACCCCACGGGTAGGTAAGATCCGCAAGAATACGTGGTCCCCAACAAAAAACTCTAGCGGCCTACGATGCTGGTCCGCCCAATGACGATGCCGATCCTGCGCAACTCGAAGTCGCTCTCTAATTCCCTTAACCAATTCAACTGTCTGAACAATCATTTCTGGGCCTAACATCTTCCTCTCCCCGATATCATCTCATGCTAGTGGCAACCTACACTTCTTACCATATAGTGCTTCAAATGGCGCCATCTGGATACTGGCTTGATAACTGTTGTTGTATGAGAATTCGACAAAGTACAGGTGGCTCTCCCAAGATCCCCCAAAATCCAGAGTACAAGCTCGCAACATATCTTCTAGGGTCTGAATTATTCTTTCTGATTGCCCGTCTGTCTGGGGATGGTAAGCCGTACTAAATCTTAACTTGGTATCCAGACTATGATGTAAGCTCTTCCAGAAATATGATATAAAACGGGTATCTCGGTCTGACACAATGCTGACGGGGACTCCATGCTGCCTGACTATCTGCTGCATATACAACTCTGCCAACTTTTCTGTAGATTGCCCTACTCTGAAAGGAAGAAAGTGTGCCACCTTTGTAAGCCGATCTACTATCACCCAAATAGCATCTTTACCACTTGGTGATCTCGGTAAACCGGTCACAAAGTCCATTGTGATGTGTTCCCACTTCCATTCCGGGATAGGAAACGGTTGCAATAACCCAGCTGGTCTCTGCTGTTCTGCCTTCACTTACTGACATACCAAGCAACGGGAAACAAATCTAGATATCTCCCTCTTCATCCCATTCCACCAGAAGTGTTGCTTGATATCTTGGTACATCTTGGTCCCTCCAGGGGGTATAGAATATTGAGAACTGTGAGCTTCTGTCATAACCTCCTGTCTGATATCTCCACTAGACACACATAGGCGTGATCCAAACCTAAGCGTACCATCTTCATGAATTTGCATCTCCTTTCTGAGTCCTGACTCACATTCTACTCTAAGCTTTTGAATCCTTGGGTCCTGTGCCTGAGCTGCCTTGATCCTGTCTACCAAGTCGGATTAAACTTGTAAACTTGTTAGAACTCCTACATCACTAGGAAGTATAACTTCGATGCCCATCTCCTGAAGATCTTCTAAAATGTGCTTCTGTGTTGTCAACATAAATGTGCCGCCTCTCCTGCTAAGAGTGTCTGCTACCATATTAGCCTTGCCTGGATGATACTGAAGCTCCACGTCATAATTCTTGATCAACTCCAACCATCTTCTCTGTCTCATGTTCAGCTCCTTCTGAGTAAAGATGTACCTTAGACTTTTATGATCTGTGTACATGTCTACTCGATCACCATATAAGTAATACCTCCATAGCTTCAAAGCAAATACTACTGCCGCCAACTCCAAGTCATGAGTTGGGTAATTCTTCTCATAGTCTCGAAGTTGTCTAGATGCATATGCTATCACTTTCCCATGTTGCATGAGGACACGTCCAAGTCCCTTACCTGACGCATCGTAATATACTGTAAAACCTCCGGGTCCAACTGGCAATGTAAGAATAGGCGCTGATATCAACTTCTGCTTCAGATTCTCAAATGATGCCTGGTATTCTGTCGACCAGACGAATGGTACATCCTTCCGTGTCAAGCATGTCATGGGCGCTGAAAGCCTTGCAAAGTCTGATACGAATCTTCTGTAATATCCTGCCAATCCCAAAAAACTCTGCACATCAGCTACGATCTTGGGTACTTTCCAACTCTCTACTGCTTCTACCTTCTTGGGATCTACTGCTACTCCAGCTCCTGATATGATATGACCCAAAAATGAAATATGATCCGACCAAAACTCACACTTGCTGAGCTTGGCATACAACTGGTTCTCTCTCAAAACCTGTAACACTTTCCTGAGGTGGTCTTCATGCTCCTCTTCACTGGCAGAATATACGAGAATGTCGTCAAGAAATACAACGACAAACTGATCTAAGTATGGCATAAAGATGCGGTTCATCAAATCCATAAATATTGCTGGAGCATTGGTCAAACCAAACGGCATTACTAAGAATTCATAATGCCCATACTTCGACCTGAATGCTATCTTGGGAATATCCTTCTTCCGAACCCTCACTTGATGATACCCTGAACGAAGATCTATCTTGGAGAAAACTCTAGCTTTGCTCAACTGATCAAACAAGTCGTCGATCCTGGGTAGTGGGTACTTGTTCTTTACTGTCGCCGCGTTAAGCTTCCTATAATCAATGCACAATTTGGATGACCCATCTTTCTTTCCCACAAGTACCACTGGTGCTGCCCATAGTGATATGGTAGCTTGGATGAACTTCTTCTCCTTCAGTTCCTCTATGTGCTGATATACCTTGGCCTGCTCTGAATCCGCCATTCTGTAAAATCGATCTGATATCGATTTAGTTCCAGGTGCCAATTCTATACTGAACTCAATATCTCTTACTGGCGGTAGCCCTGGAAGTTCTTCGGAAAATACGTCCAGAAACTCTTCAACTACCTTCGGAACTTGAACTTCTTCCATTGCCGTTATTACTTCCTGCTCTTGTTGAGTTGCCTCTGATCTGACTAAGGTGAATCTCTTCATGCCTGGAATATCAAAAGATACACTCCCTCTACGATAATCTATTGTCGTATGACTGTCTTTTAGCCAGTCCATGTCTAAGATAACGTCGAAATTTCTAACAGAAAATTCTATCAACCGGGCGGGTAAGGAATGCCTGCAAACTACAATGCTACACGCTAGAATAACTCTACTAACTCCTACGAGCCCATTGCCAGTGAGTATATTCAACATCCCTAGCAATGTCTCAAACTCCATTCCTAGCCGTATCGTAAATTGTGCAGATATAAATGAGTGTGATGCTCCTGAATCAAACAATGCTACTGCGGAATATGAGGCAACGAGAATGTTACCTGCCACAACATCTCCCGATGCTAATGTCTCCTCTAAGGACAGAGTGAATGCCTGCCCTCGACCTCCTTGATGGTTCCCATGTTGCGGTCTAGCCTGGTGTTGCTGCTGGCCCCTGCCTTGATGATGCTGGGGTGGTCTATGCTGGTGTTGCTGCATCGGCGGTCCCTGCTGCCGAAATATCTGAGCCTGTGGCATTAACGGACGCTGGGCCAATGGTCTCACTGCCACTGCGGGTCCTCGATACTGTCCTGTCCCTGGTGCTGGCAGAGCAGGAAACTGCTGCACTGGTCCTCCTGACCTCGAATTCATAGGACATGTGGTAAACCGATGATCTGAATTTCCACATATCAAACACAGTCCGTTCAATGCCCGACACACATCTCTAGTGTGCCCCATCTTCCCACAATAAGTGCAGCCCGCTGGGGGTTGCAGATTCTTCTTCTGTTGCTGCTGCTGCCTGGGTGGTGGTGCTGGCCCTCGTATTGCCACATCGTGAATACGAATGCCAAGGGATGGTGCTGTTGTTCGGGGCGCTGCTCCCCCTCCTCCTTTAATCTGACTGTGAGATCTCTTCTGACCTCCAGTCCTTGCTGTGATCCTCTGAATGGTGATCTCATGCCTTCGGGTTGCCGTCAATACCTCATCAAAAGTCTGGTAAATGTGCCCCTCTATCAATTGTAAGTGCTCAAGGTGAAACCATTGCTGGAACCTCATAGCCCTCTGGCTCTCTGTTGCTACCATCTCTGGGGCAAACCTGCTTAATCTGCAGAACTCCGCTACATAGGCATCTACCGTCTTGCCGACCTGCTTGAGGTTGATAAATTTCTGTTGTAGCTCAAACTGCGCCACAACTCCATAGTACTTCGTCTTGAACCTTGCTGTAAAGTCGTCCCAAGCAACAGGACGTCTGATGCCCACTTCCTCTGATTCCCACCAATCACGTACGAGATCCTGAAGCAACAACTTTACTTGATCCACACGTTCTTCCGCCGACACCTTAGCTGCTGTCAAAATAGCCTCAATATCCTTAAGCCATGCATCTGCTGAGATGGCATCCTCCGTTCCTTCGAAACGGCGAGGGTTGAACTTGCAAAACCTGGCTGATGATCCTGAATCTGTCCTCGCCCCTCTTTCCAATACCGTCTGCAACCCTTGGTTGAGTAGTACATTCTGCTCTTACAACTGAGTGTACATGCACTGCTGGGCTAACATCTGGTGTTGCTGAGTAGCCATCATCCCTCTTATGATCTCCAGAAGGACTGGTGTGTCCACTTCCACTGGGGTAGGTGGAACTATGGGTGGTGTAGGAACCTCCAGATACTGCGGTCCAGCTGCTGGTTCCACTATCACTTCTTCTTGGATAGTCTCTTGAAGTAGTTCTGACCCTTGTTGTTGACCAACCTGGTCAGGTTGTCCATGTTGCCCTTGTTGATGTTGTCCAGCTCTGACAGATGCGGACGAAGTGCCCCTAAAAAGGGACAAGAGAACAATCAAACGACCGGACAGGAAAGATCAATGAAGTCAAAGGATACGGAAATGTCAAGCTAGGATTGAGAACAACGAATCATGAGATCAAGGGGGAACATGTATGATTGAGACATCCTATAAATCAAAACACCCCACAAGTCTGAAATCAGACCTGCATGGGCCACCACTAAAACCTTGTCACGCCCCAGAACCAGAATACTGGAGAGCGGGGGAATGACTCAGCCAGCTACGTATTACGGGTAGATGAATACCGTATAATACGATCAATGCTTTCTAAAAGACAAGGGGGTACATACTACATGAAAGTCTCACTATGGTCATTTCACATCTATTGTCTCAATCATTCAAGTAAGAAACAGAAATAGAGAACATGTAAGATAAAGCAGTAAGGCATCCCAAACGCTCAGTCAAAATATTCTTGATATCTGGCTTTACAAAACATAGCCAGATGATGTAGCAAAGTGTACACAATTGTTATCAGCTGCAGTCTGACTTAATTATAATTATGTAAAAGTAAGTACAAGATAATCCGACTAACATGTCGGTGCCAAACGGCAAGGTATTAAGTAAATAACAAAACGAGCGGGGAAGTAAGGAACCCACTCGAGTCCTCCTGCGATCATCCCTCTAGTATTGACCATCTTGGAGGTGGAAATAAGCTGAGTCCTCGGGGACCGGCTCTAAATCTAGTCATGCAAAACCAGAGAGGTTAGACCTCCAATAGCAAGTACCACAAGGGAGCACGATATGCGGAATTAAAACCCGTAATAAGAGAATATGATAAGTAGATCTCTGTTTGCCACGGGGATTCACATAACATCACGATACTTCGAACCAACCTCCCAACCAAACAAGGACAGAAGTTGGCCCGTCATGCCATGACATTCTGATCATCTCAGTTAGGTAACAGAGTAGGTACAGTACACAAACAAATCAATTTAAACGGCCATGCAACTACTACGACTTGCTACTATAAGTTTCAAGTTATCCTGGAATTATGCAATAAAGGATTCCTCAGTTCTTACTATGTACAAGCAAGGCTAGTTTACCCAGTCAATCAATTGCGCTAATCATGAATTAGACGAGTCCTAGCGGGACGCCCGTCATCAATATACAATATACAATAGATAATATAACCAGATACCGCTCCCTGTCCGTGTGGCAGATTTGTAGTATTCGTGGGGACCAACCGACCTGTCGGGCACTACTAGTCCCAAGAGGGCTGCCATGTAAGAACTCGGGAATCCATTCTCTCCATGCAATCATTATTTTATTTAACCTAATAGTCTCTACGTTGAGTGAAATCACATGCCGTGGATCATGGTCATTCGGAATGAGTACTTTCGTACGGGGTACGATACGCACAACTCTACAACGATGCCCGTACGGTTAGGTTGTAGGTCTTATATAGCGTAATGCAATAATCCAAACTAACCACGGAATAATCATGCCTTGACCATAAAGTACACATGCTTCTTTTGTAGAAAATAAATAAATAAATAAATAAATTGAAGCATGCATGTGTGTCTGTATGTCAATATTCAAGATCGGCCAATCGATTATAATAGTTCATAGTTAATATGAACGTGTCTCAATCATTCAATTTAATAAGACGACTAGCCAGTCTCTTAGTTCCAACTAGGAACGCATGATCAATTATTAGTCAAGTAACAGTCGGGGTCAATTCGTGACGAGGCATAAAAGTCAAATTAGTATTAAGCATGGTCGAGTCCATAACTAGTATAAAATAGTTGGTAACATATTCTTGAAGCCAAGGAAAGATCTACAAATTTCATGTTGGGAGTTGGAAGAAATTTTAGTCACAATTTCGTCAATTAGGACATATAACAGTCAGAAACAACCAAAATAGGCATTAAGTGGCCTATTCTGCGACATGCATGCGGACTAACTGCGACATGCGGCTCATGCGGCATATGCGGCCCAACTGCGATACCATATGCGGCTACTGCGATATGCGCCTCATGCGGCTCAACTGCGACACCATCATGCGCCTACTGCGACATGCGCCTCATGCAGCTCATTCGCGATACCATCATGCGCCTACTGCGACATGCGCCTCATGCGGCTCAACTGCGACACCATCATGCGCCTACTGCGACATGTGCCTCATGCGGCTCATTCGTGACACCATCATGCGCCTACTGCGATATGTGCCTCATGCGGCTCATTCGCGACACCATCATGCGCCTACTGCGACATGCTCCTCATGCTGTAGATGAATATAGAAACGAACAAAAATACTTTTGGCCATAACTTCCACAAAATAAATCGAAATCTAACTTTTTAAAAAACAAACTTTAGTAGAATTAAATTCTCTACAACATGGAACCACTTATTTTCGAAAACAACAATGTTTGATAGATCAATACCCAAAAATTCATATGAAAACCCAAACTTAAAACTTATATCTACACCCAACCATCCATGGAAATCAAAAACTTCAAGACCTAAACTTGTAGAGGAAGAGAAGATGAACAACATGGACTAAAAATAAATGGAGATACATGAAATCTCTTATGGTATGCAAGATGTACTTGCCTCTCCAAATGGGTGGATGGGAGAGTAATGGAGAAAAAAGAAGAGAAATGGTGAAGTGAATGAAGAGAGAGAAAAGGGATGGGCTTTAAATGAAGGAGTGGTGGTAGGTGGGGAGTTGGGTTCATGATGAACCAAGAAAAAACGAAAATAAACCAATCTAGGCCGAACCCAATAACTAAAGCAGAAAGTAAAATGCAGAAAGTAAAATACAAAAAAATAATTAATGTAAAATTAAAAGAATTTAAATACAGAATAATACATGATAAATATTAAATAAATATGTATTCTGGGAACGAGAAGTGATAGAAGCACTGGACGGACAGCAGCAGACGGCCACTGGAGTTCGCGGTTGGAGATAGAGTGTTTCTGAAGATCTCACCGACTAGGGGTGTCATTCGCTTTGGCAGAGGCAGGAAGCTCAGTCCGAGATTCATCGGGCCTTTCGACATGACTGCACAGATTGGAGAGGTGGCATATCGACTAGCGCTTCCAGCTAGCTTAGAGGGAGTGCACGATGTTTTCCACGTGTCTCAGCTCCAACGCTACATTCCACACCCGAGCCATGTGGTGGACTACTCAGAGCTAGAGGTGGGTCCGAGTTTGACCTACGAGGAGCAGCCAGTGGAGATCCTTGACAAAAGAGAGAAGCAGCTGCGGAATCAGGCTATTCTACTTGTCCGCGTCATGTGGAGACACCACTCTCCAGGAGAGTCCATATGGGAGCGCAAGGACGAGATGCGGGAGCGCTATCCCAATCTGTTTGATTGATTTGATTGTACTCTATTTCTTTTGGAATTTCGCTAATTCAATGAATGACTTGTGTTTAAACAATTTAGCAAGGTTTTGTTTTGGGTTGTCTCTCGAATTTCGAGGAGAAAATTATTTTTAAGGAGGGGAGATTTGTAACTCCACTTCCCGATTTTAAGAAAATAAATTTGATTTTTAAAGCATTCCTAATAATAATAATTGTTGATTGAAGTTTCAAATAATAAGTTTAGTTTTAAAATAATAAATTTTGTGATCAATTTTGGAGGGAAATAATTTTAGGAGCAGAATTTAAATTTGAAAGTTTGTTGTAACAAACTTGGGGCCCACCACTTAACCTCTGAACTGAATTTTATAATTTATGTGCAATTATGAAAAGGCAGGGGGGTTTATAAAATTTTTCCTTATGAGGGGAGGTCAGCTTGCAAATAACTTTGGGCAGGGGGTGTAAAGTGCAAATTTGCACTTTATTAATTTAAGGAATGAGAGAACGGTGAGTTCGCATTCCATTCCTTTTCTGAATTAATTCCTTTTAGTTCTTCCCTCTTCCTGAGCTCGGCGACGACCCCAACGACGACGGCGACGACCCCGACAGCGACGGCGATGACCACGACAACGACCATGGCGGGACGACGACCATCGTGATCGGCGGTGGTGTTCAAAATCTCCCCGAATCTCAGAAATCTTTCTCCGGCGCTCGGAACCACAAAGCCGATCGATCGATCAATCTAGAAGCTAGTAAGTATGCTTGCATCTCATCGTGCCTAATTTCTTGATCACAGGAATTATTCTTCGATTCTTCTGAGAGATTTTTCTTCTGTTAATGTTATGTAGAACATCGGATCTAATCGATTAGCTAAATCGAGATTTTGTGAGTTGCGACTGGATCGAAGAAGAACGGTTAGTGATTCGATTCCTCTTTCATTATAGACTTCTGTTGGTAAAGTCGTGGATACTGTGAGTCCATGTTAGTCTTAGGTTTTTTCTGATTTTGTTGATCCTTGAATTTCAGTAGCAGATCGAGTGGATCGATCGGTTGAATCGCCAACTCCTTGATCCGCAAATTCAAATCGGGTGAGTTATTTTGTTTACTCTTTCATTATTCCTTTTGAAGTCTGATTTTTCGATTGGGACTTGATGTTCGATTTTGATCGAATTCTTATTGGAACGAATCTTGTTTTGGGTCAAAATTTGAATATGGAGGTCTTGAATCAGTTTTGCATCTCTGTATTTCGAAACAAACAGAGGAGATGCAGCTGGTTTCGAAAATTCTTTTGAGCGCCAACTGTTTGTTGTAATGTCTGCTTCAGGACTGCACCTGTGAAGTTGCACGCAGAAGTTGTATCCGCGGCGTGGTGTTCTCCTTCACTTCCAAATTCGTTGCAGGTATATTCTTCTACCTTTTTGATTATTGTAGGGTTCGTATGCTTAAAGCATGGTGTGTGTGTACAGGCCTGGGGTCGGGTACGTGGAGTTCGAGTATTCGCTTTCCTCATTAGATCGTGTTGTGTTCGCGTATGTTGCTTGTGATCGTGTCCGAACCTGGGTTAATATTACTGTTGGGGATTTCAGCTTGAATCTGGATTATGGTTGCTTGAAGAGTTGATCTGTAGCGAGCATGACAACTAGTTTATTTTGAATCAAGTGTACAAGTGTTTTTTATATATATTTTTAATTTGGAGTTTTCAACTTTAGCTTAGATACTGAGCTATTGATTCAATTCTATGTTTGTAATAATTTTGTCCAACTATTCTTATTTTGAGTTAGTGTTGAGTTGGTTGTTTGTTTATTCCTCTTCTATTTTGCTTTAGGAATGGGGGAAACTAAATTCTTTGCATACAAATCTCATTTCCTTGGAATAATGGTCATTTTTGTCTAACCATTTTTGGGTAAATGGAGTTGTTGTGATAGGCCTATGCATCTGTATTATTTTGCAACTTGTCTTACATTGTGGACCAGTGGATAGTCGTTAGGCTTGGGTCGGAATATTGGGTGCTGTAAACAATAAGTTCTAGAGTGGGAGGGTTGCCAGTTTTGGTTATCTATTTTATTCTTTGAATTTGGCCTTGGTTGAGAGTCTGATATATTACTGGAGTTCAATGCTCTAGTTGGGTTTAGGGATGGGTGTGCTGAACCCATTAGTGTAGTTTCACTTGTGGTGTGAGCTGAACTTGAGTAAACCAAGTTCTGGTTTATTGCGAATTATACTATATGGATCAATATTAGCTAATTCAGAATATTTTATATAAGTGTTGATCATAGAATTTATCTACGATGATAAGTACCTTATGAGATATTTTGTGTAGCAAATTGGAAATTAAAGTTCTATTCTAAAAACTAACATGTTGGACTATACTCATAAATAATTAAACTAGAAATGGCTAATTAGTTAAAAGGTTTTAGTGTTAGCAACAAATTTTTAGCTAATGACTACTTTTTATAACTTAACCAACTTGTACCTAATTAAACAGGCATACATCTAGCTCTATTGTCTATCCGTACTTTCTCGGAGCAAGGCAAGTACTTTTCTATGGTTTTGTGCATTTATATTCTTGTACTTTTTCTTGTGACACGCCATGACATGATATCATGTACTCCTGTACTATCTTGTTCTTGTACTTACTTGTGTCGTGCGGGGAAATACACTAGCCATGTGACCAATCCTCGGTTACTATATTTATGTAGTTAGCTTAGGCCTCACATCGTGCACACGGGCCCTAAGCCGTATCATATTCATGTACTCCTGTGCATGCTCTTGTACTCACCCCAGTCGATCTCATGTACATTACATTTTCTGTACTTTATATTTTCCTGTACTTTACATTCCCGTACTGTAGTTCCTGTATTTATTTTCTGTACTACTTTCCTGTACTTTCATGTTCATTCTTGTATTTCATTTTTATTTACTCCTGTACTCAGTTTCATATCATGTTCTTGTTCATTACCTAGAACTGTACTTTGCTCTGCTCCTGAATAGGATATGTTGCAGGTGAGTTGGAGGCTCTTTACGACACATATTATGGCCGAGAGCCAATAGATGCAGGAGAGCCAGCTGGAGTTGCTCTTGACTTAGAGGCTGTAGAAGCCTAGAGCTTTACCTTAGCACTTTTAATTTTCCATGTATTTTGAGACTACTAGACTCTATCTTTCATTTGTTGGAATGTAATAAATTCTAAGACTTGTACTTTACCTTTATTTTGGGATACGTTTATAGATGCTGTGATTTCATACTTATTCATGATTATCTGGTTATATTTCTCTAGATTGGTACAGCTTACTTCGTCGTGTCCAACGACGAAGGCTGGGCGTGTCCGACTCGTGTCCGATTATTCGAGAGCGGGTCATGACAGAAGTGACATTGCCAACCACTATTTCTCTACTGCAACAATTATACTCGAGCAACTAAGCTCAGCATTAGCTTGAATACTCAGCAAGCTCACACCCCACCTGAAATCCCCTGTACCAAGGCTCACTTATACAAGCAATGCTGCAGAAAATACAAATAGAAACCCTCCAATATAGCCAAGCCTACCCAGAATATGTACCTATTCAACCTGACAATGTGAACACAAACTTCATCTAAATTGCACCAGTTCAAGCATAACTCAACAACCCAAAGTTCCAAACGAATATACATAACTTATCAAAATATTAGCTACAATATTATACAACTATATTGCAATATTAGTTACCATGTATCAATAGAACTCAATAAGTAGACAGGGTCAAAGGATTACTACAAACTCCACTGCAAGAGTATAAGCTACCGAATTAGCCCTTCCGGTCTCCTCTATGCCACATCTCGGATACGCACACACCCCCGGATACGAACAACACTTGATCGAACGTTAAAGGACACGTACACAAGACATAAACAGAACCGGACACCATAACTGCACCCTGCATCCCGACCAAACCCCAGCAATCAACTTAAACTAAATAAATTCTCAATTTGCAGCAGTAACACAACAATAGAGAGATTGAAGTATTACCTGAGAAAGGAACAATTGAGGAAGGCTTGGTCTCGATTCCCAGAGATCGGATACCGCTCTCTGAATCGGACACGAACGGATCTATACGATTTTCGATGGAAGCAACGAAATCCAGTCGAGTCGATCACAGATCCAAATCGAACTGACTAAATCTGACAGAAATTAACCGAAAAACCAGGGATCGATTATCAATCATCAAAACTCATAAATTCAATACTAATTAATAGAATGTTAGTGAAGAAAGACTCACCGCCACTTTGTATTCACAGAACCACATATCGATCCAACAAAAACGGGTTCTTGCTTCGATCAATTGACTGCATCAACGTTCGATCTATAGAACTCCGATCAGAATGAAAGAATCGATCCGAGATTGGGAAACACGAAAGGAAAAGATAATCGATAGATGATCGAGTAGAGCTCACCTTATTGCTCGTCGGAGAGGATGACTTGAACGACCGATCGTCATGAACGGGGAGGCACGGTGAGCTTCACGGCGGCGATCGTCGGAGAAGAAGGAATCAGGAAAAAAATACCTCGCTCTGTGCCGGAGGACTCTGTGCCTAAACCACCGCCCTTTGTCGCCAGAAGATCAAGAAGGATGTCACCTGGTCGTCGTCGCTCATCGCTGTTGAAAGAGAAGAATCGTCGGAGGGAAATCGTCCACCACCGCTGCTGACCAGGAGGAGCCGTCGTTGTCGCTCAGTCATCGGGAATGGAGGTCGTCACTGTCGTGGATGGTGGAGGTGGTCTCCGCTCATCTAGGTGGGGTGCCACCATGGTCGCCGTCGCCATCTCCACCGTCTTCTTCATCAAGAAAATTAGGGTTAGGGTTAAGATGGGATTTGGGGAAAATGAAGAGCTCAGCTCCTCAGAAGTTGGCCGAGATGAGAAATGGTTTCTCTCTCTCTCTCTCTCTCCACTGTACTTAAATACAGTTAAGGGAAAAGAGTGCTTATTTGCAATAACCCCTCTTGGAATTAGATTAATTACATAATAACCCCGAAAGTTGTTAAGAGTTGTTATATTTGTTAGAAAAGGTTGTTATGGTTTGGGACCACTCCTAGTTAGTTAGGAACTTGGAAAATACTCAAAATTAATTATTTGCTTAGATAAAGACTTTCCTTTCGAAATACTAGTTATAAAATTAAATAAGGAAAACAAACTCGAAGGTAATTTATTCTTTCAGTTAAAAAATACATATGTATCAAAATATATTAAAATATTCCAAAATTTACTGAACTGGGAAGGTGGGGTTACAGTGGAAGACTAGAATAATTGAAAGATACTCTATTATTGATAAAATATAGAATATTGTCCCTTGGAGATTACATCATCGAGGGATGGGGCATCAACGTTAGCCGATATGTACTCTCCAAGTTCTTCATCAGTGAGAACTGGAGCAGCCTTGGGAGGTTCATGAGAGTTTTTCGGGAGCTTGGCCCGTGCTGACTCTTGGGACTGTGCTGAGAAGGACGCCGAGGTCTTCTCTTGTGGCCTGACGGGCGCTGACAACTGAGGTGGCTTGCCTTTGAGCCGCACCTTGAGGGGAGCCTCGGTTGGTGTACCGGAAGCTGGAGCCTTTCCTCGAAGCTTGGCTACGAGGGGAGCCGCCACTTGAGGGGGCTTGCCTTTGAGGCGTATCTTCAATGGAGCTTCATTGGGTGTAGTGCCCAGAGAAGCTGGCGCCTTCCCGCGGAGTTTGACTACCATAGAAGCTGGTGTTTGAGGCGACCTCCCTTTGAGTCGCACTTTTAAGGGAACATTGATTATCATGCCCGCCTCTGAGTCAGCTTCGACCTCAGCTTCTGCCTCGTCATCAGCATCATTGGCTTCATCTTCGAGATGAATTGATTTATACAGGTCGGCGTCGGTGAAGAATGCTTCAATCCCTCTGAAGGGATCGACATCAGCAAACTCTGTTCGGATGATGCCGCTGGTGGATACGTATTTCATACATTGGTGGAGGGTGGATGGCACCACCATGTATTCATGTATCCACGGTCGTCCCAACAGGATGTTGTAGTTGACGTCTACATCTACAACATAGTAAGTCACCTCGGTCTGGAGATCACCGATGTGACACTTTAAGCGGATTTTCCCCAACGGCTCACTCTTACTGGCGTTGAAGCCACTGATGGTAGTATAAGATGCCGTCAGACGATGCATCGGGATCTCCAACGCCTGAAGCAGAGTTCGGAGGATGATGCTGAGAGAGGACCCAGGGTCGATATGCATTCGATCCACCTTAATGGCACCGACATACCCTGTGTAATACAGGGGTCTGTTGTACCTGTTGTTCTTGAGCAGCATGTCCTGTTGAGTGAATGTGATGTTGTGGATGATCTTCCCCACATTATGATAGTGCAAACATGCTGTAGGATCGTCGTTAGGATGCTTGACCTGACTGATAAAAGATTCGGCATCCTTCAGGGCTTCGCAGAGAGCCTTCTGAGTATCTTTGGATAGGTGGAGGAGCTCGAATAGGGAAAGCCATGCTGGAGTACTGGCCAGTTGTGCCAGTATGTCGAAGTCGTGGGGCTTGGTTGACCCCAGAGTGTTATCTTTTCGAAGAGGCCTATCGAAGTTGGCTTTCTTCTGCTTTTGTTTGTCAACTGTAGGAGGTTGGGATGAACCTTCTCATTGGACAGCTGTGGTGATGATGGGAGGCGCCCCTTCGACCAGAGCCTCCTCTGGCTGGGCATTCTGCTGTGAACGTGTTTATACAGGCATTGCTTCCTCAAGGGAGGAAGTCACCATTCGGCAAGACTTGGTCTTCTTGCCTTTGCTTTTGGAGGTAGAGGGTACCCCCGGTTGAGTTAGCTCCGGAACGAGATCCGGGTGAACCCACATGATCTTCCCCTTAGATGTTGTGAGTGGTGTGAGCCCACCCACGTTGTCACGGGTTGGTGGAAGATTGAGTACTTCCATTGTCGCCTTTGGGATGGAGACGACGCCATCTTAAGCTGTGGTAGGTGGTAAGGTACCGAACTGGAGCGACACCATGTTGGCCGATACTATCTTCTTATCGTAATCGACTGAGATGACATTTGCATTAATCATGCGCTAAATGTAGTCTTCGAGGACGTAGCAGTCTTTAGTTGGATGTCCGATGAACCGATGGTAGAGACAATACCTTGGGTCGTCGACTCTGTCTACTTCGTCAGGACGCTTGGGATCATGCAACTTGATTTTGTCGCCCTGCTTCAACAACTCAAAGAGTTGTAAGGTATCTTTATCGTTGAAGGAGTAGACTATCTTCGGCCTGGGTACAGGAGGAGGCCTCTGAGCAGGACCTTGTATTGTGTTAGACGCATTGACAGTCAACGCCTGCTTCCTTTTCACTTCACGGCTGCTACTATTGGTCCCATGCCGTTTCCCTTTGTCGTCAAAGGTGGGGAAGTTAACCCCCAGAAGGCGAGCGTTATGCGCCTTTTTCTTAGCAGCTTCGGCTTCGATAATCAATAAACTCCAATCTAGCGGAGGAGTGGAGTTGAGCTAGAGCTTGATCGCGGGGATCATGTTCATGCTGTAGGAGTCGATAAGTGCATGTTCCGGCATGCCTGGAGGCAACCTTAGGCATGCTTGTCGAAAACGCTCGATGAATTCTCGAACAGTCTCCTTTTCAGTCTGTCGTACTTCTATTAGAGACGACATGGCCATGTCTCTCCCTCCGTCGTAGAACCGATCAAAGAAGAGGCACGTTAAGTCATCGAAGGACGATATAGAGTTGTCGGGTAGACTGCAGTACCAGTCGTAGGCAACTCTTTTCAGAGCCCCGATAAATAGGCTCGTGAGCAAGGCATCCTCTTTCAGGAGATGCCCCGTCTGAGACTGAAAGTAGGTCAAGTATCGACGAGGAGAGTCTTTTCCATCGTATGGCGTCAGTGTATGTGGTTTATACTTGGGAGGATAAACCACCTTATTCTACTCCAGAGGGTAGGGTTGAGGAAGCCCCAACTACTGACGTTCTTCCTGCCTGTTTCGGGCCTCGAAGTATTTACGCAGGTCCCTGATCATCTCGGCCAAGTCTTCTGTCGAGCTGGGAGCAGGTGAAGGTGGTACGGCCTGAAGTTGGATATTGGAAGGAGCTGACGCTCGCGGTGCATTGTGATGTTCTGCACCTGAAGATATCCGTTGAGGGGGTATAGTTGAATCTCTATTGGCCCCTGGATCGGGGATAGTGGAGACAAGTGCCCTTGCCAGAGTGGTTCGAATGTCGACCACCGCCTGGGTCAGGATCTGTATTGAGGCAAAGAGAGACTAGAGACTCCCTTCAAGGGTGTCTATGCGCTGTACGATGTCCAGCGCTGGAGCGTCTGATTCTCCTACATCACCACCCCCTGCCATGTAGGCTGTCATGACATGGAGGAAGTGGATGGATCGGTCGAGGCTTCACTCTCGACCTCACTTTCCTGTAGAGGGGCTTCTTCTTCTAAGGCCTCGTGTTGGCTACCCCCAGCTACGCAAGGGTCAGTTTGTCGAAGCGCTTCCTCCTCTTCGAGGGGAGGGTCGTCAGAGGCTTGACTACCCCGGCTGTTGCTTCCGCCAGGGCTTTGCTCCTCACTCGGGTGCGTTCGTACACCCCTGGAGACGGAACCACTGTTTTGCTCTTCCTCAGCTGAGTCTTGGATGCAGAGGCTGAGGAGTTGGTGGTTGTCTTTCTCACGGATGAGGAGACAACATGATAGGAAGCGAACCTGGGCTTCGCTTCGTCTTCAATTGGCACTTTCTTTTCGAGGCGACGTCGGATAGGTGCCGTAGTTTGTAGTCGCTAGAACACGAACTACCTTTATGGTGGAGCCGTTATTTTGCAACAACAACAATTGATGGTGACCATGGCACAGGTGTGCCCTACGAGGGATACATCGTGCTTATTGGTCGTCTCTCCTGATCCACGTTTGTGACTGATCACATTATGTAAATCATCTTGGGAGTGTTTCACTTTAACGCCCCCATCAGGCGTATGGCAAAGCCAAGCACCGGGGTGGTCATGTGAATGTTGTACCCCCTGATCTAGTTTACGCACATGAGATGCACCCAAATCATTGGTAGAGGAACAACAATTATGGCGACTTGAGTCCACTTCATGTGCGTCACCCAGGTGGGCGCATGGACTCAATATCGCAGTTGCCCAGCCGGACTTGGTTCCAAACGCAGAAGATGCGCCCAAACGGGACAGTAACTTTGAGAGTCGACTCGTTTCTAGCATAGATGCGCCCGAGTCGACTCTGTACATCTTACCATTAGCAGTACGCATGATTTTGAGCACATACTTCTGGTTTGCTGTTGGCGTAGCACGTTCGTGGTGCATGGCCTGTGCTGTCTTAGATTTTTTTATACTAGCATGTAAAGACGCATAGGTGTCTCGCCATGACAGCGAGTGAGTATGTTGAAGACAGACGTTCTCTCATGCGTACCAGAGCTCATGCGCTGGAGATTGGTTGCACCTTTGCTCCGTTGGCACATCTTCTTTGGCTGAGAAGAAGACGGTTGGGGAATGCAGTCGACACTGCGCTTCCCGGACAGATGTGTGGCACCAGTAGGCACATCATGGTTGCTGAGAGCGTCAACAAGAAGGGCCAGCTGCGGTGGCACATCCCTTTCAATGATAGTGCCAGGCGCATCGGCCTTGCACACCCAGACTTGGCGAGTCTTCTTCAGCTTTGGCAGCCGCTTCGAAGGACTCGTGCTGCCTTCAGAGACGAACTCCTCATATGCCTGTTGATTGAGGCATACTACAAGTATTTTGTAGAAGGAGCCGAGTTTGATGTCATCAGATTGTGACACAACTTTCTCGTTGGAGGAGAAAGAGGTCCCCAGTAGAGTCGCCAGCTTATTTGCCATCGAAAATGCGACAAGGTTTTGTTGACTAAAACTTTGGTATTTCAATTACAAACAGAACATTATACAATGTAGGACTTAGACGTAGTCCTAGGTGTACACTTTTGTTTTTATCTGGGAACTGTGTCGGTGGAGCGAGTGGTAATACGTTGACTCTGGAGGTCTGGTTGCTCTGGATGCCGGAGCGTTGTGAGGAGAAGCGGACGTTAATTAGTGTCTCTTCTGGCCTCTGTGGAGGTGCTTCTCTCTGAATATGCACGTTTGTCCTTGTCTGTGTATGTTGGGTGAAGGAATGATCCTTCTATTTATAGATAGCAGGCTGGCTGCTCATGCGCGCATATATCGGATGCGCCTGGACGTGGAAATGCTACGTGATTGATGCTGGCGGGGGCGCATGGTTGATGCGCCCAGGATTGAAGTTGAATGTGCTGGATTGCTGTGCTGGACTGCGATAGAGCTGACACGTGGCAGTCACGGAGATTTGGTTGTTGCCGAGATCTTGGGTGGTTAGCACCCATTCTTTGAACATAACTGAGTCAAGGGATACGTGGCATATGCCTGTGACTCAAAGAGTTTTAGGCATCATAGACGAGTCTGGGCGCATGGCTTTTGAGGCGCATGCAGAGCTTCACATTAGGGTGTGCCTAGAATCAGGCGCAGAGAGGCGACTTGGTCTCATGATCTTTAGGAGCCATGAGCAAGTCCATGCACATGGCTTTTGAGGCACATGCAGAGCTTTGTCTTTTGTTGCTTGGGGTCAGAAGTAAGCCGGGGGGCACATGCAGTCTTCTGGGCGTATGGCCACGAGGCGCATACAAATGATCAGTCTGTCACGTGGCAATTGTTGCCAACCCAAGATGTAATGATGGTGCTGACATCAGCGGTGCTTCGCTTTCTGCAAGGGCTGTTGATTGGACATCTTTGGGAGACGTGTTACCGCCTTTTGTCATTCAGCATTAAATGTTTGATGGAGAGGGTTGCATTGGTTAATGCCAATCTGGGTGCATGGCTATGGCCCGCTGGGCGCATCCATGGGGAGCACATGATTTGATGGCGCATCTGCCAATGTGTCGCATCCTCTTTGGCCCGCCTGTTGGGTTCTTCGAGGCGTAAATGGCTGCTTTGACTTAGCTGAATTCGAAGAGGCAGATTCATTGGCATTAATACAAATTTATTGTACTAAATTCGGAGCGTCTGCCACTTGGCGCAAAGGTTTGATCTGCACGGCCTATAAATAACAGTGTGAAGATAAGTTTGTTTCTCGTTTCACTTTTCTTCCCGAATGGCGATGAACTCGGTCGTGTTTGCCATTAAAATTCTTTGATTGTAAATTTTAATACAAACAGAACAGTGTTACAATATAGGACTTAGATGTAGTCCTAGGAGTACACTTTTGTTTATCTGAGTCCCTTGTACCGATGGAGTGAGTGGTAATGCGTTGACTCCGTTGACGAACTGACGACGGTTATCGGTTCTCTAAAGGTTTGGATTGCTCTGGGTGCTGGAGCTTGCTGAGAAGAGGAAGACGTTGAGTGTCTGTATCTGCCTCTCTGGTGATATGTTCGTTCGTTGGATATTCTGTGCCTTTTCTGTGCGCGGGTGAGAAGGAAATGATCCCTCTATTTATAGTTTTGTAGGCTGGCTGCTCATGCGCGCATGTAGGATACGTCGGTGCGTGGGGACGCTACGTGGTGATTGCTGATGGAGGCGCATGGATGATGCGCCCTGATCGAGGGGTTGAATTCTTCATACTGCTGTTGTGAGCCGGCACATAGCAGAGGAGAAGATCTTTCTCTTGCTGAAATCTTGGGTGAGTTGAGTCAAAGGACACGTGTCGTCGACTCAAGGCTCGGAGATCTCGGATTTGATGGGGGAATGATCTGGTAAGATGCGCCTAGGATTGGGCGCATGAGGAGACTTTGGCTCGTAACCTTTAGGAGTCACGAACCATTCAGGGCGCATGGCTTTTGAGGCGCATGCAGGCGACTTTCCTTCTGTCTTTTGGGATCAGAGAGCAGTCTGAGGCGCATGGCTTTTAAGGCGCATGCGGATGGTTGGGTGGCCACGTGGCAGTAGCCGTCGGAGTAAAGTAATGATGATGCTGACGTTGCCGACGCTTCGTCTTCTGAAAAAACTGTCAACTGTTCAGACTTCGGGAGGTGTGCTGCCAACTCTGTCAGTTCAGCATTTAATGTTTCTGACATTCGATAGACAGCTGAGTGGGCGCGTCGATTGACGTTCCACTAGGTGTATGGGAACGTATGGGGGCGCATCCTCTGTGATGCGCCTAGTACTGAAGGACACGTCTGTGTGATGCGCGAGCTGGCCGGCGCATCCGCTTCGTGACACGTTCTTTAATGCAGCGACTGTTACGTTCTTCGAGTGCTTTAAATAGTCGTCTTGATTTGGCTGAATTCGAAGCGTCCGATTCTTCCATTAAATGCAAATTCATTGCACGGAATTCGGAGAGCCATCCACTTGGCGCGTGGGTTTGATTTGCCCGGCCTATAAATAGTGGCATGGAGAGTGGGTTTGCTTCTCGTTCTCTCACGTACTTCCGACATGAACTTGTGTACTCGAGTGCATTCTGTTGACGAAGTGCTCCCGAGGGTGAAGATGCGACGCCATGTCTTCATTGATGCACTTGAAGGTGACTGTTACATCCAAAAGCCGGAGTCGAGGGCTTCCGAGGCAGGCGGAAGGTGCCTGTTGCATCCAAAGATAGGGATGCCCGGGCCTCGTCTTCGTTGTGCAGGAAGAGCCATAGATCGAAATGGTGGTGCTAGACTCTTTCTTCCTTCAAAGTGGGTGTTGCCCACTCTGGTGGGTTTGGAAGCTGCTCCTTTAGCCGCATTTCGATTGCGGTCTTCCTTGGTCTTTGGAGGCTCTTTCGAAGCCTCCCCTGGCCACAGATTTGCGGTGCTCTTCTCTTCCTTGGTTTGGGGAGCCCTTTCTCCAGCTACTCAATAAATGCTTCATTAGTCGAAGCACTTATCAGGTGAGTCTGGTTGGAAGGGTGGTACATAACTGGACTGCTGAAGGGATGCACATAACTGGGATGCACATAACTGAGCTGCTAAAAAGGATGCGCCTTGCTGAGGGTGCATGGTGGGATGCGCCTGACCGAGGGCGCATGATGATTGCTGCACCTGCCTGAGGGCGCATGGTGGCTGCTGGCTGTAGACTTAGGATCTTTTCTTTGTAGAAATTCTCCTTTGTACAGTCTTCTTTAGACATGTAATAGACTTTTATATGTTAAATAAGAAGTCCTCTTTTAATGTCTATATTTGTTGCTTTTTGCTGTGAAGTACTTTGTCCGAGCTCTGGCGCATGTAGTCTGGCGCATGGGCTTTCTGGTTCTGAAATTCTATGCTTCTACAAGACTCTCTTCAAAGTTTTCAAAACTTTTGGATAAGTTTTGGAATACTTTGAATAAGAAGCATGGTAGTGGAGGCGCATGACCGTCGGGGCGCATAGATACTCCGTGCATCAGTGATGGGGCGCATGCTCTGCTCAATTAGTACAAATGATGACGCCTCGGTAACCGAAAAAGATTAATGATGATCTTTTTGGTTTTATTTGTGGTTATCTTTTCACAGAACCCGAGGCGACGGCTGAGATCACACATTCATCGGTTCACGCGTGCGACCAAGCCCTATAAATAGGCGAGAGATGGAGAGAGAGAGTTCTTCTTCTCCTTGCTTTTGCTTTCTTTAGAGTTCTTCTTCAAAAACCCTAACTTTTCTTCTCTCAAAGAATGGCTCCCAAGACTCCTCGCGGCGGTGCTGACAAGGGAAAGGAGCCGGCGGAGTATGCCGAGGAGGATGCTCCTGTCACCATTGTGACTCCGGCCGACGTTCGACCCGCTGTGACGGGTGGGTGTCGTCTCTTCCACTAATTTCTTTGTTCAGACGATCCTTGGATCATGCGACTGAGTTGGTGTGCCCTAACTCTCTGCTGGGGAAAGTGTAGTCCTTTACTCTCTCTTTTTTTAGAAAATAAAGAAGTACGCAATTTTTTGTGATGTGTTCATTTTTGTTGTCATGAACTTGATGATTTGTGTGGACCTATTATCTTTTGCACACCTTGGTTTTTAGGTACAGATAATAAGTTTGAAAGAACCAACATGTTTGCTCAGAGGTAATGTGGACGTGGCAAATATGGGGTTCAAGTGGTGGAATCACCCTACTCAGAGGTATTATGGACGTGGTAGGAATGATCCTGGGGGATACGCGGAACTACTCAGAGATGATGTGGACGTGAAAGTTCTGCGATCAATGTACGACAACGCAGGGGTTGTCTGTACGGGATGTTTACTCAGAGGTAATGTGGACGTGGTAAACATGAAGGGTAGCGTAGTCTTACGGGGTGTAAGATTCCGCCTTGTAGGATGTAGGGGAGACAACTCAGAGGTGATATGGACATGGTTGTCCTTCTACTGGAGGATGCTACGGAACAGTTGGGTTCCGGATTCGTACGATTTTGTGGAAGGGAATTGTCTGTGAGCCCTGATGATTGGGTCCACAGATCCCCTGGTGGAAGCACATGTTTGAAAGATGTCAAGAGTAGTACTTCTTTAGGAACTTGCCGTTGATGGGCATCATGAACAAGTCCCCATTGGGTTTGGCGAGGCGGTAAGCACCGTTTGAGTATACCGTCTCTATGATGAAAGGTCCTTCCCACTTGGGTTCGAACTTTCCTGGTGTCTTGTGAGTTAACACCATCGGCCTCCTGACTGCCAGAACCAGGTCGCCAACTTGGAAAGTCCTCTGCTTGACCTTCTTGTTGAAAGCCTGTGACTTGGTAGAGTTCGATGCGTTGTTGAGCTAGGAGACGCTTTTCATCAAGTGCCTCCAGTTCCCGCAGATGACGACGTTGATTGCCTTCTTCTGTGAGTTGGTTTGTGATTGCTACACGAAGTGAAGGTATCTGAATCTCGAGAGGCGGTACCGCTTCGCTCCCATAGACCAGGGAGAATGGTGTGTTGCCTGTTGGGGTGGAGACCGTTGTGCGGTAGGCCCAAAGGCATTCGCCAAGCTTTTCGTCCCAGTCGCGTTTGTTAGATGACACGACCTTTTTGAGTAGCCTGACGATAGTCTTGTTAAACGCCTCTGCTAATCCGTTTGCAGCCGGATTGTAGGCGGTTGATGCCATGTTTTGAATACGATTCTTATCACAGAATCTGCTGAAAATGTGGCTGATGAACTGAGGACCATTGTCGTGGATGAGCCTCCGGGGCACCCCGAAACGGTAGATGACATGGTGCTTGATGAAGCTGATCACTCTGGAGCTTTTCACTTCTGCTAGCAGAACTGCTTCTGCCTATTTGGAGAAGTAGTCGGTGATTGCTAGGATGAAACGGTGTCCTTTTGATGAAGGAGGGGTGATCGGTCCCACAATGTCCATGCCCCAAGCTTCGAAGGGCCAGGAGGCGACTGTAGGATGTAGTGGTTCGGACGGTGTATGAATGAAATCTACGTGAAGCTGGCACACATGGCACTTCTTAGCATATTCGACAGCGTCAGCGGCCATGGTTGGCCAGTAGTAGCCCATGCGTCGCAGTCGATCCTGCAACTTAGGGCCAGGCTCATGGGCCCCACAGGTTCCATCGTGAGCTTTTCGAAGGGCTTCGACTGCTTCTTCGTTGGACAAACATCGAAGGAGAAGTCCATCATAGGAGCGTCGGTACAGCATTTTAGTGGCTGTATCATAATAGAATCGAAGAGAGCGTCTCCTGACTGAGACGGCTTCTTTCGGGTCCTCTGGAAGAATTCCGTAGACAGCGAACTCGATGAACGGGAATCTCCAATCTCGGACATTAACACCGGCACCCGTTGACATGGCGTGGGCCACTTGTGAGCACAGGTTGTTTTTAGGGCAGACCAAGTCTCGACCCACTACCGTGACGTAGTATTGAGTTCCGAGGGGTGCCGCCAAGGAGGTTGTGAGGCCAGCCAGAGCATCAGCCTCTAGATTTTGTAAACGAGGTACGTGTTCGATGAAGAACCCGGTGAAGGTTGAAATGATGTTCAATGCAACTTCATGGTAGGGGATCAGATCTTCATGGCGAACCTCATATTGTCCTCTGATCTGGTTTACGACGAGCTTTGAGTCGCCGTAGGCTTCCAGATGATTCACCCTCAGCTGTTGTGCTAGCTGGAGTCCCATAATGAGCGTATTGTACTCGACAACGTTGTTGGAGCACGGCTTCGAAAGGGAGTAAGCACGCTGGATGACCAGTTGATTGGGGGAGACTAATACCACCCCCACTTCTGTGATGATTTAGCCTTTGGGGCCTGTTCTTGAAGCGCCATCGAAAAACATCCGCCAGACGGAGCCTTCTTCGGTGACGTTTGATTCTTGGACCTCATCCGGGATGTCTTCATAGAGCCTTGAGGACTCTGGGATGGGGTGTGCAGCTAAGAAGTCGGCCAGAGCTTGACCTTTAACAGCCTTCTGTGGAACGAACACCATGTTGTATGGTGTTAGCAAGATCGCCCATGTGGCTAGCCGGGAGTTCAGTGATCCTGGCTTCGCCATGAGGACCCTGAGCGGATTGACTCGAGAAATGACATGAATTGTCCGGCCCGAGACATAATGGCGAGTCTTCTGGATGGCAAATACCAAAGCCAAGCACTCCTTTTCGACGGGGTTGTACCGGTGTTCGGCCCCGATGAGCGTTCGACTGAGGTAGTAGATTGTATGCTCATAGCCTGTATCGCTGTTCTGAGCTAGCAGAGCGCCGAGGGAATGATCCATGGCACGAACATAAAGGAGAAATGGTTTGTCGACGACGGGTGCCACCAGGACTGGTGGGCTCGTCAAGTAGGCTTTGATGTCGTCGAAAGCCTTTTGGCATTCCTCTGTCCAGACGTAAGAGACTCCCTTCTTCATGAGCTGGGTGAAGGGTTGACATTTGCCGGACAGGTTTGATATGAACCTCCGGATATATGCCAGACGTCCCTGTAGGCCTCGAAGTTCTCGAAGGTTCTTCGGAGGGTCCATATCAAGGATGGCTTTGGTCTTCTCAGGATCGACATGAATGCCTTTCGCCGTGATGATGAAGCCCAAGAACTTTCCGCTAGAAACCCCCAAAAAGGATTTAGCGGGGTTCATCTTGAGTTGATGCGCCCGCATGAGATCGAAGACTGTCTTCAGGTCTTGCGGGTGATCTCCTTTGAGACGGCTCTTGACTGCGATGTCGTCAACATAGCATTCGACTGTCTTGCGAAGGTGCTGACGGAAAGTAGTGCTCATAGCACGTTAATATGTCGTACCAGCGTTCTTTAAGCCGAAGGGCATCACTGTGTAGCAAAAAATGCCCTTTGGAGTCCTGAATGACGTGTGTTTTGCGTCGTCAGGGAACATCTTTATCTGGTTGTAGCCCGAATACCCGTCTATGAAGGACATGCGCTCGAAGCCATATGTGTTGTCGATCATCACGTCAGTGATTGGAAGCGGGAATTCGTCCTTCGGACAAGCAGAATTGAGGTCCCTGAAGTTGATACAGACTCGTATCTTCCTATTCTTCTTGGTGACGGGAACGACGTTGGCTACCCAATCTGGGTGTTGCTCTTCACGGATGAAGCCGCTGGTCAAGAGCTTGTCCACCTCCTGATCGATGGCGTTCATAATATCCGGACGGAAGCGTCGCTGCTGTTGTTTGATAAGCTTGGCATCAGGTAGGATGTTCAGCCTATGCATCGCGATCTGGGGATCAAGTCCCGGCATATCTTCGTAGCTCCAGACGAAGACGTCGATATACTCTTTAGCCAGCTGGATTAAAGACTCTCGGTCTTCTCCTTTTAGGCTTTTGCTGATGAAGATGGGTTTGGAAGAAGATCCATCCCCAAGGTCGATCTGCTCGACTTTGTCTTCGGTAGAAGGTTCACGTAATTCAAAACGAGACTCCCATTGTTGTCCTAGGCATTGAGCCCAGGGTTCTTCTTCGAAGAATTCTGGCGCTTGGTCTTCGCCTTCTTCTTCTTGAGATTGTGCAGATGTCATGTTGGCTGACAGCACTCTCTTGAAGACAGATCTGATACTGGTATCGGAATCCCACGTTGATGCTTCAGACGAGTGAGAATGTTCTACTTCTTTTGCGTCTGAACTCTCTGGCGTTGACGGTGGCGTGACATAGCCTACCCCCCGTCGAGTTCTATTGTAGTAGTCCTGCGGCTTTCCTTTAGGTGTTGGAAGCCGGAGAGGGAGACGTCGACCTTTGCCGTAGTTCAGGACTTTGTCGCTTTTTAGGTCGTAACCCATCTTTTGGATGAGGTACTTTGCCTTGTCCGTGTACCGATAGAGTTGCATTCTGCCGGCATCTGGTTCTGGCTCGAGTGGCGGGAGGTCTTGATGACGCTCGACCTTGCCGAAGATAATGGATTCTTCGTCTCGACTCCGAGGTGGGACTATATAACAGACCCCTTGGGACGGGACTACTCGATTTACATGATGGACGGTCGTTATTTGTGTTTGTAACGACCATAGAGCGTTATCTAATGTATACATGGCATTCCAATGTGGAAGACAAGAATAATTAAAAGACACTCTATTATTGATGAAATATGAGATTTTATCCCGCGGGATTACATTGTCCAGTGAGGGGGCATCTACGTCAGTGGAGATATAATCCCTCAGCTCTTCATCTGTAAGCACTGGAGTAGGATCGGGAGAGTCCACCACAGCGTTGGTCTTGGAGTCCGAGAGGACTACGTGGGCTTTCTCTGGCGACTGGGATGGTGGCGGCCTGCCTTTAAGACGCACCTTCAGAGGTGCCTCCGCTGTGCCTCCAGTGACTGGCGTCTTCCTCTGTAGTTTTGTCACGAGGGGAGCCGATGTTTGAGGCGGCTTTCCCTTGAGCCGTATCTTCATAGGAGCTTCAGGAGCAGCTGGTGCTTTCCCGGGTAGCTTAATGCTCATGGGAGGCAACTTCTGAGGCGGTTTGCCTTTGAGTCGGATCTTCGAAGGAGCATCGAGAGTGACCTCAGGCTCCATGTCCGGCTCTGCTGCTGTTTCTGCTTCGTCGTCAGTATCATTGGCTTCCTCCTCATTAGGTGACTTGTATAAGTCAGCATCGGTGAAGTAGGCTTCAATCCCTTTGAAAGGGTTAATGTCTGCGAACTCCGTCCGGATGACGCCGTTGGTGGACACATACTTCATACACTGGTGGAGCGTGGATGGCACCACCATGTACTCATGCAGCCATGGTCGACCGAGCAGGATGTTGTAGTTAACATCGGCATCCACAACGTAGCAGGTCACCTCAGTTCTGAGGTTACTGATGTGACATTTCAGCCGAATTTTGCCCAGCAGCTCACTTTTGCTGGCGTTGAAGCCACTGATTGTTGTATTGGAGGGCGCCAGCCGGTACATTGGGATCCCCAGTGTTGAGAGCAGCGTCTTTGGGATGATGCTAAGGGAAGACCCCGGATCGATCTGAATCTGCTTCACCTTGACTGAACCGATATACCCTGTATAATACAGCGGCCGGTTATATCGGTTGTGCTTGAGCAGCATGTCTTGTTGGGTGAAAGTTATGTTCGGGATAACTTCATCCATACAATGACAGTGCGCACATGTAGTTGGGAGATCTTCAGGCTGCTTGACCTGACTGAGAAAGGATTCAGCATCCTTCAGAGCTTCACATAGAGCTTCTCGGGAGTCTTTGGAAAGACGCAGGAGCTCGAACAAAGATAGGCGGGCAGGAGTACTGGCCAGTTGTGCCAGTATGTCGAAGTTGTGGGGCTTGGCTAGCCCCGAAGCATTCTCCTTTCGTAGAGGTCTGTCGAAACGAGCCTCCATATGCTTCTGCTTATTGGCTGCTGAGGGCTTAGATGGACCCTCCTCCTGGGCAGCAGGGACGGTGCAAGGAGGCACCACCTCGGCGGCAGCTTCGTCGGGTTGGACGTTCTGTTGTGAACGCGTCTGCACAGGAAGTGCCTCTTCCGTTGAAGAAGAGACCGTGCGGCAAGACTTGATCTTCCTGCCTTTGGATTTGGAGGTAGGGCGTACCTCCGGTTGAGTCACCTCGGAGACGAGGTCGGGGTGAACCCATAGGACCTCTCCTCGAGATGTGGTGAGTGGGATGAGTCCACTCACGTTGTCACGGGTAGGTGGTAAGTTAACCACCTCCATTGTCGCCTTGGGGATGGGGACGACGCCATCCTGTGTTGTTGTTGGCGGCAAGGTGCCGAACTGGAGTGACACCACGTTGGCCGACACCGTCTTCTCCACGTAGTCGACGGAGATTACATCCGCATTGATCATGCGCTGGATGTAATTTTTGAGGACATCGCAGTCCTTGGTTGGGTGTCCGACAAACCGATAGTAGTGACAATACCTCGGGTTGTCCACTTTCCCAACCTCATTGGGCCGCTTTGGGTCCGAACAGCTTGATCTTGTCACCCTGCTTCAGTATCTCAAAGAGTTGCAGGGTGTCTTCGTCGTTGAACGAATAAACCTCCTTTGGCCTTGGTGCAAGTGGAGGCTTCTGGGTAGGTGCTGACGCACCTTTTGAGGCATTGACGGTCAATGCCTGCTTCCCCTTTGTTTCTCGTCCAGGGTTGTTGGCTGCAAGCCGTTTTCCCTTGTCCTCGAAGGCAGGGAAACTAACTCCCAAAAGACGAGCATTGGCTGCCTTCTTCTCTGCGGCTTCTGCTTCAATGATCAAGGAGCTCCAGTCGGGAGGAGGAGTAGAGTTAAGCCAGAGTTTGACTGCAGGCAGCATGTTCATGCTACAGGAGGAGAGGAGCGCATGTTTTGGCATGCCCGGAGGTAGTCTGAAGCAGGCCTGTCGGAAGCGTTCGATGAACACCCGAACCGTTTCCTTCTCTTTCTGGCGTATCTCTATGAGGGACGCCATCGTCATGTCCTTCCCGCCGTCGTAGAAGCGGTCGAGAAAGAGGTGCGTCAAGTCATCGAAGGACGATATAGAATTATCGGAGAGGCTGCAGTACCAGTCGTACGCCACTCCTTTCAGTACCCCAACAAATATGCTGGTGAGTAGGGCGTCCTCCTTTGGAAGATGCCCCGTCTGTGACTGGAAGTACGTCAGATAATGACGCGGAGAGTCCTTCCCGTCGTACGGCGTCAGTGTTTGTGGTTTATATTTTGGAGGATAAACCACTTTGTTCCACTCGAGGGGATAAGGCTGGGGGATGCCCATTTTCTGGCGCTCCTCTTGTCTCGTCTTGGACTCAAAGCGCTCGCGCAGGTCCCTGATCATCTCGACCACGTCTTTCGTGGAGCTGGGAGTCGGGGAAGGTGGTACCACCGGATGTTGAGCATTTGAGGGCTCCGACGTCCGAGGTGCTTCTCGGCGATCTGCGTCCGAGGATACCCGTTGAAGGGGTACACTCGACTCTCCATTGGCCCCTGGATCGGGACCGGTAGAAGGTGTCTTCGCCAAAGCAGACCGTATCTCAAACACTGCTTGAGTCAGTGTTTGTATGGAGGCAGAGAGGGTTTTGAGTCCTCCCTCCAGAGTATCCATGCGCTGGACGAGGTCCGTTGGCGGCTCATCAGACTCGATATCAGCCCCAGTCACGTTTACTGTCATGACGCGGCCGGGAGTGGATGGATGGGTTGAGGCCTCACTCTCGGCCTCGCTGTCTTGTAGGGGAGTCACCTCTCCTGGAGCATCGTCTTGGCTACCCCCGGTTATGTTCGGGAGAACATTCACCACGGGCGCATCTGCAAGGGCCTGATTACCATCAGCTCCGTCTTGAAGGGCCTCTCCCTCTCCGGAACTCGGGTCCGCAGGTGCTAGATTACCCCCAGCTATGTTCTGGAGGATATCCTCGTCTTCAGGGGCTTATGGAAGGCTGATTTTGCCTCGAGGATCTGCCCCAGGTGTGCTTTGGACACACTCGTCTTCGGAAGGAGGCTCCACAAGGGTCTGACTACCCCCAGCTTCCTCCAAGATCTTCTTCCTCGCTCGAGTGCCTTCGAACACTCCGGAGGACGAGATAGCTGTCTTGGTTTTCCTCGGTTGGCTTTTGGACGAGGAAGAGAAACTGCCAGTCGCCTTTCGGACTGACGAGGAGTTGGAGATCACGTTGCATGATGCAACCATTGGTTCCTCTTCTGTTGACACCTTCTTCCCGAGGCGACGTCGGAGAGGTGTCGATGGTTGCAGCCGCTGGAACACCGACTGCCTTGGTGGGACTGCTGCTTTGCAACAGCAGTTGATGGTGACCACAGCACAAGTATGCCCCGTGAGAGGCGTATCGTGCTTGTCAGTCAGCTCTCCTGATCGGCGCTTGTGAGTAATCATGTTACGCAGATCGTTGGAGGAGAGTGCCACCTTTGTACCCCCTTCAGGCGCATGGCAAGGCCAAGCGCCGGGGTGGTCAAGTGAGTGCTGCGTCCCCTGATCTAATACCAAACAGGCATCCCGATCAGAAGTGGGGGAACCACAACATTTGGAGTGACTTGAACGGACCTCAAACGCACAACCGGAGGAGGCGCGGGAGTTCAAGACCACTGGATTTGCCTTACTCGACTTGGTTGTGCACGCAGTAGATGCGCCCAAGTGAGACAAGGACTTTGAAGGTCGGCTCGTTCTCGGCGCCGCAGTACTCGAGTCGACCTTGTACAACTTACCATCAGCAGTACGCATGATTGTGAGCGCATGCTTCTGGCTTGTTGCTGGCATAGCACATTTGGGGCGCATGGCCCGTGCTGCCTTGGACTTCTTCGTACCAGGCCGCTGGGGCGCGTAGTACTCAGAATCCAAATTCTCCTCGCCACTACAGCGAGTGAGTCTGTCAAAGACAGAGACTTTCTGTGGCGCATCAGAGGTGATGCGCGGGGCATTGGCTGCGCCCCTGCTCCGTCGACGCATCTTCCTCGCCTGAGAGGGAGATGGCTGGGGAACGTGGTTAGCCGCACGTTTCCCCGAAAGATGTGCTATACCGGCGGGCGCATCTTGGTTGCTGAGGGCGTCAGCAGGAAGGGAAGGCTGGATTGGCACATCCCCTTCGGTGGTGGTGCCCGAGGCGTCGACCTTGCGCACCCAGACTCGGCGGGTCTTCTTCGGTTTCGGCAGCCGCTTCGAAGGACTCGCACTTCCTGCAGAGATGAACTCCTCATACGCCTGTTGATTGAGGCGTACGACCAGCGTCTTGTGGGAGGAGCCCACCTTCACATCGTCGATTTGTGACACAGCTTTCTCGGTGGAGGAGAAAGAGGTCCCCAGCAGAGTCGCCAGCTTATTTGCCATTAAAATTCTTTGATTGCAAATTTTAATACAAACATAACAATGTTACAATATAGGACTTAGATGTAGTCCTAGGAGTACACTTTTGTTTATCTGGGTCCCTTGTGCCGATGGAGTGAGTGGTAATGCGTTGACTCCGTTGACGAACTGACGACGGTTATCGGTTCTCTGAAGGTTTGGATTGCTCTGGGTGCTGGAGCTTGCTGAGAGGAGGAAGACGTTGAGTGTCTGTATCTGCCTCTCTAGTGATATGTTCGTTCGTTGGATATTCTGTGCCTTTTCTGTGCGCAGGTGAGAAGGAAATGATCCCTCTATTTATAGTTTTGTAGGCTGGCTGCTCATGCGCGCATGTAGGATGCGCCGGTGCGTGGGAACGCCACGTGGTGATTGCTGATGGAGGCGTATGGACGATGCGCCCTGATCGAGGGGTTGAATTCTTCATACTGCTGTTGTGAGCCGGCACGTAGCAGAGGAGAAGATCTTTCTGTTGCTGAAATCTTGGGTGAGTTGAGTCAAAGGACACGTGTCGTCGACTCAAGGCTCGGAGATCTCGGATTTGATGGGGGAATGATCTGGTAAGATGCGCTTAGGATTGGGCGCATGAGGAGACTTTGGCTCGTAACCTTTAGGAGTCACGAACCATTCAGGGCGCATGGCTTTTGAGGCGCATGCAGGCGACTTTCCTTCTGTCTTTTGGGATCAGAGAGCAGTCTGAGGCGCATGGCTTTTGAGGCACATGCGGATGGTTGGGTGGCCACGTGGCAGTAGCCGTCGGAGTAAAGTAATGATGATGCTGATGTTGCCGACGCTTTGTCTTCTGAAAAAGCTGTCAACTGTTCAGACTTCGGGAGGTGTGCTGCCAACTCTGTCAGTTCAGCATTTAATGTTTCTGACATTCGATAGACAGCTGAGTGGACGCGTCGATTGATATTCCACTAGGCGTATGGGAACGCATGGGGGCGCATCCTCTGTGATGTGCCTGGTACTGAAGGGCGCGTCTGTGTGATGCGCGAGCTGGCCGGCGCATCCGCTTCGTGACACGTTCTTTAATGCAGCGACTGTTACGTTCTTCGAGTGCTTTAAATAGCCGTCTTAATTTGGCTGAATTCGAAGCGTCCGGTTCTTCCATTAAATACAAATTCATTGCACGAAATTCGGAGAGCCATCCACTTGGCGCGTGGGTTTGATTTGCCCGGCCTATAAATAGTGACATGGAGAGAGGGTTTGCTTCTCGTTCTCTTACGTACTTTCGACATGAACTTGTGTACTCGAGTACATTCTGTTGACGAAGTGCTTCCGAGGGTGAAGATGCGATGCCATGTCTTCATTGATGCACTTGAAGGTGACTGTTACATCCAAAAGCCGGAGTCGAGGGCTTCCGAGGCAGGCGGAAGGTGCCTGTTGCATCCAAAGATAGGGATGCCCGGGCCTCGTCTTCGTTGTGCAGGAAGAGCCGTAGATCGGAATGGCGGTGCTAGGCTCTTTCTTCCTTCAAAGTGGGTGTTGCCCACTCTGGTGGGTTTGGAAGCTGCTCCTTTAGCCGTATTTCGATTGCGGTATTCCTTGGTCTTTGGAGGCTCTTTCGAAGCCTCCCCTGGCCACAGATTTGCGGTGCTCTTCTCTTCCTTGGTTTGGGGAGCCCTTCCTCCAGCTACTCAATAAATGCTTCATTAGTCGAAGCACTTATCAGGTGAGTCTGGCTGGAAGAGTGGCACATAACTGGGCTGCTGAAGGGATGCACATAACTGGGATTCACATAACTGAGCTGCTGAAAAGGATGCGCCTTGCTGAGGGCGCATGGTGGGATGCGCCTGACCGAGGGCACATGGTGGGATGCGCCTGACCGAGGGCGCATGATGATTGCTGCGCCTGCCTGAGGGCGCATGGTGGCTGCTGGCTGTAGACTTAGGATCTTTTCTTTGTAGAAATTCTCCTTTGTACTGTCTTCTTTAGACATGTAATAGACTTTTATATGTTAAATAAAAAGTCCTCTTTTAATGTCTATATTTGTTGCTTTTTGCTGTGAAGTACTTTGTCCGAGCTCTGGCGCATGTAGTCTGGCGCATGGGCTTTCTGGTTCTGAAATTCCATGCTTCTACAGGTCGGTCCTTCTCCTTGGCGATACGTTGCATTGTGGGTTGCCGATCTCCTCGTTCGAAGAAGTTTTGACGATGAACTACTTCAGAAGACTGAGATACGCCGAGTTGATATGTTCGAACCCCTCGCTGGCAGTATTCTTCTACGAGACGACATTAAGTGTTAAGTTGAATGCATGGTTTGGGTTTGATGTGCTCAAGCCTCATTGTGATGGAAGAGCCCCAGGCTGGCAGATGCGCCTGCGCATTGATGATGAAGTGATTCGCTCTGACGGGGCAGAGTGATGCACTGACAGAGCAATGTGCCAGGCTGAGACGATGCGCCTAGCTGAGACATCAGAGTGATGCACCTAGTTGAGTGTAAGCTGTTACAAAGTCTTCAATTGGCATCATGTTTCCTAGATGATGTCATACAGGTGCAGTAGGTTGCAGTCGCTGGAACACAGACTGCCTTGGTAGTGGGGCCACTATTTTGTGACAACAGCAGTTGATGGCGACCGTAGCTCAAGTATGTCCCGTGAGGGACGAGTTGTGCATGGTGGTCGTCTCTCCCGATCCACGTCTGTGAGGGATCACATTACGTAAATCGTAAGGGAAGAGTTTCACATTTACACCCCCTTCAGGCACATGGCAAGACCAAGCACCGGGGTGGTCATGTGAATGCTGCAGCTCCTTGATCCAGTTCCAGCGCATGAAATGCACCCAGATCATAAGTAGGAGTGCAACACGTATTGCAACTTGAATCCACTTCATGCGCATCACCCAGGTGGGCGCATGGACTCAACATCGCAGTTGCCCAGCTAGACTTGGTTCAATACGCAGTAGATGCGCCCAAGCGGGACAGGGACGTTAAAAGTCGACTCGTTTCTAGCACAGATGCGCTTGAGTCGACTTTGCACAGCTTACCATCAGCAGCGCGCATGATTTTGAGCGCATGCTTCTGGTTTGCTGTCGGCGTAGCACATTCGAGGCGCATGGCCTGTGCTGCCTTGGATTTCTTTATACTAGCCTGCGACGGCGCATAGTACTCAGAATCCAATCCTGCTTTGCCATGACAGGGAGTGAAGGCGCATGGCATGTGCTGCCTTGGACTTCTTTGCACTAGCCCAACTTTTACTTGCCAAGATGGCAAGGGAAGAACTTGTAGCCGATCAAGAAGAAGAAGAAGGGCTCCCTGGACAACGTGCTCCCTTTTCTTTTTCTTTTTTTTATTTTTGGTGTCCTTTTCGAAGGAGGCAAAGGGGCTCTATATATAGAGTGGAATGAGACCTCTCTTCTTCTCCTTTTCGATGTGGAATTAAAAGCAACATCCCTCTTTTTTATGCTTCTACAGCTAGTAAGGAGTAACAACACTGTTTACAAGAGGCCAAAGGTTTCAAGGGGTAGGAGGAAGGCACCACAACAATCAGGTGATTCAAATGCAATACCACAAGGAGTTCCAGTTGAAGATTTGATACAACATCATTTAGCCAATATACCTGGAAGGGCTAATGACATTGTAGGATGTCTACTACCAAAGAGCTCAAATAATTCTGTTTTTAGGCCTCCATGGAGAGTCAATAGCAGCATCAGTAATGTGCAGCAATAACAAATTAATGTGAAGTGAAGTGAACATTTTGTGCAGTGAAGTGAACATTTTGTGCAGCAATAGTGAAGTGAAGTGAATATTTTGTGAATTGAACTAATTTTCTAAATAGCAGTAGACATTTTGTGAAGTGAATATTTTGAAGTGAACATTTCGTCAACTGAAGTTATGTCAACTAATGTAATCTGCAACTCTAATGTAATCTGCAGCAATGCAGTAAACATCCCACCATGTGTGGCATTTTGTATTGCAGTAAACATGCTTATAATGTGAATTGCAGCAATGTGAATTAATCTTGTAATGTGAATTACTCTTGTACTGCACAAAATATTGTGAATTACTCTTGTATTGCAGCAATGTGTATTACTCTTGTAATGTGAATTACTCTTGTACTGCACAAAATATTATGAATTACTCTTGTACTGCGCAAAATATTCTTGTGAATTACTCTTGTGATATGCATCTCTAATGTAATTCTGATGGTGAATTACTCTAATGTTATCTGCAGCTCTAATGGTGAATTACTCTTGTACTGCACAAAATATTCTTGTGAATTACTCTTGTAAATTACTCTTGTACTGCAAAAAATGACAGTAGACATGCACAAAATGGCAGTAGAGAGCTTCTATTGCATTGCAAAACTTTACATAGCAAAACTTTGAACATGAATTTCAGATTTACAAGATTTCAGATTTCAACTTTACATAGAAAAACTTTACATCTGCATTGTTAAATTCATATAGTGGATCAAATACAAGATTTCAGATTTCAACTTTACATAGCAAAACTTTTTCCAAATTTTCTACACAACTCTTCTAAAGTTGTGTTCACTATAATTTGAACAGGAATTTTAGATTTATTATCACTAGTCGAAGACTCATTCAACCATTGAAATACATTATTGCATCTCATGCATTGCAAGAATCTCCTTCCCTTACTGTGATTCCTCTTTGACATCAAGACATCCCTCTTTCCTCCACAATGTCGATTTGGGCAAGTATTTTTTTTCCAAGGACGTTGTTTCTTCCAATGCCCTAAGTCACCACATGTGAAATATCCTTCCATTTGAATTATTGAAAAAGAACTTCCAGAGCTTAAATCCAAAATAGCCACATCCATCCATTGAAAATCTGAGCAGAGTGGGCACTTCAAGAATTTTCGGCCGAAATTTGCTTTAGTATTGGACTTCGAAAGATACCTAATCTCCTTGCAACTTCCGATCTTGCATGGTGAGCTCAAAAATGAACACTCGTATGCTAGGTGGGTGTTCATCGAACATATTTGACATTTGTCCTAATCAAAAGAGAAAATGTCACGATTTGAGACAGAGAAACCACAAAAGAAAAAGCTTTCACATATTAAAGGAAAAAATCCAAGTCAATTTCACTTTACCTGGGTTGCAGAGTCGGCCATGAGAGTTGAGGAAGATTCCGATTTAGAAAGGGAAGAGAGATTTGGGGGTTAGGTCACATGTCATGTAAAAAGAGAAGAAGAGAACGGGATTTGCTTTTGTCGGGAAGAATATAGGGTAATTTAGGGATTTAAAAAGTTTGTTTTACTGCTCTGAACCGCTCTGAACACGTGAGGGACCCTTTTGTCATAAATTACAGCCTAAAGTGGTCAACTGTTAGTCTTGGACGGATTCGTCTTAAGGCCTCGTTTGGTTTACAGAATCTTCGGGTTGGGAAAGGAAAGTGATTACTTTCCTATGTTTGGGTGTCAAAGGAATTGAGGAGGAAAGGAAAGTGATTTCCAATGGAAGGAAAATTAGGGGGGAAAGTGATTCCATCCATCCAAGCAAGGAATCACTTTCCCACATTGAAGTAATCACTTTCCTTTCCGAATTCCTTGGCGTTTCCAAACATCGGAAAGGAAAATCAATGGGAAATAAAATTTCCCAAAGGAAAGGAAATTACAAGGAATTGATTTCCTTTCCCTTCCATTCCGCGAACCAAACGAGGCCTAAGTGGAGGTGTTATACATTTATATAAAGTGGTAGGGTGCACCTTAAATAAAGGCAAACAAAAAATTTTTCATAAATTTTTCTCATAATATTTTGAAAAGTTAAAGAAGGGGACCCGTACAAGATTTAGGCCCCGTTTGGTTCACCGGGTTGGACAATGTAATGTAATCGACATTACGTCGTAATCCCAATTAAGATGTTTGGTTGGACAATTTTTCTCTAGATGTAATGTAATAGCAATTACAAACTTGATTACATTACATCTATTCCTATTCAAATCAATTACATCCTAAAACCTATGTAATCCTAATTACATTACATCCTCAAATCATAAATTACAATTTTACCCTTTAAGAAATTTTCGATCTCTTAAAATCCCGATCGGTGGAGGAGAGAGAAATTTAAACCTAGATCTAAAAATTCCTTCACTCCTCCTCCTCCCCCTCCGCCGCCTCCACCGCCCGCCCCCTCCTCCGGCCGCCCCCTCCGGTGCCTCCTCCTCCTCCTCCTCCTCCTCCTCCTCCGCTGCACCCATCCGGTGCCGCCGTCTCCTCCTCCTCCTCCGTTGCCTCCACCTCCTCCTCCTCCTCCTCCTCCTCCTCCGTTGCCTCCACCTCCTCCTCCTCCACCACCGCCTCAGCCTCCGCCTCCTCCTCCGCCTGCCGGAGCTCGAAAATTTCAAGGTATTATTCCTAGATCTAAAAATTTTGGGTTCTACTTGCTAGAAGTTTTTTTAATAAAAATTTGGGTTTAATTTATTTGAATGTTAGATGAAAATATTATGAATGATTTGGGTTCTACTTGCTCGAAAATCCCAAGTTTGTATGTGGAAGTTTGAAATTTTATTTGAATGTTAGATAAAAAATTATTTGAATGTTAGGGATGAATCTCCAAGTACTGCTTTATATATTTGAATGTTAGATGAAAATTTATTTGAATGTTAGATGAAAATCCCAAGTTTGTATATCATCCCAAGTTAGGGATGAATCTCCAAGTACTGCTTTATATATTTGAATGTTAGATGAAAATTTATTTGAATGTTAGATGAAAATCCCAAGTTTGTATATCATCCCAAGTTAGGGATGAATCTCCAAGTACTGCTTTATATATTTGAATGTTAGATGAAAATTTATTTGAATGTTAGATGAAAATTTATTTGAATGTCTCATCTTCATTCAAGTGAGAAATACTATGAATTTGTTTTCTGATTATATGGAAGTATTCATGCAGTAATGGCTCGTCTTCATTCAAGTGAAAGAAAGAAGTTGATTGCCATATGTACTCACTGGTTGCACATTTCCAATTTACTAAACTGGTTTTTTCAAGCTGTTGCTTCTACATCTATGATGTATGCTAGAAGAAAGTCTTTAGAGAGACATAAATATGCACTTAACTTCTTCAGAAATAGGGAGATAGTAAACGAGTTGGTTTATAGGAGTGAAACTCATTGTGTTGAACAATTAAGGATGAGTAGGCGTGCTTTTCATGTTCTGTGTGAAAAAGTTGAAAGAGATGGCGGTTTAAAGGCATCAAAGAATCTATTGGTGGATGAGCAAGTGGCAATATTTTTGCATATCATAGGACATGATATGAAGAATCGGAATATTAAATTTCATTTTAAGAGATCGGGTGAGACAGTTAGCAAGTATTTCAACAATGTTTTGAATTCTATCATACGCCTGCAAGAAGACTTGTTGAAAAAACCAGAACCAATTCCAAAAAACTGCAATGATGAGAGATGGAAATATTTTAAGGTATGAAGTATAACCTTGTAACATAATATGTAGCATCTTCTTAGAAAAATTGTATTTAACTACGCTGATTATCTTTTCTCTAAATATATAGGGATGTTTAGGGGCACTAGATGGGACACATGTTAGTATGAGAGTTCCTTTAGAAGATCAAGCTAAGTTTCGGAATCGGAGTGGAAAAGTTACAACAAATGTTTTGGGAGTTTGTTCTCAAGATTTCCAGTTTATTTATGTCTTGGCCGGTTGGGAAGGTTCTGCTGCGGATGGTAGGGTGCTCCGTGATGCTATTAGTAGGAGAAATGGTTTAAAAGTTCCACATGGTAATTTACTTTTAAATTGTGAAGTACTTTTTTCCCCCTTTTTCTAAAAAAAATTTTTAAAAATTATTATCTTATGTAGGTCACTATTACCTTGTGGATGCTGGATATGCAAATTGTGAGGGATTTTTAGCTCCGTACCGAGGAACACGTTATCACCTTAATGAGTGGAGAGAAGGCCACCAACCCAATACTCCTAGAGAGTTTTTCAACATGAAGCATTCAAGAGCTAGGAATGTGATCGAGAGATGTTTTGGTGTACTTAAGAGTCGATGGGCAATTCTTAGGAGTCCTTCGTTCTACCCCGTCAAGACTCAAATTCGAATCATAATGGCATGTTGCTTATTACACAACTTTGTTAGGAGAGAGTTGCAAAATGATATGCAACTAGATCCAATAGAAACGGGTATCTTTGAAGATGTGGAACACAATATCCCTTTTGCCGGTGATTCTATAACTACCATCGAAACTTCAAATGAATGGACTACATGGAGAACAAATTTGGCACAAGAAATGTACAATGATTGGATGGCAAATAGACAACCCGCATGAAAGACTCAATTTAGAATGTCATGAGTTTTTTTTTTTTCCTTGTAATGAGATTTATTATTATCTCTGTGAACTTTGAATGGAAACTTTGAATGTCATTAGTTTTATGTTATCCTTTTGAATGGAAACTTGTAATGAGATTTATTATTTCTGTGTTCTCCTTTTTGAATGGAAACACAAATAGTTTCTGTATGTATTGCATCCATGTGCTTGATTTCTTATGAACTATCACTGGCATGTGTAAACTGTCATATATCAATTAATATGAACTATCATGATTCTGATACATCCTGGAGCATATTTGTACTCAGCAGTCTGCTGTTACCTGGAGCATATTTGTTACCTGGAGCAAAATCATTTTTTAGTTCTGATACCAGAAAATTATCGTTTGTCTTCTAGATTTCTGTTATTGTCTTTGATACTTTGTTGATTAGTTTCTGTTTTTGTTTTTGTTGATTAGATTTCTGTTTTTGTTTCAGTCTGGCAAATGTCATTGTAATTATTGTAGTGTCTATCTTCGAATTAAATTTGAACATTTCGATAGATATATATGCACATCATTTAGGAAAGAAAGATTGTTGTTGAATATTTTTATTATTTAGTATGGAAAGATTGTTGGGCCAACCCAATTTGAGAGGATTGGTCGTTTAGCTGGCTGGCTGGCTTTGTTGTTGTTTTTGAAACCAAATCCAAATACATATATGATAGTTTTTGTCAGTCTGGCAACACACAGCATGTTGGATCCCCAGGTTTTTTTTGTAGGAGAAATGGTTTGATATGGTTGGATCTCCAGGTTGTTATGGTTGGATCTCCAGGTTGTTCAGGTTGTTCAGGTTTTTTTGTTTGTTATGTGTCAAGTAGAATATAATTTCTGTTATTGAATGCATGAGTTACATATATATGATTTCTGTTATTGTCTATATGATTTCTGTTATGATTTCTGTTATTGTCTCCAGGTTGTTCAGGTTGTTCAGGTTCAGTTTTTTAAAATTTGTAGTCATATGTTACTTGGTTGTTGAATGCATGAGTTACATATATATGATTTCTGTTATTGTCTATATGATTTCTGTTATGATTTCAGGAAAATGGCTAATCGGGGTCCGGGAAGAAACAAGTTCAAGTGGACCAAGGAACAAGATGTAAAACTCATTGAGACTCTTCAAGAGTTGCGCAATGAAGGAGAAATCAGGCCCGACACTTATCTCAAAGCGGGTAGCTTGACCAAAATCCATGAGAAACTTGAGCAAAAGCTACCTGGTTCGGGTATTCAAAAGAAACCACATATCGAATCCCGGATGAGGGTTTTAAGAGAGAATTTTAACATTGTCCATGCTTTATTGACGGGCCCAAATTGTAGTGGTTTTGGAAGGGACCCCGAGACAAAAATGGTGACCGCAGAGGATGCCGTTTGGGATGCATATCTGAAGGTAAATAATATCTATTGTTTGATTTATTGTTATCATAATTTCATGCATCCTGTTTTTTCTATTTTTTCTGTTTTTCTGAATCTTCTGTTGCATGTTCATGGAACCTGCCAAATATGTTTCACTACTCTCTGCTTGAAATATGGTTAGAGGTCTATTTTGGCAGTCACATACTCACACATTTGATTCATGAGACTACTGACTGACTGGCTTGAACTTTACTGATATTGGACCATCTGCATAGTATTGATGGTCCAAGAGAGCCCTCTGAAAAATAAAAAAAACATTTAAACATACAGAAAGAGAGAGGGACACCATCTACAGCTAAATCCAGAACATAGTCATCAAGTTTCTGGACATGGTTTCCCATCTGCAGAACTTATCCCTCCTTTCAATAGTGACTTGAAATATGTTTTCTTTGTTCTACAGTATATAGTTAAAATCTTCTCCTTATTTTTTCTTTCATCTGAAGCAATCTGTAATGCAAATGAATGTTATTTAGCTGCTTTTTAGTTCTTGGTTCTTAAATATGCATTATGAAGGTTTTTGCATGTATGCATTTGCTGGTGTTGTGGCTTTGGTTTGGGAAGAATTTCCTGTTCAATTTGGACTGTTAGCTGATTGAAGTTTGTGTACATTGTTCATTATTCTACTAGCTGATTGAACTTTATTGTTTTTGATAAAAAAAAATGCATTGTCCAGTGACCCTGCTAGCATGTTCCATTATTTAGGCAGGTATTTTACTGTTGCAATCTCATTATAGCCAAAAAATGGAGGTAAAAAAAACTAGTAGTATATATGCACATGTACTGTTGCAGGTATTTTACAATATTTAGGTAGAATAGAAGAGATTATTTATCTGCATTCCTCTCCATTTCATTATATGCACATGTACTTCTTATTTTAATGTTTTATTTTCAGAGTCATCCAGAGGCAAAAAAATTCAGAGACGTACCGATCAAATACTATGATGAGTTGAGCATGATCTTTGGAAAAGATCGAGCCATTGGAAATCTTGCAGAGACTCCTGCTGATGTGGTTGAAGAGTTGGAGAATCAAGAGGTCAATGATACGATGGAGACTTCCCAAATTCCTGTCAACGCATCTTCAAATGATTCTCAACTTCCTTCTAATTCAGTTTTTGACTCTGACGTGACCTCAAGAAGGCAAAAGAGGAAGCGTGATGATGCCACCATCTTTGTTGAAGGGGTTCAGAGTGCAGCCCGTATCATTGCTAGTGAGATTCGGGAGTCCTCATGTCGTTTGAGTCGGGCTTTGGGAGAAGAGGATAATGAGAACAAAAAGATAATATATGATGAGCTAAAAAAGTTGTCTGGACTTACCATGGCGGAGAGGCACAGAGCACACTTCCTTATTGGTTGTGATTCTAGCAAAGTCGGCTTATTTTTTAGTGTTCCCGATGAAGAGAGAGAAATTTGGGTGAAAAGTCTTTTAGAGTTTGCGTAGGATTTGGTGGATTTTATTTCATTACCGGATATTTCAGTTACATGATACAATGAGATATTATTTTGATCATTTGTTATATGATACCATATGAATGTTCTGGTTTATAACTATTTGAACTTTTGTTTGAGATGGAATGAAATTTATTTTATATCATTGTTATTTTTTCTACTTTCTTACGTGATACGGTGTAATGTTTTGTTTTATTTGGTTACCGGATATTTTTTATTAATTATAAAGTAGTAAATTTGGCCAAAAAATATACATATAAATATTAAGGGTATATTTGTCAAAATAACACAAATAATTAATATTATTCGATTACATTACATGTTAAACCAAACACTTGAATGTAATTGGTATTACATTCCATGGTTTAATTACATGTTCCAACCAAACATAGCAATGTAATTGTAATTCCATTACATTACAAACCCAATTACATTACAAATCCAATTCCATTACGATTACGATTACATTACAGTGAACCAAACGCCCCCTTATTGTCCAAAGTCCAGGCTGTTCAGCACGCAGCGATCTATATAAACTCGCTGAACCCATTACTCCTATAACCCTTCCTTCCAGCCGCCACAAACCCTAGCACTCTCGAAACCCTAGTTCGCCGAAACGATCACTGGAGAATGGATCTCAGGGAATGGCGGAGGTGGTAAAGTCTTTCCTTTTCTTTTTTATTTGTTAGGGTTTCTTGTTGTCTCCGGACGACGTCGACACGAAACACCATGGCGTGCGTGTTCGACACGACAATATACGAACGCGCGACACGGACGCAGCATCCGCCTCGACGTGTCCTGGCGTGCCTTGGAGTGTCCATGTCACGTATATTTCGTGTCTGACACGACGATAGGCCGACGTCACCCAAAATTTTTGCGTGTCCATATTATGTATCGGTCTGGACTCTCCGCCGAACTCCCAGTTTTGATTTCAGAAGCACCTTAGGATGATGATCACTCAACGCTCCGTCTACTAATATGTTCATATGTTTCTTGTATATACAATTATACTATGTTGCTTCTGGATCTGCTATTAGAAAATGTCAGCAAATTCGAGTTATTTATATCTGGTAATTGAATTTGTATGCCCAACTTGTCTGTATATGAAATCGATGTTTTTTTGAGAACTTGTTGGACGATTCGGATATTTCATAGTTCGACTGTTGCAACTTTATGATTGGCTTAGTATTTTAATTTCAGGACTATGTAGATTGCATGTAAGATACTATGTTCATCTTTTATCTAATTGATATAAAGTGTATAACTAGCTATGGTGCTGTTTTTTTTATCAGGTTTGATCTGACAAAGTATACGAGTAGCTCGGGTTTGGACAGTTGCTAAATGAACGGGGAGCCCGAGTCTTGTTTTAGTGGCTGGGTTCCGTTCGTGCTCGGCTACGATGCAACTTATTCAAGAAGTATTACCCAGACACTGCAGTGTCTGAGATGCAAGAAAAGACGGTAGTTTGATATATATTGCTGGGTCTCCCTCCGCCGAAGTGGCCACTTTGTCCTTTGAAGCGGTGAAAGTTCAGGTTGGTAAGATGCGTCCCAAAGGGGCATTGGATTATATGATTGTATTTGTACTACTTTGCTTGTTGTTTGATATGTTTTTGGTTTTTTGTTTTCGCTTAGGAACTTATGTATGGTGTTTTCACATGATTACATATTGGACAGAGGCATGTTCCGCTCCATGGTCGCCAAGTTCATAGTAAGAAAGACCTTCTAAAATTCCGTTAGATATTCTTGATATTGTTGTATAATTTTGTTTTGTGCAATATTTCATCATGACTATGAAATACTGTATGTACTGAATTCCAGATGATAAATTCACTGAACTGCAGTTAATCATTATATAAACCTTTACGAAATGGTTGGTTGTTTAGTAATTATTTTATTTATTCTAGCATCGGTCAGAATGGTCATTTTAAATAGTACAATAATCTTCATGTTTTTGTTAATATATATGCTAATCTTGTTCTTGCGTTTTATTCACCCTCCAACTTTTCTTCTTCTTTCTCCCATTCCTCATTTATATATTTGGAGAATGATTCTCATTATATTTGCACCTCGATGATCTCGAAACCTGACTGGTTTTTGAGATTTTATGTGTGCATATAACGAATTGTCCACTCTGCTTGAGTGCTCTCCAAATACAATGGGGGAGTTGCACTCCAATGAATTGGTCTATATTATGAAACACATCTACTACCATGTCATACTATTTATGTTCTATTAATATTAGAATGTCTTAACAATCAAAGATATTCAGCCTTATACAGAGTATAATCTACTACCATTATTGTGTATATAGCCTTTCATCACAGTTCTCCTTGATATCTGAATATGGTTTGCCAAGATTTTGTGTGCATATAATAGTTGACCTCTCTGCTTGATTCTTCTCCAAATACGATGTGGAGTTACACTCCAATGAAGTGGTCTACACTATTACCTAGTACTTGCTTGAGTCTTTCCCACACATATTACTTGCACTGCAATGAAGTGGTATAAAATATTGTAGGATGTACTATAACTTGTGTATTACTATTATTAGCATGTCCAACCATCAAATTGGTATAGAAGGATCTAACTTTTATGTTGCAAGATGATGTGAATATACCTTTACTCTACTCTATTTGCTAAGCTTGTTCTTGCCTTTTATTATTGTAATGCACCCTCCAACTTTTTTTTCTTCTTTCTCCCACTCCTCATTTATATTAGAATGATTTTCATTATATTTGCACCTCGATGATCTCGAAACCTGACTGGTTTTTGAGATTTTATGCGTGCATATAACGAATTGTCCACTCTGCTTGAGTGCTCTCCAAATACAATGGGGGAGTTGCACTCCAATGAATTGGTCTATATTATGAAACATATCTACTACCATGTTATACCATTTATGTTTTGTTAATATTAGTACGTCTTAGCAATCAAAGATATTCAGCCTTATACAGAGTATAATCTACTACCATTATTATGTATATAGCCTTTCATCTTACTCTATTTGCACACAGTTCTTCTTGATATCTGAATATGGTTTTCCAAGATTTTATGTGTGCATATAATAATTGACCTCTCTGCTTGAGTCTTCTCCAAATACGATGTGGAGTTACACTCCAATGAAGTGGTCTACAATATTACCTAGTACTTGCTTGAGTCTTTCCCACACATATTACTTGCACTGCAATGAAATGGTATAAAATACGGTAGGATATACTATAACTTGTCCTGTATTACTATTAGCATGTCTAACCATCAAATTGGTATAGAGGGATCTAACTTTTATGTTGCAAGATGATGTGGATATACCTTTACTTTACTCTATTTGCATATAGTTCTTCTAGATATCTGAATACGATTTTCAAGATTTTATGTGTTCATACATAAATGGCATCTTTGCTCAAGTATTATCTAAATAGATTTTGGAGTTGGACTCCAGTGAATTTATTATCTACTACCTGCTTGAGTACTCTCCAAAGTCTGCACTTGATGAGGTTCACAATACTACATTAACTGTATGTATTAGCCTGTATGACCGTCGAAGTCTCACTTAATGATCAAAGCTATTGTTTACTGCCCTGTTGTGCACATAGTTCCAACCTAATTGCTCACTCTAATTGCACACAAGTTACTCTGAAAATCTGGCTGGGTTCTCAAATTTTATGTATGCATAACAAATTGCCTTCCATGCTCCGAGTCTTCTCCAAATATATTATGGAGTCGCACACCAACTAAGTGGTCAACTTCATTATAAATTACAATTCATGTTTACTTTTCTTTTGAGTTTTTGCTCTTGGGTGTATTCTATGAAAGTTTTTGATTCTGATAGTGTCACAATGTATCTACTAATTTTCCATCTCTTTGTGGAACGAATATTTGGTGTGGGAAGGTGCAAAATTAGAGGAAAATCCATAATTTACTGTCTCTTTGTAGATGACATATTTGTGTTGTTTTGCAACATGATAGACTAGCAATTAGACCTTAACTTGATTATGCACAAATTTTATTCTTTCATGTGTACATGTGCGTTTTCTATGTATGTGTACGTAATATGTGAGAACTACTGGTATTTGCACGTCGATCATCTTGAAATCTGATAGATATCTAGGATTTTATGTGTGCATATAACAAAATGCCCTCTCTGCTTGAGTCTTCTCCAAATATTTTGTGGATTTGCACTCCAATGATTTGGTCTACATTATGAATATAATCTTTTACCATGTTGTACCGGTGTGTGAATATTAGAACTTCTAGACAGTTGAAGTTGGATTATTTTCTATAATATAATATATTGTCATGATGTGCACATACCTTTTCACAATTGCTCTATTTATATGGTTCTTGATTTTTCTAATACGGTTAAGATTTTGTGCGAATATAAAATTGTCCTCTTTGTTTGAGTCTTCTCCAAAAGAACTGTGGATTGTTCCAATAAAGTGGTATAGAATGTGAATTGTAATTTCCTAAATTAAAGGAAATAGCAATTAATTGATTTTATTTCCTTTCTGCTGACCAAACTAAGCCTGAGTGCCCAACCTATATTGTTTGTACTCTAGTGAAGTGGTATACTGATACCGATATAGTCTTTATATGATGTACAAGTTTTTGCGTGATAAAGTGAAGCTCCGGAAGATTGTGTGGTCAAAAATTAATGTAGGAAAAAAATAATATAAAGTCTTGAATCAAAAAAGTTGGCCTCCAAAATTCTAGAAATTGGGAAAATTTGGACTAGGGATAAGACTTACTATTCTACAAAATGAGCTCCGATATTCTAAATCTAGAATCTAGAAAATGGGATGAGCCTTACTAATGATGCTCTTAGTATTGTCCAGTCTTTGTTAGTTTGTATGAAACTATGAATTCTCACCTCTATATCTGTACATTTTAGTTGTACTTATTACACCTGAAAGCATGTGAGTTGAATAATTTTTGTTGATGTTTTGTTGTTATCCATTTTTGTGAATTTAACTTTTGAAGTTACTATTCACCACTGAGTGGTTCGGAACCATAATCCTGTAGTTTGATTGAACAAAAGAAACTATTATGCAAATTAACTGAAATGGTTGTTTATTTCTATAATGCTTAGAAGGTTTATATTCAAAATTTGTCCGACAGTTATCGTGCATAATAATACTGGTCAACTGGAGAAAGCATTTATATATTAGCAGGCTTCCTTATTCCTTCTTTCATTTTGAACTTTCAGGCCCACAAATTGTGGAGCTGCTCCTGCCCCTTTCTTCCTCAAGCTGCAACACGAATGATACCACAGTTTTCTCAACAAGTTTTCGTTAAGTAACAAGTTACTTAGGGTGCATTTGATTGCAAGGTGGAAAATACGTGGAATTTTTTTTTTTAACCTCCATGGAATTATTTTTTTAGGAAAAGATTTCATGGAATTTTTAAATTTTCTATGGAAAACTTAATTTGGGTGTTTGATTGCCATTATTTTTCATGTAAAATATTATTTTATTATGTGTTTGACAAATTTTATTTTCCACCATTTTAGGAGGAAAAAAATGGAAAATGATAGTTTTTGAAAAATACTACCAAGGAAAACACTATAATTGTTGGAAATTTTCTAATGGAAATACTTATCAGGAAAAAAAGTCCAATTAAACCGCCGTATTGTTTTGTTCTATTGTTGATGAAGTCTATGTTGTGTTTTAACTGTAAGTGTATATTAGGAAGAGTGAGAAATTTCAAATCATGTCAGAGATAATTGTGAATCATTTAGGGCCTGTTTGGTTTGCAGGATTGGACAACGTAATGTAATTGGCATTACGTTGTCAATCTAACTCGGATGTTTGGTTGGGAAAAAAAAAGATGTAATGTAATCGCGATTACAAGTTTGATTACATTACATCAGTTTCTTCTAAACTCAATTATATCATAAAATCTATGTAATCGCAATTATATTACAACTTAAGCGGAAGGTTGGTATGCTATAATTTGGTCTTTTTGTTCGTTTTTTGCCATTTTTTGTTTGTTTTTTTTGTCGTTTTTTTCGTTTTTTGTCGTTTTTGTTCGTTTTTTTGTTCATTTTTGGTCATTTTTTTTGTTGTTTTTGTTTGTTTTTTGTCGTTTTTGTTCGTTTTTGGTTGTTTTTTGTCGTTTTTGTTCGTTTTTGTCTTTTTTGTTCGTTTTTGGTTGTTTTTGTCCCCCTTTTTGTCGTTTTTGTTCGTTTTTTGTTATTTTTGTCGTTTTTGTCCTTTTTTTTGTTGATTTTGTCCGTTTTTTTGTCGTTTTTGTTCCTTTTTTGTCATTTTTGTTCGTTTTTGGTTGTTTTTGTTTTTTTGTTGTCATTTTTGTCCTTCTTTTTTGTTGTTTTGTCCCTTTTTGTTGTTTTTGTCCGTTTTTTTGTTCGTTTTTTTGGTTGTTTTTGTTTGATTTTTTGTCGTTTTTGCCCTTTTTTGTCGTTTTTGTTCGCTTTTTGCCTTTTTTTTAGTTTTTGGTTTTTTTGTCGTTTTTTGTTTATTTTTTGTCATTTTTGTTCATTTTTTGTCGTTTGTGTTTGTTTTGAGCCTTTTTTTTTTTTTTTCGATTTTTGGTCATTTTTGCACATTCTTGGCTATTTTTTTTGTCGCTTTGTACTTTTGAAATTTTTTTTGTTGATTTTGTGTTTGTTTTTTTTTTGTCATTTTTGTTCGTTTTTGTTTATTTTTTGTCGTTTTGCTCGTTTTGGGCATTTTTTTCGATTTCTGGTCGTTTTTGCACATTCTTGGCCATTTTTTGTCGCTTTTGCACTTTTAAATCTTTTTTATCGATTTTGTACATTTTTTGTCGGTTTTGCACTTTTTATTGGTTTTGTTTTATTTGTACGTCTTTTGCCTTTTTGCACGTTTTTTTTTTATCGTTTTAGGTCGATTTTTTACGTTTTTTATCGTTTTTTTATCGATTTTGTATATTTTTTGCCATTTCTGCATGTTATTTATCGATTTTTTTTGTCGATCTTCTACGTTTTTGACCATTTTTCACGTTGTTATCGTCTTTTATCGTTTTCGGTCGATTTTGCACGTTTTCTTTTTTGCTTTTTTATTTTTTTTTTGCTTTTTTGGGGTCTTTTTTTTGTCGTTTTTTATCCTTTTTTTGTCAATTTTGGATTTTTTGCAAGTTTTTTAATCTTTTTGTCGTTTTTTGCTCGTTTTAATTTTTTCTTGTTTTTGATCTTTTTTCGTATTTTCGTTTTTTGTCATTTTTGTTCCTTATTTTTGTTTTTTAATTTTTTGCTCTTTTTATCTTTTTTGTCATTTTTTTTTCTTTTTTTTGGTCGTTTTTGTTCTTTTTTGTCATTTTTTTTCTTTTTTGTCGTTTTTCGTCTTTTTTTTCCATTCATTTATTGTTGTTTTATGTCAATTTTTTTGTTTTTAGTCATTTTGTTCATCATTATTGGTCACTTTTTATGGTTTTCACATTTTTGATTTTTTTGTCGTTTTTCCTTTCTATCGCTTTTTCATTTTTGGTTTTTTTTCCTTCTGTTTTGTTCGTTTGTCATTTTTTGTATTTTTTTTTTGTTTTTTTAGTTTTTGGTCCTTTTTTAACAGAAAACAAACCATTTTTCCTTCTTTATTTATTATTTATTTTTATTTTTTTTCTTTTAAAATTTTTAAAATTTTTTAGTGATCTACTTTTTTAATTTTATGTTGTATTTAAAAAAATATTAAATTAGAAATTTAATTACATTTGGTAAACCAAACATATGAATGCAATTGACATTACATTATATGGTTTGATTACATGCTTCAACCAAACATAGTAATGTAATTTCATTACATTACAAACTCAATTACATTACAAATTCAATTCCGTTACGATTACATTACACTGAACTGAACTGAACGCAACCTTAGTCATAATCAAAAACATAAATTGTATATGAACCCTATCAGAATTATATTGGAGTATTAAATCATCATTCCGATTAACAAGTTGACAGCCAACCTGGCAATCGGATTCAATTTGTAGATTCAAGCTCTTGAATCCGAATGATATACCTTAAAAATTGATGTCCGTTGCTCTTTGCATGATATGAATTGGCAGTAGCATCTACGTGCTAGTGTCGAGGATCACCGGCCAAATAGCATTTTGCATGTAGCTTTTTTATGCTCGGGATCTTTTTTTTGATGGGAGAAGGCGATTACGATGAGAAGGATATTATGCATGAGATATCTAAATGTGATAGTTTTTAGTATTTATGATGAACAAGAGATGCCTATCTAAATGCGATATTTTTTTTAGTTTTTATGTCTAGTTATTCATCATGTTAGAGAGATTGAGAATATATATAGAATTAAAACATAATGGTTGTAATGGAGAAGTAATGGAGAAGTAATGGTTGTAATGCAGAAGTGACAGTACATTTCAAGATATCATAAGAAATGAGACTATTCAAAGAAAGTTATAACGAGACTATTTGAAGGAAGTTAAAATGAGATTATTGTGGTTACTGAGGAGAGAGAAGATTTCGACTGGATGGTGGAATATCAATGGATCAAGCTGCGGGAGCGTATTATTTCTTCTATTTATTAGGATGATAAAATATATTCTCTTAGATTTTTTATTTTATTTTTTTGGAGGATAGGATAAATATTGTCTTAGATGATTTGGACATGTATAACATAGACTAGATAAGATGTTCCAATAAGGAGTATCGATAAGATACTAGTTAAATGAGCTGCTAAGAGGAGTATCGATAAGATAATAGTTAAATGTTCCAATAAAAAGTGCTGATAAGATAATAGTTAAAAGAACTGCTAAGTTGAGATATATCTAAACAAATGTGGATTAATATTTAAAAAAGGATACGTTTGTTAGTGTTAACGAGGATATGACCTCTTTTTGGGATGAAGACTATTGTGGTGATGTTGTTGAAGTTGGTTTTAATGAATTTTGTAAGAATGTAGTAAAGTAATCAGTAATAGTTAATTCAGAGGTGCTTGGTTGTGAAGGTGATCGTTGCACCTGGTGGATTCAAAATGGATGGTTGTGGTATTCGTTAACTGGACTTCGCTGCTGTGCTATAGCAAAAATGGTTTACGAAGTTATGATTCATAGTAAGGATGGTGGTAATTGTGAGTGGTAGTAGAGTTGGTAAAAGTAGAGTTCAAGGTGATAAGTCGATGGTGATAAACTCTCTGGAGCATTTGGGAATGGTTTGAAATACTATATATTTTTATTTTCGTCAAAATTTGTTTTATTTGTGGGCTGCATTGAGTTCTTGTACACACTTGAAAAAATGCTAATAAGTTAAGAGGTTCTCAAAATCTCAAGTGTCCTAGCTCGTGGACAACGTCGGCCCAAGGGTAAGCTAGACAAGACTTCGGACTTGAACAATCTTTCTTTGCTTAGGACAACTCCTAGGCTCAGTGTGATCCTAATAGATGTCGGGGTCGGGGGCGATCTTCCAGGACCGACCTACAATATATTGGTCAATAAGCAACTAAAACTAGTTCCGGATAGGGAACCGGCTCTGAATTTTTTAAAAAAACTAACAGGACCCACCAAGAGGGAAAAAGAAAAAAACAAGAGAAAAAAAAAGAGAGAGAGAGAAAAGAGAAGGTTAATTTGGAGTATGAATTTGCTATGTTATTTAGATGTGACAATATAAAGAGGACATTCCAAAAATAGTAATTTACATAATTTTAAAAAATATTGAAATATGTTATGGAGTGTCTCCGGTGTGATGCACTCAGTATCTTAAAGATACAAAATATATACTATACAACCTAAGAAAGGATATGGCTTTGAAAGATTAAAGAGAGGCAATTTATCTTATAATATACTTTCTAATATTAGGTTGTAGATGTCAATTTGAAAGTTCGTTTGTCAGATACAGAGAACATGTCTTGAACATACTAATGTCGGGACCTTTTTTTTTTTTTTCTCTTTTTTTTAGCACTTACGGGCTCAATTAAATTATGTATCTTCCAGCACACGATTTTTAGCCTGTTGTCATATCGTTTCGGACTTTTCGTGCGGATCTTATCCGTACTGACTTTGTCATCATTGTCCCACACGCACACCTCGTACACTTCGCGCGCTCCAGAGCTCAACGAGACGGCCGTGACATCTTTCAATGTCCGCAACTCAACGCCTTGCTTCGCCCACGACGTCTTCATGACGCCTACGACAACCGATGTCACCCAGCCATCCGTTCTATGCGCACGACGTCCTTATGACGTCTTTTCGATGTCCTTACGGCGCCGCACGATGGGCCGCGTGGTCGGACGTCGTTTATACTTGTAGTACAATGATGCATGTCCTCGATCGTCCGTGCGACGTCCTAGCCGTTGAGTTTTTATGTATGAGCGTCCCATTCTGTCCCACGCCAGCTCAGATCGTGGCCATTTTTCGTCAGTCCTACGACGTTGTGGATGTTCCGCATCGTACATGCCAGGTTCATCATCGCCCATGTCGGGACCATTATATATACATACTGAAGACCAAGTTGGCAACTCTAGAGGGGGGTGAATAGAGTTTATATCAAAAATGATCAATTAAAAATTAAACTCTTTTCACCAACTAAATAATCAGAGTAAAAATAAATGCGGAAATAAAGAGTAGAGAGCAAGCACAAACACAACAAGATTTTTAACCTGGTTTTTCTCGTGGAGGATGTTTGCCATTAAAATTGTTTTGATTGAAATCTTAATACAAACAGAACAGTGATACAATATAGGACTTAGATGTAGTCCTAGGAGTACACTTTTGTTTAAGCTGGGTCCTTAGTGCCAATGGAGCGAGTGGTAATGCGTTGACTCCGTTGACCGGCTGACGACGGTTATCGGTTCTCTGAAGGTGTTGATTGTCCTGGGTGCTGGAGCTTGCTGAGAGGAGGAAGACGTTGAGTGTCTAGAACTGCCTCTCCGGTGATTCTCTGTTATGGATTCTTTTTGAGTCTTGTGTGTTCTGAGTCTCTGTGTGTGTGTGAAGGAGATGATCCTTCTATTTATAGTTTTGCAGGCTGGCTGCTCATGCGCGCATGCAGGATGCGCCGGTGTGGGGACGCCACGTGGAGGTTGCTGATGGAGGCGCACGGATGCTGCGCCCTGATCAAGGGGGAGAACTCTTCATACTGCTGTTGTGAGCCGGCACGTAGCAGAGAGAAGATCTTTCCGTTGCTGAAATCTTGGATGAGTTGAGTCAAAAGACACGTGTCGTCGACTCATGGTTCGAAGATCTCGGATTTGGTGGAGAGAAGTGATCTGGTGAGCTGCGCCTTGGATTGGGCGCAGGAGGAGGCTGCGGCTCATAACCTTTAGGAGTTACAAACCATTTGGGGCGCATGGCTTTTGAGGCGCATGCAGGCGACTTTCCTTCTGTCTTTCGGGATCAGAGAGCAGTCTGAGGCGCATGGCTTTTGAGGCGCATGCTGATTTGGACGCATGGCCGTAGAGGCGCATGCTGATGGTGGAGTGGCCACGTGGCAGTAGCCGTCGAAATAAAGTCATGATGATGCTGACGTTGCCGACGCTTCGTTTTCTGAATAAAGCTGTCAACTGTTCAGACTTTGGGAGGCGTGCTGCCAACTCTGTCAGTTCAGCATTTAATGTTGGTGACGTTCGATGGACAGCTGAGTGGGCGCGTCGGTTGGCGTTCCACTCGGTATGGGGATGTGTGAGGGCGCACCCTCTGTAATGCGCCGAGTACTGTAGGGCGCGTCTGTGTGATGCGCCTGATGCCGAAGGGCGCGTCCGTGTGATGCGCTGTCTGGCTGGCGCATCGGACATGTCTTTTAATGATGCGGCTGTCTCGCTCTTCGAGTGCCATAAATAGCCGTTTGGCTGAATTCGAGGCGTCCGGTTCATCCATTTAATGTAAATTCATTGCACGGAATTCGGAGGGCCATCCACTTGGCGCGTGGGTTTGATCTGCCCGGCCTATAAATAGTGGCATGGAGAGAAGATTTGCTTCTCATTCCCTCACGTTCTTCCAACATGAACTTGAACATGCGGGTGCATTCTGTTGACGAAGTGCTCCCGAGGGTGAAGATGAGACGCTGTGTTGTCTTCGATGCTCTTGAAGGTGACTGTTACATCCAAAAGACGGAGTCGAGGGCTTCCGAGGCAGGCGGAAGGTGCCTGTTGCATCCAAAGATATGGATGCTCGGGCCTTGTCCCCGTTATTCCGGAAGAGCCGTAGATCGGAATGGCGGTGCTAGGCTCTCTCTTCCTTCAAAGTGGGGTTTTCCCACTTTGATCGTGTTGAAAGCTGCTCCTTTAGCCGCGGTTTCGATCACGGTCTTCCTTCGGCTTTGGAGGCTCTTTCGAAGCCTCCCCTGGCCACAGCATTTGCGGTGCTCTTCTCTTCCTTGGTTCCAGCCAGAGGGTTAAATGCTTTGTGTATCGAAGCATTTATCAGGCGAGCCTGGTTGGAAGAGCGGCACATAACTGGGCTCTGCTCGGCCAGGTGAGCCTGGCTGGAAGAATTTGGCTGAAGGGATGCACATAGCTGGGCTGCTGAAGGGATGCACACAACTGAGCTGCTGAAGGGATGCACACAACTGAGCTGGATGCACATGACTGAGCTGCTGAAGATATGGTGGGATGCGCCTGGTTGGAGGCGCATGATGTCTGCTGCGCTTGACTGATGGCGCATGGTGGCTGCTGCGCGCGTGGTAGCCGCTGGCTGTAGACTTAGGATCTTTCCTTTGTAGAAATTCTCCTTTGCACAACCTTTTCTAGACATGTAATAGACTTTTATATATAAAATGAAAAGTCCTTCTTCAAATGTCTATACTTATTGACTTTGCTGTGAAGTTCTTCGTCTGAGTTCTAGCGCATGTAGTGTCTGGCGCATGGGCTTTCTGGTTGTGAAATTCCATGCTTCTACAAGACCCCCTTCAAAGTTTTCAAAACTTTTGAATAAGTTTTGGAATACTTTGAATAAGAAGCATGGAGGTCAGGGCGCATGATTTCTGGGCGCATGCCTGTTCGGCGCATGCTCTTCTCAGTTAATGATGATGGTGCCTCGGTAACCGAAAAGATTAATGATGATCTTTTGGTTTTATTTGCTGCTATCCTTGCACGGAACCCGAGGCGACGACTGAGATCACACGTCATCTGTTCACGCGTGCGACCAAGCCCTATAAATAGGTAAGAGTTGGAGAGAGAAAGGGTTCTTCTTCTCTGTGCCTCTGCTTCTTTAGAATTTCTTCTTCAAAACCCTAACTTCTCCTTCCTCGAGAGAATGGCTCCCAAGACTCCTCGCGGTGCCGCCGGCAAGGGGAAGGAGAAAGCGAAGGAGTCCGCGGAAGTTGCGGCGGCTGTCGTTCCCCGTCGGCCTGTCGAAGTTCGGCCGGAGGTGGTTGGTAAGTCTCATTGTCCGTACGCCAACGCACATAGGCCTTGAGTCTTTAATGATGTGCCGCGGTCTTTGCCCGCCGACGCGCATGGGTTTACGCCCTGATGATGCGCCGAGACATGCTGACGCGCATGGGCCTATGCCCTGATGATGCGCCGAAGCAGATGCGCATGGGTTCATATCCTGATGATGCGCCGAAGCAGATGCGCATGGGTTCATACCCTGGCAATGCGCCAGTCTGCTTGACATATTTTGTCTTTTTGCCTGACTTCCACTTTTGTTGTGCCAGTGTCGATGACGATCCCTTTGTTGAATGAGGTCCTCCTGGACGCTTCTCTTTGTCAGATGGGAGTTGATTTTGATGAGGCGGTGATCAACCCTGCAAAGGATGCTATCCTTCAGGACCAACCTCGTGAGAGGATGCTACAAATCGAGGTCCAGTTGCCGCTTTTCCTCCAGAGTATGATGGAGAGCGGTAAACTGAAGTCTGCTGATTCTGAAGGTGTGACTTTCTTAAAGCCTGCCTTTCTGTTTGGCGACCGATTAGTCTCTTCCGAGGCGAAGATATTGAAGATCAGAGAAGACTGGTTCTTTGCTGCTAAGGGCATGATGTTATACATGCGGCAGGTTGACCGCCAGTTGCCACTGACAGCCTTTTATCGTCTAGCTTCGAAGAGAAGGATGGGTTGGGAACTTACTCCTTCTCAAGGAGGTGCCTTGGGGGGTTCCCTTTCGATTGACACCACCTCGAACCAGCGAGACACCTTGACCGCCTCACGAACCGGTTCTTCGTTCAGTTACCGAGCTTTGCGTCCCGGGAGCATCTATAGTGAAGTCCCAAATGACACGTTTTCCTTCAGTGTCCCGACTTTTGCAAATCGGATGCTGACGTCGAAGGTCACGTATCCGACAGCTGGTTTTAGAGTCGAAGGTTGGTGTCACTACATCCCAAAGTGGGACGAGTTGACCTCCTGGGTGCTTTCCAGGTTCAAAGTTGAGCTTAAAGAGATAGGGCTGACTGCCGCCATTCGGGCCACACAGGCAGGCGTGGACCTCAATAAGCCGATGTTCCTTGCGCTCTTGGAGCTTTTCAACGCCCAGAATGGCAGCTTCTTTACTCCAGTGGGGGAGTTGGGATTGGCCCTTCATGAGATGTACGAAGTGTCCAAGCTTCCTTGGGGCTCGGAACCGTACGAGGAATATTTCCCATCAAATGAAGAGATCCAGGTCTTGGAAGATAAGGACCCGGAGATGATGGCCGTTTTCAAGGAGGTGACGAGCCATCATTATCTGATGCACCGGAGGGACAAGGGTAAGACCCAGCCTCACGTGACTGCTTGGAGGGACTATGTCTTCAGGCACGATTTGGCGGATCCTTCGAGGATCCGGTTTGCTACTCCACAAGGCTTGAACCCCGCGGAAGTGAGTTCTGAAATAACCCGGCTGGACGAGAGGACCCCACATTCCAATGAGAGCGGCAAGGATACGTACAGCTGTTTCTGGCACTGCGCGCACCGGATGTCATCTAAGGCAGTGTTGACGGCCTACTTGATGATATGGCTCCGGGATTGCATATTTGCAGGGGGATCCGGTGCCGTTGAGAGGGTACATCGGAATCTCATTTTGCCTGCAGTGAAGTTGGCCTTTGGACGACCTTTAGCTCTGCTCCCCGCGATGGTGTGCAACCTGTTGCGCGGTTTGAGGTCTTTTGCTGATGATGTGATCCACGAGAAAGGTAATAATGACAACTTTCCCCGGGCCGAGCTGCCTTTCCATTATCTTATGGGGTGGCTGATCTTACATCATCCGAATGTGATGAGTCCTGGCCCTGAGGAGGACCATGTTGAAGGAGATGCCTTCATTCGCCGCTTCTACAAGAGGAAGTGGTCTTACACTGGCGTCCCCGTTTGTAGGAGGGTTTTGTCCTTCCTTCAGGGGTGGGAAATCGTGAAGGTTGGCCCGATCTTCAAGAATTTCGAGGCCGACCAGGATTTGGTTGATTCTGGCGAGGATGCGGTTACTTTGCCGAAATGGAGTTTTCGTTGGTTGCAGAGTATCCGGCCTTCGCACCTGGTCTACCGTAATCAGAACAGATGTTATCTGGAACCGTACTTGCCAAGCCGATTTGCTCGTCAATTTGGCTACACTCAGCTAATGCTGCGGAATCCCAGTAGCAGTCTAGGCTTCATCGGGAGTTTGCTGGATGGAGCCCGGGGCTGGCAGTATTATAACGCTGGATGTACTAGCGTTAAGTTTACCACACCAGTTCGCAATCCTCGGCCGCCGATCTTATATCCGGCCGCCAAGCTGTATTGCACTATGAATACTATGCCTCCTGGTTATGACAGGGAGACTAGTTTCATCATTGGAACCCAGTTGGAGGCAACAATGAATATGTTGGTGGCAGCTCGGTCATATCGTCCGCCAGAATTAGCGGGGTATCGGGCTGCTGCTGTGGCACCAGTGAGAGACCCGTCTGTCTGGAAAAGGCGGGCTGACCCAGAAGCTGGTTCTTCTGTACCGAAAAGGTCGAGAAGGACGTCGACCCCGAAGATTACGGAAGCGCCACTTGTAACGCCAACGGGATCGGCTCCCGCTGAGGTAATGAGTGCTTCATAATTCCAGTTTTTTATGTCATTGTGGCGACTTATGTTCTTCTTCTTGTAGGGATTGAAGAAGAAGTCTCGTGCTTCGAAACCGGGCACCAGTAAGCCGAAGGAGGTGGCAGGCTCTTCTGAGGAGCACATTCCACCAATGATGATGTCTCCTGTGGAGGAGGGTCCCGAAGATGTTCCCGCGAAGGTTTTAGTATCTCCTGACTTTGAAGTCGCAACAACTTCTGGGATAGTACCATCTGCCGTGGAGGCCTTGGACGCTGAGGGTCCTACAGACTCGAGGCATCCTGATGATGAAGTGGATTGGAGTTCGTCGCCTTCTGGTGACGTCCCTCCAGCATTGCAAGGGTCCGTTGCGGGGGCAGCAGAAGCAGTGAGGATAGAGGAGAGGGTTGATTCCCCTCCTGGTCATGATGAAGGGAGGTCGGCTGAATCATTGCCAAATCCTTCCTTGGCTTCAACCATGGACATAGAGATGGCTACCGATCAGGCGGTAGCGGCAGATTTTGTCCCTGTAGAGGGACTTGAGAAGAATGAGACTCTTCTGCCGGTCTTGTCTCCTGGGGCTGGCCAGGAGATAAATGTTGATCTCCCCGTTTTGCCGGGGGAGGTAGCTGATGCTGATAGAACGTCGGGGGTAGAAGAGGTGGCCGTTGACGTCGGTGATTTCTCCGGGCTTGAGAAGGGTAAGGGTGTGGAACCCTCTGTTGCTCCTTCCACTTGGGGTACTATCACGACGCATGTGCCGGCTCCTTCTGTTCCTTCGGCTCCTCGGGCTAGCAGTCTGGCCCCTGTTGATGAAGAGCCTATTGCTGCCGAGGTTCAAACCTCTCAGATCGAGGTTGGCGGATCTTCCTCCGGTCCGCAAACTGAAGTAGCTCCCCCAACTCCTGCTATGACGCCGCAGGTGCTGGCGGATGCCGACGAGTATGTGAAGTTCCTCGTCGAGGGAGTGTACAAAATGCTGGAGAAAGGAGTATCTGCAGTGATGGATGCCAAGGGGAGCTTTGCGACAGCAAAAGCTTTGGCAATGCCTTGTATCGAGCTGATCCGCGTTCACCAAGGCCATGACCATATGGCCGAAATTCTGGAGGTTTCGGTGATTGAGCTGGACGAGCGGCTCGCGGAACTGCAGCGCATCCAACGAAATGACCTCTCTGTCTTGATAGATGCAGAGATAGGGAAGTTGATGGCTGAAATCGAGGCTTCCCATCGAGCTGATGTGAGCAGTTGGGAGCGTGAAGTGGCTGGGACTGAGGCTGCGGCGGAGCAGTTGTCTCAATCTATGGAGAAGACGACGGAGAAGCGGGCTGCGGTGGACGCTAACATCGCAGAGGTTGATGCTCAAATGCGCCGTCTTGAAGACCAGCGGGCCCAACTTCAACTAGAAGCTGATCGTGTCCTGGCTGAACACGTGGCATTCAAGCAGGAGGAAGCGACTCTTACTCAGCGGACCCTTGCTTTGGCTCAGCAGCGACGACAGCTTGATGAGAAGTATGAGAGTAAAACTTCCGCTGAGGCTGTCGGATTAATGCGTCAAGAAGCCGAGCTGCGAGTCCAGGCGACTGTGGAAACTCGCACTGCCGACCTGAGACGTCGAGTCAGAGAGCTCTCATCCCACCCTGGAGAGGATCGGGGACTGTAGCTTCTCTTCTTTTTATGTGTTTTTGCAACTCTTGCTGGGGAAATAGCGTATTTCTGTACTCCCTTTTTTTTTGAAAAATAAAGAAATACACTATCTTTTTTTTTTGTGATGTGTTCATTTTTGATCTCATGAACTTGATGATTTATGTGGACCTATTATCTTTTGCGCACCTTGGTTTTTAGGTACAGATAATAAGTTTGAAGGAACCAACATGTTTGCTCAGAGGTAATGTGGACATGGCAATCATTAGGTTCAAATGATAGAATCTTCCTACTCAGAGGTATTTATGGACGTGGTAGGAATGATCCTGGGGGATACGCTGAACAACTCAGAGGTAATGTGGACGTGGAAGTTCTGCGATCAATGTACGACAACACAGGAGTTGTTTGTACGGAATGTTTACTCAGAGGTAATGTGGACGTGGTAAACATGAAGGATAGCGTAAGCTCACGAAATGTAAGGTTCCGCTTTGTAGGATGTAGAGAGACAACTCAGAGGTAATGTGGACGTGGTTATCTTTCTACGGAAGGATGCCACGGAACAGCTGGGTTCCGGAAGCGTTTGATTTTTGTGAAAAGAGGTTGTTTGGGGAAATACATGTCTTGGAGGATGTCAAGAATAGTACTTCTTTAGGAACTTGCCGTTGATGGGCATCATGAACAAGTCCCCATTGGGTTTGGCGAGGCGGTAAGCACCGTTTGAGTATACCGTCTCAATGATGAAGGGTCCTTCCCATTTGGGCTCGAACTTCCCTGGTGTCTTGTGAGTTAACACCATTGGCCTTCTGACTGCTAAAACCAGGTCGCCAACTTGGAAAGTTCTTTGCTTGACCTTCTTGTTGAAAGCCTGTGATATACGGGCTTGGTAAAGTTCGATGCGTTGTTGAGCTAGGAGACGCTTTTCGTCAAGTGCCTCCAGTTCCCGCAGACGACGACGTTGATTGTCTTCTTCTGTGAGATCGTTTGTGATTGCCACGCGGAGCGAAGGTATCTGTATCTCGAGATGCAGTACTGCTTCGCTCCCGTAGACCAGGGAGAATGGAGTGTTGCCTGTTGGGGTCCGTACCGTTGTGCGGTAGGCCCAAAGGCATTCGCCAAGCTTTTCGTCCCAGTCGCGTTTGTTGGATGATACGACTTTTTTGAGCAGCCTAACGATAGTCTTATCGAATGCCTCAGCTAATCCGTTTGCTGCCGGATTGTAGGCGGTTGAGGCCACGTTTTGAATGCGATTCTTGTCACAGAACCTGCTGAAAATGTGGCTGATGAATTGGGGACCATTGTCATGAATGATTCGCCTGGGTACTCCGAAACGGTAAATGACATGGTGTTTGATAAAGCTGACCACCCTGGAGCTTTTTACTTCCGCTAGTGGGACTGCTTCCGCCCATTTGGAGAAGTAATCGGTGATGGCCAGGATGAAACGATGTCCTCTTGATGAAGGAGGGATGATTGGTCCTACAATGTCCATGCCCCAGGCTTCGAATGGCCAGGAGGCGACTGTAGGATGTAGAGGTTCAGACGATGTATGTATGAAGTCTGCATGAAGTTGGCATGCATGGCACTTCTTAGCATATTCCACTGCGTCGGCGGCCATGGTTGGCCAGTAGTAGCCCATACGTCGCAGTCGATCTTGCAACTTAGGACCTGGTTGATGAGCTCCACAAGTTCCGTCGTGAGCTTCTTGAAGAGCTTCGGCTGCTTCTTCATTAGACAGGCATCGAAGGAGGAGCCCATCGAAGGAGCGTCGGTACAGCGTTTTAGTGGCTGTATCGTAGTAGAATCGAAGAGAGCGTCTCCTGACTGAGACGGCTTCCTTCGGATCTTCCGGAAGGATTTCGTAGACGGCGAAGTCGATGAACGGGAATCTCCAGTCTCGGACATTAACATCGGTGTTTGTCGGCACGGCGTGAGCCATTTGCAAACATAGGTTGTTTCTGGGACAAATTAAGTCTCGGCCAGTTACCGTGACATAGTGTTGAGTCCCAAGGGGCGCGGCCAATGAGGCTGCGAGGCCAGCCAGAGCGTCAGCCTCCAAGTTTTGTAGACGGGGTACATGTTCGATGAAGAACCCAGTGAAGGTTGAAATGATGTTCAATGCAACTTCATGGTAAGGGATCAAATCTTCATGGCGAACCTCGTATTGCCCCCGAATCTGGTTTACGACGAGTTTCGAGTCGCCGCAGGCTTCCAGATGATCCACCCCCAGCTGTTGTGCTAGCTGGAGTCCCATGACGAGTGCGTTGTACTCAGCAACATTGTTGGAGCACGGCTTCGAAAGAGAGTACGCGTGCTGGATGACCAGCTGATCGGGGGAGACCAAGACTACCTCCACTCCTGCGATGATTTGGCCGTTGGGGCCCGTTCTTGAAGCGCCATCGAAGAACATCCGCCAAACGGGGCTTCCTTCAGTGACGTTTGATTCTTGGACTTCATCCGGGATGTCTTCATAGAGTTTTGAAGATTCTGGGATGGGGTGTGCAGCTAAAAAGTCAGCCAGAGCCTGACCCTTGACCGCCTTCTGCGGGACAAACACCATGTTGTATGGCGTTAGTAGGATCGCCCATGTAGCCAGCCGGGAGTTTAATGACCCTGGCTTTGTCATGAGAACTCTGAGTGGATTGACTCGGGAGATGACGTGAATTGTCTGGCCCGAGACGTAATGACGAGTCTTCTGAATGGCAAACACCAAAGCCAAGCACTCCTTTTCAACGGGGTTGTACCGGTGTTCGGCCCCGATGAGTGTTCGACTGAGGTAGTAGATTGCTTGCTCGTAGCCTGCATCGCTGTTTTGAGCCAGTAAAGCGCCGAGGGAATGATCCATGGCACGGACGTAGAGGAGGAATGGTTTGCCGACGACAGGTGCCACTAGGACTGGCGGGCTTGTCAAGTAAGCCTTGATGTCGTCGAAAGCCTTTTGGCACTCCTCTGTCCAGACGTAAGAGACTCCCTTCTTCATGAGCTGAGTAAAGGGTTGACATTTACCGGAGAGGTTTGCTATGAACCTCCGGATGTATGCCAGACGTCCCTGTAAGCCCCGAAGTTCTCGAAGGTTCTTCGGAGGGTCCATGTTGAGGATGGCTTTAGTCTTCTCGGGATCGACATGAATGCCTTTTGCCGTGATGACAAAGCCCAAGAATTTGCCGCTAGAAACCCCCAGGAAGGATTTAGCGGGGTTCATTTTGAGTTGATGTGCCCGCATGAGATCAAAGACCGTCCTCAGGTCCTGTAGGTGATCTCTTTTGAGGCGGCTCTTGACTGCGATGTCGTCAACATAGCACTCAACTGTCTTGCGAAGATGTTGACGGAAGATAGTACTCATCGCTCGTTGGTATGTTGCACCGGCATTCTTCAAGCCGAAGGGCATTACTGTGTAGCAGAAAACACCTTTCGGAGTCCTGAATGACGTGTGTTTTGCGTCATCGGGGAACATCTTGATTTGATTGTAGCCTGAATACCCGTCCATGAAGGACATGCGTTCAAAGCCACATGTGTTGTCGATCATTACATCGGTGATTGGGAGCGGGAATTCATCCTTCGGGCAAGCAGAGTTGAGATCCCTGAAGTCGATACAGACTCGTATCTTCCCGTTCTTCTTGGTGACAGGGACGACGTTGGCTACCCAGTCCGGGTGTTGTTCCTCACGGATGAAGCCACTGGTCAAGAGCTTGTCCACCTCCTGATCGATGGCATTCATGATGTCCGGGCGGAAGCGTCGCTGTTGTTGTTTGATAGGTTTGGCATCTGGTAAGATATTCAACCTATGCATCGCGATCTGTGGATCGAGACCCGGCATGTCTTCGTAGCTCCAGGCGAAGACGTCAATATACTCTTTAGCCAGTTGGACTAAAGATTCTCGGTCTTCTCCTTCCAAGCTTTTGCTGATGAAGATGGGTTTAGAAGAAGACCCATCCCCGAGGTCGATCTGCTCGACTTCGTCTTCGGTGGGAGGTTCTCGTAACTCAAAACGAGACTCCTATTGTTCTCCTAGGCGCTGAGCCCAGGGTTCCTCTTCGAAGGGTTCCGGCGGTTGGTCTTCGCCTTCATCTTTCTGAGGTTGCGCCGATGTCATGTTAGCTGACAACACTTTCCTGAAGACTGATCCGATACTGGTATCGGAATCCCACGTCGATGCTTCAGACGAGTGGAAATGTTCTATGTCTTCTGCGTCTGAACTCTCTGGAGTTGATGGCGGCGTGACATAGCCTAACCCCCGTCGAGTCCGATTATAGTAATCCTGTGGCTTTCCATTGGGCATCGAAAGCCGGACATGGAGATGTCGACCCTTGCCGTAGTTTAAGCCTTTATTGCTTTTCAGGTCGTAGCCCATCTTTTGGATGATGTGCTTAGCCGCATCTGTGTACCGATAGACTTGTACTCTGCCGGTATCAGGTTCGGGCTCGATTGACGGGAGGTCCCGACGACGCTCGATTTTGCCCGAGATGATGGTGCCTTGGTCTCGGCTCCGTGGAGGGACTATGAAGACTCCTTGAGACGGGACTATTTGATTATGGTAGACGGTCGTTACTTGTGTTTGCAACGACCGTAGAGCGTTGTCTAATGTATACATGGCATTCCAGTGTGGAAGACAAGAATAATTGAAAGATACTCTATTATTGATAAAGTACGAGATTTTATCCCGTGGGATTACATTGTCGAAGGAGGGTGCGTCTACATTAGCAGAGATATATTCGCCAAGCTCCTCATCTGTAAGCACTGGGGCCGTATCAGGAGAGTCCTCCACCGCTCTGACTTTGGGGTCTGAGAGGGTTATGTGAGCCCTCTCCGGCATCTTGGATGACTGCGGCGGCTTGCCTTTAAGACGCACCTTGAGAGGTGCCTCGGTTGCGCCTCCGATGAGTGGCGCCTTCCCTTGTAATTTTACCACCAGGGGAGCCGCTGTTTGAGGTGGCTTTCCCTTGAGGCGTATCTTCAGGGGAGCTTCGTGAGTCGGTGCTTTCCCTGATAGCTTGATGCTCATTGGAGGCGCCTTCTGGGGAGGCTTGCCCTTCAATCGGATTTTCAAGGGGGCGTCGGGAGTCATTTCGGGCTCCAAGTCCGGCTCTGTTGCCGTCTCTGCTTCATCATCGGCGTCGTTGGCTTCCTCCTCGTCAAGTGGCTTGTACAAGTCGGAATCGGTGAAGTAGGCCTCAATCCCTTTGAAGGGATCGATATCTGCAAACTCCGTCCGGATGACGCCGTTGGTGGATACATATTTCATGCATTGGTGGAGCGTGGAGGGCACCACCATGTACTCATGTAACCATGGTCGTCCAAGTAAGATGTTGTAGTTGACCTCGGCATCCACCACATAACAAGTCACCTCAGTTTTGAGGCTGCCGATGTGACACTTCAGCCGGATCTTGCCCAGTGGCTCGCTCTTGCTAGCGTTGAAGCCACTGATGGTCGTATTGGAGGGCGCCAGCCGGTATATTGGGATCCCCAGCTTTGATAGCAGCGCCTTTGGGATGATGCTTAGGGAAGACCCCGGATCGATCTGAATCCTGCTCACCTTTACCGAACCGATGTACCCTGTGTAATACAACGGTCGGTTATGTCGGTGATGCTTGAGCAGCATGTCTTGTTGGGTGAAAGTTATGTTTGGGATAACTTCATCCGCACAATGACAGTGTGCACAAGTAGTTGGGAGGTCTTCAGGCTGCTTGATTTGACTGAGAAAGGATTCGGCATCCTTCAGAGCTTCGCAGAGAGCTTCTCGGGAGTCCTTGGAGAGACGCAGGAGCTCGAACAAAGACAAGCGAGCAGGAGTACTGGCCAGTTGCGCCAGAATGTCAAAATTGTGGGGCTTGGCTAGCCCCGAAGCATTTTCTTTCCGCAGAGGTCTGTCGAAACAGGCCTCCACTTGCTTTTGTTTATTGGCTGCTGAGGGCTTGGATGGACCCTCCTCAGGGATGGTGCCAGGAGGCACCACTTCGGCGGCAGCTTCACCGGGCTGGGAGTTCTGTTGTGCACGCGTCTGCACAGGAAGCGCCTCTTCCGTTGAAGAAGAGACCGTGCGGCAAGACTTGATCTTCCTGCCTTTTGCTTTGGAGGTAGGGCGTACCTCCGGTTGAGTTACCTCGGAGACGAGGTCGGGGTGAACCCAGAGGACCTCTCCTCGAGATGTGGTGAGTGGGACAAGTCCACTCACATTGTCACGGGTGGGTGGCAAGTTCACCACCTCCATTGTCGCCTTAGGGATGGGGACGACGCCATCTTGTGTGGTAGTCGGCGGCAAGGTGCCGAACTGAAGTGACACCACATTAGCTGACACCGTCTTCTCTTCATAGTCGACGGAGATTACATCCGCATTGATCATGCGCTGGATGTAATTTTTGAGGACGTAGCAGTCCTTAGTCGGGTGTCCGACAAACCGATGGTAGTGACAGTACCTCGGGTTGTCCACTTTTCCGACTTCATCGGGTCGCTTCGGGTCCGGAAGCTTGATCTTGTCACCCTGCTTCAGTATCTCAAAGAGTTGCAGGGTGTCGTCATCATTGAATGAATAAACCTCCTTGGGTCTCGGTGCCAGTGGAGGCTTTTGAGTAGGCACAGATGCGCCCTTCGAGGCATTAACAGTCAATGCCTGTTTTCCTTTTGTTTCTCGTCCGGAGTTGTTGATTGCGGACTTTTTTCCCTTATCGTCAAAGGCGGGGAAGCTAACACCCAGAAGACGTGCATTGGCCGCCTTCTTCTCTGCAGCTTCAGCTTCGATGATTAGGGAGCTCCAGTCGGGAGGGGGAGTAGAGTTAAGCCAGAGCTTTACTGCAGGCAGCATATTCATACTGCAAGCGGAGAGAAGCGCATGCTCTGGCATGCCTGGAGGTAGCCTGAAGCAGGCCTGACGGAAGCGTTCGATGAATGCCCGAACCGTTTCCTTGTCCTTCTGGCGTATCTCAATGAGAGACGCCATCGTCATGTCCTTCCCACCGTCGTAGAAGCGGTCGAGGAAGAGGCGTGTCAGGTCGTCGAAGGACGATATGGAATTATCGGGGAGGCTGCAGTACCAGTCATACGCCACCCCTTTCAGGGCCCCAACAAAGATGCTGGTGAGGAGCGCGTCCTCCTTCGGAAGATGCCCTGTCTGCGACTGGAAGTACGTCAGGTACCGTCGTGGAGAGTCCTTCCCGTCATACGGCGTGAGTGTTTGTGGTTTATACTTTGGGGGATAAACCATCTTGTTCCACTCAAGGGGATAAGGCTGGGGAATGCCCATCTTCTGGCGCTCCTCCTGCCTGTTCTTGGACTCGAAGCGCTCCCGCAGATCTTTGATCATTTCGACCACGTCCTCCGTGGAGCTAGGAGTCGGGGAAGGAGGTACCACCTAGAGTGGAGCGTTTGAGGGCTCCGACGTCCGGGGTGCTTCTGTGTCTGAGGGTGTCCGTTGGAGGGGCACACTCGACTCTCCATTGGCTCCTGGGTCGGGACCATTTGAAGGTGTCCTGATCAAGGCCGACCGCATCTCAAACACTGCTTGAGTCAGTGCTTGCATTGAGGCAGAGAGGGTTTTGAGTCCTCCCTCTAGCGAGTCTATGCGCTGGACAATGTCCTGTGGCGGCGCATCAGTCTCAAGATCACCCCCGGTCATGTATACTGTCATGACACGGCAGGAAGTGGATGGATCAGTTGAGGCTTCGCTCTCAGCCTCGCTCTCATGTGGGGGAGTCACTTCTCCTGGTGTTTGGCCACCCCCAGCCACATTCCGGAGTTCGTCTTCGACAGGCGCATCTGCAAGGGCCTGACTGCCCTCAGCTCTGTCTTGAAGGGCCTCTTCGTTTCCAGCACTACCCCCGGCGGTGTCCTGGAGGACATCGTCATTTTGAGGGGTTTCAGGGAGGCCATCTTCGCCTTGATGAAGATCCGCCGCAGCTGTGCTTTGGACATCTTCGTCTTCGGAAGGAGGCTCGACAAGGGTCTGGCTACCCCCAGCTTCCTCCAAGAACTTCTTCCTCGACCGAGTGCCTTCGAACACTCCAGAGGTCGAGACAGCTGCCTTGGTTTTCCTCGGCTGGCTTTTGGATGAAGACGAGGAATTGGCAGTCGTCTTCCGGACAGATGAGGAGTTGGAGATCACGTTGCATGAAGCAACCTTTAGCTCCTCTTCTGCTGACACCTTCGTCCCAAGGCGATGTCGGAGGGGTGTCGATGATTGTAGCCGTTGGAAGACCGACTGCTTTGGCGGTGCTGCCGTCTTGCAACAGCAGTTGATGGTGACCACTGCACAAGTGTGCCCCGTGAGAGGCGCATCGTGCTTGTTGGTCAACTCTCCTGACCGGCGCTTGTGAGTGATCACGTTGCGCAGGTCGTTGGAGGAGAGTGCTACCCTCACACCCCTCTCAGGCGCATGGCAGGGCCAAGCGCCGGGGTGGTCGGGTGAGTGCTGCGCCCCCTGATCTAATGCCAAGCAGGCATCACGATTAGTAGTGGAGGAACCACAGCATTTGAAGTGACTTGAACGGACCTCAAACGCACAACCAGAGGAGGCGCGGGAGTTCAAGACCACTGAGTTTGCCTCTCTCGGCTTGGTTGTGCACGCAGTGAATGCGCCCAAGCGAGATGAGGACTTTGAAGGTCGACTCGTTGTTGGTGCAGAAGCACTTGAGTCAGCCTTGTGCAGCTTGCCATCGGCAGCGCGCGTGATCGTAAGCGCGTGCCTCTGGCCGGCTGCTGGCATAGCACGTTTGTGGCGCATGGCCCGTGCCGCCTTGGATTTCTTCGTACCAGCCCGCTGGGGCGCATAGTACTCAGCATCCAAATTCTCCTCGCCATTACAGCGAGTGAGTCTGTCAAAGACAGAGGCTCTTTGTGGCGCATCAGAAGTGATGCGCGGGGCATTGGCTGCGCCCCTGCTCCGTCGACGTATCTTCCTCGCCTGAGAGGAAGATGGCTGGGGAACGTGGTCAGCCGCACGCTTCCCCGAGAGATGCGCTGCATCAGCGGGCGCACCTTGACTGCTGAGGTCGTCAGCAGGAAGGGAAGGCTGGACGGGCGCATCCCCTTCAATGGTGGTGCCCGAGGCGTCGACTTTGCGCACCCAGACTGCGCGGGTCTTCTTCAGCTTCGACAGCCGCTTCGAAGGACTCGCACTTCCTTCAGAAATGAACTCCTCGTACGCCTGTTGATTGAGGCGCACTACCAGCGTCTTGTGGGAGGAGCCCACCTTCACGTCGTCGGCCTGTGACACAACCTTCTCGGTAGAGGAGAAAGAAGTCCCCAGCAGAGTCGCCAGCTTGTTTGCCATTAAAATTGTTTTGATTGAAATCTTAATACAAACAGAACAGTGATACAATATAGGACTTAGATGTAGTCCTAGGAGTACACTTTTGTTTAAGCTGGGTCCTTAGTGCCAATGGAGCGAGTGGTAATGCGTTGACTCCGTTGACCGGCTGATGACGGTTATCGGTTCTCTGAAGGTGTTGATTGCCCTGGGTGCTGGAGCTTGCTGAGAGGAGGAAGACGTTGAGTGTCTAGAACTGCCTCTCCGGTGATTCTCTGTTATGGATTCTTTTTGAGTCTTGTGTGTTCTGAGTCTCTGTGTGTGTGTGAAGGAGATGATCCTTCTATTTATAGTTTTGCAGGCTGGCTGCTCATGCGCGCATGCAGGATGCGCCGGTGTGGGGACGCCACGTGGAGGTTGCTGATGGAGGCGCACGGATGCTGCGCCCTGATCAAGGGGGAGAACTCTTCATACTGCTGTTGTGAGCCGGCACGTAGCAGAGAGAAGATCTTTCCGTTGCTGAAATCTTGGATGAGTTGAGTCAAAAGACACGTGTCGTCGACTCATGGTTCGAAGATCTCGGATTTGGTGGAGAGAAGTGATCTGGTGAGCTGCGCCTTGGATTGGGCGCAGGAGGAGGCTGCGGCTCATAACCTTTAGGAGTTACAAACTATTTGGGGCGCATGGCTTTTGAGGCGCATGCAGGCGACTTTCCTTCTGTCTTTCGGGATCAGAGAGCAGTCTGAGGTGCATGGCTTTTGAGGCGCATGCTGATTTGGACGCATGGCCGTAGAGGCGCATGCTGATGGTGGAGTGGCCACGTGGCAGTAGCCGTCGAAATAAAGTCATGATGATGCTGACGTTGCCGACGCTTCGTTTTCTGAATAAAGCTGTCAACTGTTCAGACTTTGGGAGGCGTGCTGCCAACTCTGTCAGTTCAGCATTTAATGTTGGTGACGTTCGATGGACAGCTGAGTGGGCGCGTCGGTTGGCGTTCCACTCGGTATGGGGATGTGTGAGGGCGCACCCTCTGTAATGCGCCGAGTACTGTAGGGCGCGTCTGTGTGATGCGCCTGATGCCGAAGGGCGCGTCCGTGTGATGCGCTGTCTGGCTGGCGCATCGGACATGTCTTTTAATGATGCGGCTGTCTCGCTCTTCGAGTGCCATAAATAGCCGTTTGGCTGAATTCGAGGCGTCCGGTTCATCCATTTAATGTAAATTCATTGCACGGAATTCGGAGGGCCATCCACTTGGCGCGTGGGTTTGATCTGCCCGGCCTATAAATAGTGGTATGGAGAGAAGATTTGCTTCTCATTCCCTCACGTTCTTCCAACATGAACTTGAACATGCGGGTGCATTCTGTTGACGAAGTGCTCCCGAGGGTGAAGATGAGACGCTGTGTTGTCTTCGATGCTCTTGAAGGTGACTGTTACATCCAAAAGACGGAGTCGAGGGCTTCCGAGGCAGGCGGAAGGTGCCTGTTGCATCCAAAGATAGGGATGCTCGGGCCTTGTCCCCGTTATTCCGAAAGAGCCGTAGATCGGAATGGCGGTGCTAGGCTCTCTCTTCCTTCAAAGTGGGGTTTCCCCACTTTGATCGTGTTGAAAGCTGCTCCTTTAGCCGCGGTTTCGATCACGGTCTTCCTTCGGCTTTGGAGGCTCTTTCGAAGCCTCCCCTGGCCACAGCATTTGCGGTGCTCTTCTCTTCCTTGGTTCCAGCCAGAGGGTTAAATGCTTTGTGTATCGAAGCATTTATCAGGCGAGCCTGGTTGGAAGAGCGGCACATAACTGGGCTCTGCTCGGCCAGGTGAGCCTGGCTGGAAGAATTTGGCTGAAGGGATGCACATAGCTGGGCTGCTGAAGGGATGCACACAACTGAGCTGCTGAAGGGATGCACACAACTGAGCTGGATGCACATGACTGAGCTGCTGAAGATATGGTGGGATGCGCCTGGTTGGAGGCGCATGATGTCTGCTGCGCTTGACTGATGGTGCATGGTGGCTGCTGCGCGCATGGTAGCCGCTGGCTGTAGACTTAGGATCTTTCCTTTGTAGAAATTCTCCTTTGTACAACCTTTTCTAGACATGTAATAGACTTTTATATATAAAATGAAAAGTCCTTCTTCAAATGTCTATACTTATTGACTTTGCTGTGAAGTTCTTCGTCTGAGTTCTAGCGCATGTAGTGTCTGACGCATGGGCTTTCTGGTTGTGAAATTCCATGCTTCTACAGAGGACTAGTCCAGGCCTGAGAACTCTAGCTCAGGATTGAAATCCACTATTTGGGAAATAGGGTTACAACCACGTGCCTTTTCACAGAAGAGCACGCCAAACTTCTTTCAATGATCGCTTTGACGAAATTTGGACTTTTACAAGTGACTTACAACTTCTTGCACTTCAAACTTCTAGCTGAATCGTACCGAGCACCTTGGACGGTTAGGAAGTTTGAATGCTAAGTGGATGGGAAGGTAAGGCTCTTGAATATATAGGCTATGTAATAGAAGAAGAAGAAGAGAAGAGTTGATGGTTTCAAATGAGAAACCAAGGCCTATTTATAGGGTTCGGGGTAGGCAGAATTCGGCCAGAATTCGGTATAAATAATTCAAATTTTTTGGCCGTTGCACAACTAGCAGTGATCAATACCTAAAAATCAGCATCCTGAATTTTAGGGGACCGAGTTCGGTCCGAACTCTGTGTGAGGCAGAGTTCGGCCCGAACTCTGTCTACTATGGACATAATGTTCTTTTGTGGGCTTTGGATAAAAGGGTTGTTTGGGATTTGGGCTAAGTCAACCTATAAAGCTATTGCTAGCCCAAAGTGCTCAGTATGATCCAACGTACATCATCATATACTCAAGAATAATAAAAATACAGACTCCAGTATACAACAAAGTGGTACAACTCCAAGCAGCTGTGAACTGGAACAAATGAGCTGAGTAGATTGATTTCGAGCTCGATGTGTCAAATTGGACTACAACAAATATTGTTTTGTTAATTGTCAAGATTAGGTTGACTGTGATCCGGTTTGGGTCAACAATCTCCCCCATTTTGATAATTGACAAAACATGCTATTTGTATGTCCAATATTCATACCTGGACACATTATGGCTCCCCCGTACTAGAACAATCGTACTCCCCCGTAAACTGATTTTTCCTGTAAATACTTATCCAAATATACATATACAAGGATACACAATATAGGCTCATAAACATAGCAACGGTTCTCCCCCTTTTGACAATCAGTAAAAATGGAGATAGACAAATAGAGATAAAGCTACCAACCATATAATGAATGAGAGCATGCATAAACTGATAAAAACTAAGTCATAGAGTTCTAAAGACATAAAGACATAAGCAAACTGAGCAAAATGAAACAAAGTGCCAAAATAAAAACAGTCATAATCATCAGTAGCAATACAAATGGCCATATCCATCAAGGAGCATGAGAAGGTCCCGCACCATCAGAACCAGTACGGCGGGGATCCACAAATGCTGAAGTCGGATCAAGATAGCGACGAACCCACGAATCGTCAATGCGATAGCCGTCGCGAGACGGATCACGCAGCATCGGAATCGGCATCGTCGGATGAGAGGCCATGGAGTACTGAATGTCGTGGATGGAGTTGCTGAGCGCACTCATCTGCAGAGTAGTGCGGTAATCCATCTGCGTCCAGCGATCATCCATCTCGGCCCAGTGCTCATCCTCCAAACGGAAGCGATCGCGAAGCAAAGTCTGAAGAGAGTCCAGTGTAGCAGTGGACTCGGGAGCAGGTGAGTCAGGAACAGCAAAGGTTGCAGGAGATGCAGGCTCCTCATCATCATCGGACTCAGAAGAGGCGATGGCAGCACAGTTCTCCTGGCCTTAGTCAGAAAGGCAGGAGGGGGCAAGGACTGACACTGATCCAATGGAATATGGAAGGCACGGAATATCAAAGGGAGATACATAGAATAAACCAAAGATTTTGGTTTAGGCCTAGCACGAATCATCCAATCCATCATCGTACGAGGGAAGTTAAAGGGGACGCAAAAATGAAGAAAGAAAAGAGCAGTGATCTCAAAGTAAGTAACTTCATCTGTTGATCCAGCTTTTGGCAAGATCGAAGAAAAGATGATTCGATGAAGTTCATAGAAATGATTGTTGAGATGTTTAGCCATGAGTTTACGAGGGGAAGGATTTGGAGAACAAAGATCACCCTTGAAACTCTTCAACGTGGTCTCGCCGGAAAAAACAAAGTCCCGAGCATCATCAAGCCTTTCCCAAGTGTTTGGGTCGGGTAAACCAAGTAGGTCGGCTAACTCAAAATCATCAAAAGATATGTCTACACCAGCGACACGTGAATAGATACGTGTGCGGTCATAAGTCATGTTGCAATAAAACATTTGTATTGCATTTACATATATCGGTTCACGAGTCGCAACAAGCTCATCAAGACATAAGTCACAAAAATTTGGAAGAAAATCGGAAAACACCGTAAATTTAATGGGGTGTCCCGCAAAGACACGACGATGACGGAAGTCGGCGAACCATGCGTTGGACGCATCTAGGGACACAAAAAGACGGTCATCGTATGTGTCGGTATTGAGTGGTGGAGGTGGATTAAAAAGTGGATGCACCATGAGAGGAGGAGGTTGAGGATTAGGTTGAGGATGTGCGTTAGGATTAGTAGAGGACTCACCAATACTTCTCCTTGGTCTTTTACCCCTACTAAGCAACCTAGGAGCCATTTTAAAAAAAAATTGAGAGAAAGATAGATATACCTTAGAAGAAACCTAAGATGGAGGAGATCCACTCCAAGAATGATCTCCTTGAGTTTGGAGAGCAAAATCCCAAGGAGAATAGCTTTCTAGGTGTCACCCTCATTTCCCGTATTTCTCGTATTTTTCGTATTTCGTATTTTTGCTTGTATTTGGATTTTGGCATGTATTTTTAATTTTCTCAACTTGTGAAATTTCGGTATTTCTCGTATATTGGTTTTGTCATGGCTCGGTTTTATTGGGTTGGTTCGGTTTGGCTTGGTTTATGTGATGGATCATATTAGCCTATGCTACCCCTCATCCACACCACAACTCCCCTCTTTATAATCCCCACCTACCACTCTCTCTCTCCTCATAACCACCATTTATTTCCTTCTTCTTCTTCTTCTCCTTCCTCTCCACAACTCTCCCAACCCTAGGCAAGTGCATCTTGCCACTACATGAGAACCCTCTTTTCTTGGTTCATTTGCTAGATTAGGACATGGTGATCAACATTAGAACTTGGGTTTTTGTGATTTGGAGCCCCCATTGTCATAGATCTAAGTTTTTCTATTTTCGGATTTTGCATGTTTTGATCCATTTTAGTTGGTTTTCTATGAGTTTTGATGTTTCCATGTGGAAGAGCATTCAGTTTCACTCCAGTTGGAACCTTGGAAATCCGGATTTGGAGTTCGGATGGCTAAGTTGTGATGCTTTGAAGCTTGGGTTCATCCATGGTGTTCTTGCTATTTGGAGAAGACAGTGAGCAGTGGCAGAGCTTCTTAGATTACGCCACACAGCCTTGAGTACGCTTCCTGTTGGAAGCGTGTCTCTTGCGTACGCAGCCTTGAGTACGCTTCCTGTTGGAAGCGCTTCCTGTTGGAAGCGTGTCTTTTGCGTACGCAGACTTGATGCGTGCGTGACTTTTCATGTACGCTGCTCCCTTGAGCGTGCGTGACTTTTCATGTACGCTGCTCCCTTGAGCGTGCGTGACTTTTCACGTACACTGTGCCCCTTGAGCGTGCGTGACTTTTCATGTACGCTGCTCCCTTGAGCGTGCGTGACTTTTCACGTACACTGTGCCCCTTGAGCGTGCGTGACTTTTTATGTACGCTGCTCCCTTGAGCGTGCGTGACTTTTCACGTACACTGTGTCCCTTGAGCGTGCGTGACTTTTCATGTACGCTGCTCCCTTGAGCGTGCGTGACTTTTTATGTACGCTGCTCTCTTGAGCGTGCGTGACTTTTCATGTACGCTGCTCCCTTGAGCGTGCGTGACTTTTCACGTACACTGTGCCCCTTGAGCGTGCGTGACTTTTCATGTACGCTGCTCCCTTGAGCGTGCGTGACTTTTCATGTACGCTGCTCCCTTGAGCGTGCGTGACTTTTCACCTACGCTGCTCTTTCAGCGTGCGTGACTTTTTACCTATGCTGCTCTCTCAGCGTGCGTGACTTTTCACCTACGCAGCTCTCATACGTGCGTGACTTTCGCGTACGCTGCTACCCTGAACCCCTTGCTTAACCCATTGGCTCTTGAAGTTTTGGTCTTATTTCTTTAAGCTTGGCTTTTCTATAGCCATGTCTATTGTACATGGCTTGGTATGACAAGGAACTAGCATAACACGACAATGACCCGTAGTGGTGCACTCCTGACATGACCAACCTGACATGATAATGGCCCGTCGTGGCGCACTCCCGACAAGTACCCTGACATGATTTATCTTAATGCTGTTGCGACGGCTAATTAACTTGACTTGTCTTGACACCGTGGGTAGTTCTTCTTGCTTGCTTGTTAAATCCACTTGTCCAGTCTTGCTTCATGTCTAGGATGGGACTCCTGAGTACCACGGTCAGGAGTACCTACTAAAATGGATTAAGGTTAATAACTAGAATAACACAGTAGTCATGAAGAGATGACACAGCTACAGGCAATCCCGTTACCTGGGCGCTCTTGGGATCTGTAGCCTGCCGTCGAGTAGGGCACATTTCCAGCACACCGTCAAGTGTTGCACCCTCTAAGTCACCTAAGGGTACATTTGTCTCCCGGGCGATGTACCCACCTGAATTCAACCCCTAATTTTCGACCTGGGTAACCTGGATGGTCTGCAAGGCTTGTGGCTGTGGAACATCTCATTGTATCTTGCTAGTAACTAGGATTGTGATAACCCTAGTTAGTTAATGTAGAAAGCCGTAGGTAATGATTGGCCGTGATTGCTTGGATGGAGTCTAGTCCAGTATAGTATTGTCTAGAATTGATTGATTGTAAGATAGTACCAGAATGATTGAAGGATTGTCACTCCAGATTGTCACTATAATGATTGTCACTCCAGATTGTTACTTGACCTGATTTCTCATATTAATCTTGCCGATAAATGGTGAGAGAAACCAAGTTCCGTTCAGACGAAGGGTTACAACCCCGGTCCTTGTTTGGTTTACGGGTTGTAACCTAGCTATCTGAATAGTCCCATGGTTATCTCATCGTATATCACCCTGTCATGCTTTTCTATATGCTCTGTCTTTTATCGAATCTGTACAAGATTGTCTTTTATATTCACCTATCATGTTTTCCTTAAATTGCTGTCTCTTATTATGTAATTATATTATTGTGCTAATTTGCTGGCTTTTGTTCTTATTTCGTGGCCTCCTTTGTGGCACTTGCTCTTTCTGGGGTCTGACCCAGCTGGTTTTGTATGGCCAGATATATGAGCAGCAGCAAAGGATCTACCTGTCTTCCAGCCCGATGGTGACCACCAGGCGTAACCCGGGCAACGAGTGGGTTATTTTTGGCTCTCCCACTTTATTGTAAAAATTATTCTTTTGAGACGTTTAGCCGCCGAGCAAGTGTTAGCTCGTTTGCAACTTTATTTACTGTCTGCCTACGGGCTGTAAGCATGATTGGCAACTCGAGGTTGATCATGTATGACTTAAACTCTTGCTAGTCCTTACATTTTGTACGACTAGCTTCATGATCATCTGGATATGTAATATTTGGGACGCCTTACAATTGTATATTTGGTGATCTGATATCTTGTGATTATTATTAGTTGGTTGAGATTGAGACAATAGGATAATTTATGACCTTAAGAGACTGATGGCTTGTAGATAAACCCTCACATATCTAGACAGCCGTGACCGTATGGTGAGATGGATTCCATTTCATTATACGTAGCTGGCTATGTCTGCCCCCGCTCTCCAGTATTCTGGTTCTGGGGCGTGACACTAGGGTTAGGGTTTTGATGAAAAAGAAGTGGAAAAGAAGGAAGAAGACAATGGAGGAGAGAGAGAGAGACCAATTTTCGAATATATGGTCTCTTGGTCGGCTGGTCGGGTAGAATATGGGCCATCGGATTAAGACAAGATGAACGGCTGAGAAGGATTTGAGGTTCTGGAACGAGGACACCGAACTCGGCCCGAACTCTGGGTGGGGCAGAGTTCGGCCCGAGTTCTGGTTCCTTGGACCAGAACTGCAAACAAGAAATAAAAAATGAGATTGAAATAGATTCGAATAAATGGTCAACAATATGAATAAAGACAAGATTAAAAATTAGAATTTTCAAATGAGGCAATTTAACCATATAATAACTAAGGAGTTATGACATAAATCAATATAGTGAAGCTGCTATGGGGTAGCTGCAGGGACCGGATCCCAGCTAGCGGTAGTCCGAAGACTAGTGCACCGTGTCGCTTAGGCTTTTACGCCTTGTTGTAAGAAGGATCCTTTCGGCTTGTACCCATAGCAAATTCAGCGTAGAGAGTCATGACATAATCGATAATTACGCAGGTCAATTTAATGTATAACCGTTTCATCTAAAATTTCTAATTCTCGACAAAGAAAATTGAATCGCTCCTCGGATAATGGTTTTGTAAAGAAATCTGCTAACTGATGAACAGTGTCAATAAATTCTAAATTAATAGTGCCATTTTGTTGATGATCACGCAAAAAGTGGTGACGTATTTCAATGTGCTTCGTGCGTGAGTGACATATGGGGTTCTTAGTGAGATTTATAGCACTAGTGTTGTCATAAAAAATAGGAATGTGCATAAAAGATAAGTTATAGTCTTCAAGGGTTTGCTTCATCCACAAAATTTGTGCACAACAACGACCAGCTGCGATATATTCAGCTTCTGTTGTGGATAGTGCGACAGAATTCTGCTTCTTGCTGAACCAAGAGACTAGAGCCTTTCCTAATAAATGACACATGTTGCTTGTACTTTTACGATCGACCTTACATCCAGCGAAATCAGCATCAGAATACCCAATTAGGTCAAATGATGTTGATTTGGGATACCATAGCCCACTGTAACTGTACCCTTAAGGTATCGAAAGATACGCTCAACAACAGTCATGTGTGATTCCTTAGGATTAGCTTGGTATCTAGCACACAGCAAACGCTAAACATAATATCAGGGCGACTAGCAGTTAAATAAAGTAGACTGCCTATCATACCTCGATACTTACGTTGATCCACAGGTTTGCCGCTTTCATCTGGTTCTAGTTTAGTTGTAGTAGCCATTAGAGTGCTGATTGGTTTGACGTTGTCAAGGTCGAATTTCTTCAGCATGTCCTTTGTATACTTTGACTGACAGATGAAAGTTCCATTTGATGTTTGTTTGACTTGCAGTCCAAGAAAGTAATTGAACCCTCCCATCATGCTCATTTCAAACTCGGTCTGCATACACTTAGCAAAATCTTTACAGAGAGTTTCATCAGTAGAACCAAATTTAATATCATCAACGTAAATTTGCACTAAGAGAATGGTGTCTTTGAAAGATTTTATAAAAAGTGTTGTGTCAACTTTCCCTTTTGAAAAACCTTTTTCAAGCAAGAAATTGCTTAACCTCTCATACCAAGCTCTAGGGGCTTGTTTGAGACCATATAGCGCTTTCTTGAGTTTGAAAACATGGTCAGAAAATTTATGAATTTCAAAACCAGGAGGCTGTTTTACAAAAACTTTCTCCTTAATAAATCCATTCAAGAAAGCACTTTTCACATCCATTTGAAATAGTTTGAAGTTTTGAAAATTAGCAAATGCAAAAAGCATTCGAATGGATTCGAGTCTTGCAACAGGAGCATACGTCTCATCGTAGTCGATACCCTCTTCTTGGTTGTATCCTTGGGCTACTAGACGAGCTTTGTTGCGTGTAACTGAACCATCTTCATTAACTTTGTTGCGAAAAACCCATTTCGTACCAATAATCGAGTGATTAGCTGGCCTAGGAACGAGTTCCCAAACTTGGCTCCTCTCGAATTGGTTGAGTTCTTCTTGCATGGCAGAAATTCAAAATTCATCATTAAAAGCTTCTACAATGTTTTTCGGCTCAATTTGTGAAATGAAGGCAGTACTTGTAATGACCCGCTCCGCCCTAGCGGAACGCCGATTCAAACGGCAAGTGTAACGACTCAAACGAGCCGTCGACCCGAAGAGTTGGCATCGACCTGAAGGCTTACATTGGCCCGTCAAGATGAATCCAAACTTAGACTTTCAAAGGCGCGCTCGGAGTATCGCTTGGCCGATGCGAACATCGCTAAGGTGGGTGGCTCCGATGAACCCGTCTATGCTTAGCCTAGACACATAACAATACGGACACTATTGCTAGAATCGCTAGGCGTCAATACCGTGCATGCTAATAAATGAATGACTCAACGCACCTAGATAAGGGAATAATCCCATCTTGCATGCTTGTATAGAATATGGAAAAGGACATGGAAAATATGAGAACTCTCGTACCGCGCTCTACGCTCGTGCTAAGGCAGAAGCTTACGTTCAAGTCCCTTACGCGTTCAACAATGAAACAATGAATGGTTTACAACAATGAAACGGAAGACTGTCGACATAGTCGTTCCGAGTAGAGTATAACAACATTGAAAGACTTCGGGACCGATGGGTCGCCAAGGTGACTCCCGTACGGGGAGTTGCGTAATGAATGAATGAATGAATAAACGAGTAAGTGAATGAATGAATCCACGAATGAATGAATGAATACGTGAAAAATGAATGAATGAACGAACAAGTGAAAGAAAGAAATGAAAGAGTGAATAAAAGATAAGACATGAAAGAATGGTTAGCGACAGGTATGACGGGCACGTGCAACGGGGCTCGCTACCCGCGCTGCACGGACGCCAACCTGGTCGATAACGCATTATGGCTCAGAGACAGCCTATGGCTCAAGACAGCCGTTAAGTTAAATGACAAATCAATACGAAATGGTCGTGGACAAACGGCACGGGCGATGGGAGAAGGAATACCGTGGCCGTCATGAGGAAGGATTCTGCGGCACGGGCGATGGGGGGAATACCGTGGCCGACCTAGGCGGAATCAGACATGGGGCTTACGGGCTGCTTTGAGTGGGGCTCGGCCACTCAAGGAGACGTAAGGCCAGGCATTTCAAGAGACTATCAAGGTGTACCAGCCATCACGCTTCGATAGGTGAGAATGTCCAAGTGATATGTCCAAAATGGCTTGTGATGCCAGCGACCCATGCATGTAGATTAAGTGGGCTATGCTGGTGGCAATCTACGTGCAAGTCCTTGCATTGAAACAAGAATCTAAGTTAACTAAATGAAGTGGCTCCTGAACATGCTTGAAATGTAACACTCTGAACATGCCTGAAATATAACACTCTGAACATGCCTGAAATGTAACACTCTGAACATGCTTGAAATGTAACATACCAAGTGAATAAAGAGTCATTCATGCAAAAATGAGTTAGAGAACGTGCCTACGACATGCTAGGACCCGAGGCAGGAACACGCCACTGATATTGAATGTTTACATGAGACACGTTAAGTTATTACTTATGAATTGTTGACTAACTTGGTTTACTTTGGGTCAGGGAAGGTCGGACGGTAAGTATGGGTAAGTCGTGCATGTATTTTCATGCGAAACTTGAATTCGGCAACACGAGATAGGTTTGGAATATGCCATGAAACTGATCCTAAGGCAAGATTAGAAAGACAATGAATGATAGACGGTGCACAAAAGTAAATGGAACGTGTTTGGTAATGATAACATTGTGGGCGAGCTAGCCTCCCCACCAGTGCATAACAATGTACGGATAACCCCACAGTCTGCTTGCAGGATGCAGGAGACGTCATCGGGTGTGGAGCTTCCCTCGAACGTGCTAAGGCGCGGAGCTATCTCTGGAGCCTTGGAGCGTTGCAAGGAGCTGAAGCACCATATACAGGACATAATGTATCGGAACATCGCCATGAATCATTCCATCTTTTAAGCCACTTGGCACGCCTTTTATGTTTCAGAGAGAGAGAGAGCTTGAGAGACTTGTAAACTCGGCCTAGCGCCGCTTGTAAATTTCTTGAATATCAATAAAAGAGTTTGAATTCGCTTCTACTTGTGTTCATTTACTTTCCACTGTAAATGGGGACACTCTGTGCGACTCTGTGGCCTAGCTCAAATCAGCCGTTTCTGGACTTGGCCTTGTACGGGCGCAACCTAGGCCCGTGCGGCATCACGCCTTAGCGAGGACAATCGCTCCTACGGGAGCGGGGCGTGACAGATTGGTATCAGAGCACGGCTTTACGTCCTTGGACTTCACGTCGATTTCTCAGTTTTGAAAGCTCGTCGTTGGAAAAAGAAGTGTACGCTCTCTCTCATTGTGCCTTGGGATGTTCCATACAATAAGTCAAATATTTTCAAAAGCTCGTACAAGTACTCGGTTGGACGGGATCGATAGGCGAAGGCCTTTGTGCCAAACCATGACGGACTTAAGTCGGAAGAAAACTAAAATGCTAGAAGTTAGCAAACGCAAGGCGTGCTTGAATAACCTTACGCTAACAATGGCGAACGAGTACACGAGACCAAAGTATAGTTCGAACGGGATGGTTATGCACGCAGCCTTTTGGCTAAGTTGTGCGGAGTATCGTGCACCTAGACCTTCTGGTGCAAATGAGTTGCGAGCGAGATCGATTATCGCTCGAACGTGAATAAGTGAGCGTGTAAACTCGAATATAGTCCGTACGGGATAGCTATGCACACGGCCTTTTGGTTATGTTGTGCCGCGTGTCGCGCACCTCGACTTTTGGTACAATCGAGTTACGAGCGATATCAAGTACCGCTCAGTCGGGAACAAAGCTACACTTAGAGCGTATATCGATAGAAACGCTATCGAGTTCACGTTTAGGCGTGCACGGAAGATTGACTTAGATTTTGAGGAATAGTGCGAACGACTTGGTGCGTCGATACGACCTGAGCGATTACGCTAGAGATTCGTCGAACGAATCTGAAATATGTCTTAGCAAATAATGCGAATGTAATTGTGGATTAAATAGGATGGATCGAATCCGAGTGGTGTATGTGATAGGTTCGGAGAAGAATAAAAATGAGTGTCGACGACTAGTCGAGTGGCTCGAACCCTGAGTGGTGTATGGACGACATAGAAGTTATTCGAGCGAGACAAAAGGATATACGGATAGAACAAGTATGTCGGCGAAGCGATGCGATCACGCAAAGCCTTAGAACGCGTCACGCTTAGTTGGTCATGACTTCGAATGTCCCGAATGAGATGTCGTTCGGACAACTTGTCAATGGGCAACGCAAGCTAGAAAACGACTCGGAACGATGAATAAAGATGTATGCCTTGATCGAGGAAGCTAGAGAATAGCACTTGTGATTTCGGATTGGGTCAAGTAAAATGTGACTTGTGTTTTGGAGAACGATATTGGAACTTGCTTAAGGAATAGCGATCGAACTTGATCTTGGAGTGAATCGAATGGAATTGTGGTATATCCAGTTCGGACAATAGCATCAGTCGCACGACTCGAAATTAGTTGCAAAGGAAGATCGTCAGGTTACGCATATCGTCGATGGTATTGAGGCGTATCAAAGATCGATATACGATAACTCGGAGGTACTCTGACTTGACGAATGACAATCGTGCAAAATGTCATTGTTCCGATGGATGCTATACTCGGGATATTGAAACGTGTCGAGGAAAATATAGACGTGGCTCGAGAATTTTCTAGTTGAACGAATGACGGTCGGACTATCGAATAGAGATCTCGGCTTGGATGAAAATAAAATGTTGGATTTGCTTCGTCGATAACCACAATGTTGACGTTCTTGTCTTATGCGAGCGCAACTCCAGCCTCGCACATGTCACGCCGATTAGGGCGATCACTCCGCGTGAGCGCTGGTATGGTGATTCATACAGCGGGGGTGATCGAACTTGCATGGCATGGCAAATTTGATACATCGACTTGTGGTTTGACGCGAATGTGGACTCGAAAATAACTTAGCGCGTGTGACGGTCGAACTTGAGGATTGCGTAGGTCCAATCCGCGTATCGAGAATGAATTAGTCTAGACGCAAGCAAGAGTTACGCCCCGATGAGAATGATTATTCCGCGGGAGCGTTGCATGGTGATTCATGAACCACCGTGGATAATCGAACTCGCGTGAGATTGGGACGTAACATATTGTCAAAGCTAGACGACCTCGTGATCGAATACATAAATTGGTTAGACTTGGTGACTTGAATGGATTCGAATACGCGCATCGAATGCATTGATGCGAGTAGGTGATCGTGCTCGATGTTTAGAAATCTGAGTGACGCGAGCTTGGGTAGAAAATCCCGTACTACCGACTTTGGTTTGACCCTAGGATTGGGGTCAGTGTTGGCATTATTGTTGGAAAACTATGATTCCAATCCTGACATTGACTTAGCCTTGAGAAATGGCCTAGCGGTTAGGCGAGACGTCCTGTTTCAACTGTTAGCAATTAAAAGATTGATCTTGAGGATTGACATGGATGGATTGAATGATGCAAGAATAGGAAATCCTGCTCACGAGACTCGACTGACATGCATATATTTCAGGGACACCGGAGTATGTGCACGATGCAACTCGAGTGAGAATGATAAATTCTCTATCACGCGGTTTGGTGAACGCATGTATTTTGGGGACGCCTGGAATGCGTGCACGATCCAACCAAGTGACACATTGAATTCCAAACGAGACTTGAGGAATGGAAAGTATCGGGGACTGAGATCGTGTTACAAGAAAGGAATGATACTAGTACGAGCGTGTCTCGAAATCAAAGAAACGTGTGAACGGAGTGTGCGTGAACGACAACGAGATTGGCCCTAAACAAGTGAATGATATGAAATCGATATCGTGCAAGTAAAAGTTGGTATAACGAATTAAACCATTGATAGGAAGATATACTCGATGATAGTGCAAAACTTGGTCTTGAATCGGACGAAAATTACTTAGACTTGGTCGACCCGCTAAGAAGAAATCATACTGATTTTGTGGACAAGAACGCTTGAAAAGCGAATCGGGTCATCTCGATGACCGAGATAAACGAAAGTGAGTTTGCCTCAGCCTACGACCCTCGCATTTGATGAATTTCAACGCACCTCGTGCGACCATTTCAGTCCCATGACACGGAGAAATAGCAACCAAGACGAAGAAACACTTGAATTGAATAAGTACCATCAAGTCTAAAATAAATGGACAGTCATCCAATAAAATTCACCAAACACATGCGATATAAAACTTGGAAGGATAACCGAACATGGTTCGATGCCATCGAACGATAGAGCCATTCGATAGAATTGTCTAAGAAAACACGACGACACGAGTTAAGGAATGGTAGGATGACCTGCACTCAGGAAGTCTCGAGGACGAGACTTGTTTTGAGTGGTATATAATGTAATGACCCGCTCCGCCCTAGCGGAACACCGATTCAAACGACAAGTGTAACGACTCAAACGAGCCGTCGACCCGAAGAGTTGGCATCGACCTGATGAAGAATCGATGCATGGCTTACATTGGCCCGTCAAGATGAATCCATACTTAGACTTTCAAAGGCGCGCTCTGTAACACCCAGTTTTCCAAATGAGGATAATTTTAAAATTTTGTAATTTTAATCTTTTAATAATGATATTTAAGTCATGATATTATTTTTGGTAATTTTTAAATCATTTTAAAACTATTTTAAATTATGACTTATGATTTTGGTGTTTTGATAGTGTAACACTAGAGACAGCTTAACCTAGAGCCTAGCCATGTGATTAGGGTGTTTCATTTATCATTTCCAGTTCGAAGGTATTTTTGTCATTTTGAATTTAATTGAATTTAATATATATTATTTGGAATTTAATGTATTATTAAGAATGGTGTGATTTTAATATTATTTAATTGATTGCCATGTATTGTGATTAGCCTAACTTGGTTTGGACCTAACCTAGATTAGTCATAGCTAGTCTTAGCTAACCATGGTTAGTGATAGTTAGTATTAATTATATTTATTAGAATTTTCAGTGATTTTTAGTATATTTGATTTGGTGCTATTTTAGACTTTGACTAGTGTTGACTTAGGAGACTGTCCTAGAGGCTAACCTAGGTCATGACTATTGGTTAGGTTATGGAACCCTAGCTTGACCTAAGTTAGTGACATTTAACTCATTAGAATTTATTAGGAGGAATTAGGATTTAAATTGATTAGAGAATGGCTTGTGATTTCACAAGTCATGACTTGTGACTTAAGCCTTAGAGGCCCAACCCAACACTTGTAGAGCCCTAACCCTAGCCCAACAGTCCATGGCTGGCCACATAGTGATTCTCCCTCTATTTAATCCCTCCTAGAAATTAGGGCTAGCCTCCTTAGAAATATTTTCCAAGTTTTAGAAAGAGGTGAGTCTCCATCTTCTTTAATCCATAGAAATTCCTATTTAATTCCTTTTCCACCCAAACCAATTGCATTAGGTTCTAATTCTTCTGTTCTTGCTGGTTATGTAAGAATATTTCAGAGTTTGGAGAAGTTGGCTATCAAGATGAACACCCCTCTTTGGAGTTTTATTGAGGATTTGACACCTATAGGTAACTCCTTCAAAACCTATTGTAATTACTGTTATTATTGCATTCTAACCTAGATCTAGGTGTCCCCTAGCTAACCCTAGATTTCTGTAGGATTTCGTGTCCTATTCGTGTCCCATTTGGACACGTATCAGTCCTTGTATATAGGTGTTTGACGAAATGACCCAAAGGGCATTTCGATCCGATTTTAGGAATGTAATTGAATAGAAATCTAGGTTTTAACTTCGTTTAGGGGTTTCTAGTGTACTGAACACATTTTGGTCTCGTGTCGTGTCGCCACGGACATGGGAACACGCGGGTGCACCTCAGGCGCGCGCACAGTTTCCTTCCCCTGCTGCTCGGGGTCTTTTGTGCAGTGGACACGCCACTAGGACACGTGATATTTGACACACACCTTGGGGCAACCACTGACACGAGGTTCCCTAAGTGACACGACCTCTCGTGTCGTGTTGGGCACGTTCTTCAGCCCGTACTGGGTTTACACTGACACAGTTCACGCGTAATTTTGGGTTCGGATACGGCTCTAGTACTCTGGACACGACACACTTGGACCCAATTCAGGGTGAGGGACACGTAGCCCTATGTGGGGCGAACACAGGGACACAAGCACGAGGCTTGGTTGGCCTTGTGTCTTGAGCTCGAGGCTCTGACACTTCTCGACACACTGGCTGAACCAGTTGCACTGTTTTTGTGTTTTAAATTATTTGGACACATTTGTGTCCTCTGGGTTGGACACAATTACACTATATGACACGTACACAAACCCTAGTTTCATTACCAACCATTGGATTTGTATTTTAGTTTGGTTTCGATGTCAATTTCACATTTATCCAACTATTTCTGAAACCTAAGTATCAGTCTTTTATTCACTGTTTTCCAGATTTTCTAATATGAACTTTGACATCAAATTTTACCTATTTAATACTGTTAATTATATGGTTTAAGACCTTAATGAAGTGTACCTACATGTTTACTAATGGTGTATCGATTTTGGGATGTTTTGGCATTGTGTTGGGCTCAAAATCTTGGAGTTAGTTTAGGGACTGAAACTGATAGTTGGGGTGACTGTTTTGGACTGAGAATGATTTCCCTGTTTTCCTCTTGGCAATGTGCACTGCTGTGTATTGATTTCATTTCATCTACACTGATTTTTTCTAATGCATTCCACTGTTTTCAGGAACCTCATGTGAACAGGTAACACACACACACACCACACACACACACACACACACACACACACACAGGTTATACAAGCCACTGCTTTCCTATAGAAGTTCACTAAATTTTCTCCTATTATGCCCACTGTTTTGTATTCCTGTTTTCAGGATGTCTTGATACACATACTCCCTATCAATGAATAGTTCACTGAATTCCCTTCCTATACACTGTCATACATCCTTACTAAACCTGGAAATCTATTCATGTGACTGTCAACCATTTTCCCAGATTCCCTGGATTAGTTAACTGTTTTTTCTTCCATTTCACTCACACCCTAAAACTCTCTACACACACACACACACACACAAGTTTATCACTCACTCTCTTGACATACATATTAGCCACTCCTTCACTGTTTTCAGATTAGCCATTGTTTTCACATGTTTCACAAGCCTAACACACACACACACACCCTCATGTGACACTCACACCTACACACACTCTTGTATTCTCACACACACACACACACACGCACACACATGACACATGAGCACATGTGTCCTCCCTTTTCTCTATATATATGTATATATATACGTATTGAGATATATATATACAAGTATCATATATAATATATCAATGTGTGTGCCTACTATTATATATTAGATATATATGTATGTGTGATATATTATAGGTAACCTATAAGCTAATGTGTATTATATTAGATGTATATATTTGACATGTGTATATGTGTTATGGTTTGGTTCATAGGCATGGTATAGCCTAGGCTCTTAGCCTATGGATGTATCTGTGTGTCAGTATAGAGTCTAGTTAGACTTGTGTAGCCTTGTTAGACCTAGAATAGACTAGTTAGACTAATATAGACTTGTTTGACTTAGGTTTGACCTAGTTTGACTTCTAGGGTTGACCAGAGTTGACCAAGAGTTGACTTTGGTCTAGATTGACCTAGATTCATGTAGAATGCATTGTAGTGCATCTTATTACCATTCTGGACTTGTTGTGACTTGTACTGTTCTAAATAGGAGCCAGACACCACTCCTCGGACAGTACTTTCATCTTGGATATTCAGATAGCAGGCGAGTACATTCTCTGATCTTTTCATACTTATCTGGACTATATTCTTGCTCTAGATTACTTTACTTGATGCTGACACGTATCTTCATGGATTAGTACTATATGGATCCTTTCCTGAGATGTTATCCCTCTACGGGTGCATCGGGTATTTTATGTTCATGTACTTTATCATGTGCATCAGTTACTCCTTGTACTCGTACTAAGTTCATGTATTCACATGTTCTCATATGCCTTCATGTACTATCATGTGCCTCATGTACTACTCATTACATGAGTTCACATATCTTTAGCTGTATTCATGTGCCAATAACGTAACTTGAATGGATCCTTGTGTATTGATTGGGACGGGGTGAGTAGAATTGGTTATGTGATCATTATCCCCAGTAGCTGTATTCGTGTGCCTCTTAGTTGTATTCATGTGCCCCTAAGTCGTTTACATAACCATATTGTACTCTAAATCACTTAGCCACTTACAGTCTTTACTTATCATGTATTACTTTCAATTACAAAATATCTCCTGTTTTTCCGTACTTTCTTTTCAGCATTTCCTGTATTTTACTCTATTGCATGTTTTATACTCCTAACCTGTTATGAACTGTCTTGAGAGATATGTCCTCGTTCCCGTCCTGACTGGACCTGTTGAAAATTTTACAGAGGACGAGGAGGAGGCCTGCTTAGATACTTTCTATGGGACAGCCTTAGAGACACTTGCGATCCAGACTTCCAGTCGGATCCCTTAGCTGTAGAGACTGTTGCTCCATAGATATCTTTATCTTATTTCTTGTATTGGAGATTTGAGTTGTTATTTGGATCTGTATTATTTCTGGTTGTCAGTGGAGTTTATCATAGACACTTAGCTTTCTCTCTATTGTATTCCTGTGGATTTGGATCTTGCATCTTTAATATCATTCTATCTTATCGTATTCTACCTTAGATGTGATTGAGATATATTCTGTTATGTCACCCCCATTCGGGGAGTATAACTGTATATTACCTTAAACTGTTAGATGTTATGACCTAGGACAGCGTTCTACCGCTGTCATAACCCAAAATTTTATACATATAATTATAAATATTTTATTTAAAATATTCAAGTTTTCTTTTTTTTTCAAAATCATTTATAATAATTACATGAAGTATTATTTTATATTTGCATTTGAAACCTTTTACAATTTATGTAATTTCAAATAGCATGGACACCTAGCCATGCTAGGTGTCTCCATGCATGTACTCAAAGGGGACATGTGTCTCCATATTGCTTTTATTTATTTTGTTAAAAAAAAAAGAAAAAAAAGAAAAAGAAAAAGGAAAAGAAGAATATAATAGAGAGAGAGAGAGGGAGCACCCCTTAACCGAGCCACTCCCCCTCTCCCTCTCGGCACTCCCTCTCTCCCTCTCGGTCTCCTCCTCCCATCTTCATCTCTCTCTCTCTCTCTCCATCCCTCCTCCTCTCCATCTCTCTCCAGCCGGCTGAGCCGCGCCCGCCACCACCGGAGGCCACCACCGCCACTCCACTGCAGCCGACCGGCCGGCCACCCCGCTGGCCACCCGCGCCCGTCGCCGGCGTCACCCCCCGGTCGTCCACGTCGCCGACCACCCCCCTCTCATCTCCAACTCCATCACCACCATCTCTATCATCATCTTCATTTCCATTATCAAAATCAAACCCTAACCCCCTTTTTCTTCAAAAAGGAAATGGAGAAGAAGAAGAAGAAGAAGAAGAAGAAGAAGGAGATGTTTGAAGAAGAAGGACATCCAAGTCCCAAAGCCCTAATCCCCCAAATCAATTTCCTCAAGGCAAGTCCTCATTCCTTCTCATATTTGGTTCAATTCAATAATGATTTCTTGTTTGACACTAGAAATTTATATTCTGATTTTGGTTATTAAAATTAAAAAGTAATTGACATGGAACATAGAATATATGGACATGAATCTAGGAGTCGATTCATATAGAAATATATGGGTGTCAGTATTAATTTCTAATGAATTTATATTCTGAATTTTGTATATGTTAATAATCTTTCTATCAAATTGTATGTTTACATTTTTAGCTCATCAAACTCCTAATTCATAAGTAAATTAAGGTTGTTGATATCACCTATACATAAACTTGAAATACTTGGTCTAGTTTAAATGAAGTTATATAGGTATTTATGTTTTATATGTGTTTTCTCAACACGTACGATTCTGTCCATAATTATTTTATACCAATGTTTGAGGCATTTTACCGCTACCTAGTTAAAACTAGTATATTTTGGACACCGGACATATAGGAGGCATAGGTATCAAGTTTTAGGCTTGTCATAGACTTTAAATCTCTTGGGTAACCTTGATTAAGGCAGAATACATGTTCACGTATCATGTTAATTTGGGAATTGATCAAACACGTATGGGTTTTCATTTCCTTGTTCTAATTAGTATGTGTTGCACATTCTATAAATGTCAGCATCACAAGTGCACCTTACACTTACACGCATGATTATGAAGAACTTTTAAGTCACAAAATTGTTTAATTTTAACTATAGGCTTATGTATAAGATCCTTGGGTATTTTGACTCTCTATATATTAGGTTATGTTGCTTACAATTAGAACTGCAAGCCCTCTCCTTCCTCCTCTTGAATTTGTTCATGTTGACCATTTAATTTTCTTGTAATATTATGATTTATGTTCTGAAATTCTTTGAAATTCGTGATAAATCCAACATCATGAAAAATGTAATACAATTTAGGCTTAAAATTTGGTATGGACACAACCATGTACATATTGGACACAAGGTTTAGGACACAACAAGAACGTACTCTTCGAATTCGGAAAATTTTTGTGAATAACCGGGGTGAGGCTTAGCTCACCTTCTTGATCGCAATTGGATATCCAGGCCCTGAGTCCTAGCTCAGCCATCCATTTGCACATTACCCTGAGTTTTGGCTCAGAACATATGTTAATTCATTAGATATCCAGGCCCTGGGTTCAGCCCAGCTCTCTAATGAATGGGTTCGATATTCTTGGAAAAGTTCAAGTCATACGAACTTCTTGTTATAGCACATGATGCGATGATTCGACCCAGATGATTCGGAAACCACTCATGATGCTATCTTGCTTGTAATCACATCAATATGTGATAGTACAGACGGCTGGAGAATCTAAGCACCACCCGTTTTATACGAGCCTGATCCCGGGCCAATGGGGTTATTGTTGAGATGCTAGGCGTATGTGTGTGATCCAGAAAGTTTCTCTAAATTGTATTTAGGTCTAGAAAGAGCTTGCTTGTGTCCTTTGTGACATTATTTTAAGAGCTATTTTCCTCTTGACTAATATCTCAAGGTATGAGTTTAATTGTTCAAAATTACCCCTATTATGAATTTCGTATATCTTATCATTCCATATTCATAACTTCCTCCTTTGACCGAGGACTTGCTTGTCGTTTCTAAACGACCTAGTATTTGTTCACTAGGAAAGACGACGCTCCTGCAGAAATGCTACATCTGCCTAATGGTAACAAGGACGAGGCGTAGACTATCTGGAGAATCTCAAGAAACGGCCAACAACACTTGGAGGACAGTTAGATGTAATTTATCTCTTTGATGTAAATAACTTGTATATAATGTACTCTGAGGAACAATTGATGTATAATAATTATAGTTTATATCAATGAAATGTACTTAGTAATTCCTTTTATTTTCCATTCTGATAATCTACGGGCGACAATCGCGAATATGGATACTGGATTATTCGTATGTCGCGTAGCCTGGGGATGTTGTTACATACTCGGCTCGCCGTATTCTGGGAACGGGGCGTGACACGTCTTTTTGTTGGTGGCCCATGCAGGTCTGCAAAGAATGGAAAGTACAGGGTAAAGGGGTAGGTTAAGGTTAAAAGTATTAGAAATTTATATAGGTTAAAACCTAGATTTCAATCACACCCTAGAGATTCTCTTAAGAATAATTACCTGAGGATAGGCACTATCGGAAATAGTAGGAAGAATTAATGATACTGCATAGATTAGTATCATTTGCTATGCTATTTGACCTACCTATTATGCTTTTATTTGGGATACTTGTGGAAGGTACTAACTTGGAGTTTTATTTGGAAAATCTAGGATATGATGCAGGCCAAGTTTTAAGGAGACCTATATAAGTAAGCTATAAACCTAAGACATTCTTAGGAAAAGCCTACAAAAAATCGTAGGTTAGGGAATATTGCACAAGTTTCATCCCTAGATTGTGTTTCATTCCGTTGTCCTATAGGTCCTTACTTAATGGATGTTCTATAGTGATTTCATATAATTAGGAATCCTAAATTGAGATTGCCATTACAGGAATATATGATATTCAGGAAGCCATGGGTAGTATAAGGATAGATATGTCTCGAAATTTTGGTTAAAATGAATTATAGAGAATTAGACGAGTATTCTTATTAAGAGTACATTGGTAAAAGAGCTAAAAAAAAAAAAAATTCTTAAGGATCTTGTACTAGGTATCCTTAGTAAATCTTAAGACTTGATTTATCTAGAACTATGTATAATTAGTAATAGTAAAGAAAATAAGGACTGTCAATCCAATAGGCCAATGAGGACTACGGACTTCTATTTAGAGTGGGTATATTATGTCCTATAGGATTGAAATATATACAAATATAGCTTAGAAGGGATATTGGTACTTTAGTACTAGTAGTATCTTGTTTGAGGTATAGACATGATATACATATTATATATTATATATATATATAACTTCTAAAGTATAGCTCGACTCCTCAGTTTTGATTTTTATCCATCCCTAAATCTTGACTCGTCCCCATCCTTATCAAATTTCATATATCTATCTTTACAAATTCTCAGCTTTCTCTCTAAATTTCTCAATTATCTTGTTTTATCCAAGGTTTGCCAATTTGAATCTAGAATTGTATCTTCTCTTTTAATCCAATTCCATTCCAGCAGTATCCCCGAGTTTTGGGGAATCGTCTTCCATCTAAATATCTAGATATGTATTTCCCACTTAGTATTTTATTGGATTTCTTGTGAAACAATATTTTATTGGACTTTCTGAAATTGAATTTCATATGAATGAAAATTTGTTTATTGTGTCCAGAATACAAAATCTTTCAATTGAATTGTGAAACGAGAAGTTGTTGCAGCCATTCGGACTGGCCATCCAAATTGGCGAGGCACATATTCTCTAAACATGATTCAAGAAGTTAATAAAATTTCGGGGATCATGACATGATTACTTTCCGTGATGGATTTCAAAATTTGATACTTAGATTTTGACTTTGTTTTACTACCGTTTGGATTTGAAATTCATTGACCTGAATAATTTAAAGTAACATGTGGTCTTTTGATAATATTAGATATATGAGTTTATTTATGTATATTACATATTTCTTTTGATACTATGATAAAGTAATCAAGATGTTGAAAATTAAGTATTGCTTTTGAATATATTTTGGATTACTAAGAATCTCATGACCTGTAAAGCTACTTCACAATCATAATTCCTACTCATTCAATGGCGTGGTAGCAAGAAAGTGTAGCCATGAATCCTGATAGTGAAGCGGTATCTTGATTGCAGCCATACGCGCAATGGCGAGGCACAAGATTACTTATCACGTCAGGAAAACGAGAGATGAGGGATATGGTTTTGATTCTGTAGAACATACCCGGTTGTGGTATCTGACAATTTTATTGATTTTATGGAGTTTCAATAATATTGATGGTTTCAAGTATTTCCATACTTTCCAAATTTTCATAAAACTTTTATTGAATATGATTTTGAAAATATTTCGTTTAAATTATTACTTCATCCTTGTAAAGTGGGTAGAATTCTGTTTTCTCTATAATTATTTTGAGAAGCTTATCTTTGAATTTAAATTTCGAGGATGAAATTTTTGTAAGGTGGGTAGAGTGTCATAACCCAAAATTTTATACATATAATTATAAATATTTTATTTAAAATATTCAAGTTTTCTTTTTTTTTTTCAAAATCATTTATAATAATTACATGAAATATTATTTTATATTTGCATTTGAAACCTTTTACAATTTATGTAATTTCAAATAGCATGGACACCTAGCCATGCTCGGTGTCTCCATGCATGTACTCAAAGGGGACATGTGTCTCCATATTGCTTTTATTTATTTTGTTAAAAAAAAAGAAAAAAAAGAAAAAGAAAAAGGAAAAGAAGAATATAATAGAAATAGAGAGGGAGCACCCCTCAACCGAGCCACTCCCCCTCTCCCTCTCGGCACTCCCTCTCTCCCTCTCGGTCTCCTCCTCCCATCTTCATCTCTCTCTCTCTCTCTCCATCTCTCCTCCTCTCCATCTCTCTCCAGCCGGCTGAGCCGCGCCCGCCACCACCGGAGGCCACCACCGCCACTCCACTGCAGCCGACCGGCCGGCCACCCCGCTGGCCACCCGCGCCCGTCGCCAGCGTCACCCCCCGGCCGTCCACGTCGCCGACCACCCCCCTCTCATCTCCAACTCCATCACCACCATCTCTATCATCATCTTCATTTCCATTATCAAAATCAAACCCTAACCCCCTTTTTCTTCAAAAAGGAAATAGAGAAGAAGAAGAAGAAGAAGAAGAAGAAGAAGAAGAAGAAGGAGATGTTTGAAGAAGAAGGACATCCAAGTCCCAAAGCCCTAATCCCCCAAATCAATTTCCTCAAGGCAAGTCCTCATTCTTTCTCATATTTGGTTCAATTCAATAATGATTTCTTGTTTGACACTAGGAATTTATATTCTGATTTTGGTTATTAAAATTAAAAAGTAATTGACATGGAACATAGAATATATGGACATGAATCTAGGAGTCGATTCATATAGAAATATATGGGTGTCAGTATTAATTTCTAATGAATTTATATTCTGAATTTTGTATATGTTAATAATCTTTCTATCAAATTGTATGTTTATATTTTTAGCTCATCAAACTCCTAATTCATATGTAAATTAAGGTTGTTGATATCACCTATACATAAACTTGAAATACTTGGTCTAGTTTAAATGAAGTTATATAGGTATTTATGTTTTATATGTGTTTTCTCAACACGTACGATTCTGTCCATAATTATTTTATACCAATGTTTGAGGCATTTTACCGCTACCTAGTTAAAACTAGTATATTTTGGACACCGGACATATAGGAGGCATAGGTATCAAGTTTTAGGCTTGTCATAGACTTTAAATCTCTTGGGTAACCTTGATTAAGGCCGAATACATGTTCACGTATCATGTTAATTTGGGAATTGATCAAACACGTATGGGTTTTCATTTCCTTGTTCTAATTAGTATGTGTTGCACATTCTATAAATGTCAGCATCACAAGTGCACCTTACACTTACACGCATGATTATGAAGAACTTTTAAGTCACAAAATTGTTTAATTTTAACTATAGGCTTATGTATAAGATCCTTGGGTATTTTGACTCTCTATATATTAGGTTATGTTGCTTACAATTAGAACTGCAAGCCCTCTCCTTCCTTCTCTTGAATTTGTTCATGTTGACCATTTAATTTTCTTGTAATATTATGATTTATGTTCTGAAATTCTTTGAAATTCGTGATAAATCCAACATCATGAAAAATGTAATACAATTTAGGCTTAAAATTTGGTATGGACACAACCATGTACATATTGGACACAAGGTTTAGGACACAACAAGAACGTACTCTTCGAATTCGGAAAATTTTTGTGAATAACCGGGGTGAGGCTTAGCTCACCTTCTTGATCGCAATTGGATATCCAGGCCCTGAGTCTTAGCTCAGCCATCCATTTGCACATTACCCTGAGTTTTGGCTCAGAACATATGTTAATTCATTAGATATCCAGGCCCTGGGTTCAGCCCAGCTCTCTAATGAATGGGTTCGATATTCTTGGAAAAGTTCAAGTCATACGAACTTCTTGTTATAGCACATGATGCGATGATTCGACCCAGATGATTCGGAAACCACTCATGATGCTATCTTGCTTGTAATCACATCAATATGTGATAGTACAGACGGCTGAAGAATCTAAGCACCACCCGTTTTGTACGAGCCTGATCCCGGGCCAATGGGGTTATTGTTGAGATGCTAGGCGTATGTGTGTGATCCAGAATGTTTCTCTAAATTGCATTTAGGTCTAGAAAGAGCTTGCTTGTGTCCTTTGTGACATTATTTTAAGAGCTATTTTCCTCTTGACTAATATCTCAAGGTATGAGTTTAATTGTTCAAAATTACCCCTATTATGAATTTCGTATATCTTATCATTCCATGTTCATAACTTCCTCCTTTGACCGAGGACTTGCTTGTCGTTTCTAAACGACCTAGTATTTGTTCACTAGGAAAGACGACGCTCCTGCAGAAATGCTACATCTGCCTAATGGTAACAAGGACGAGGCGTAGACTATCTGGAGAATCTCAAGAAACGGCCAACAACACTTGGAGGACAGTTAGATGTAATTTATCTCTTTGATGTAAATAACTTGTATATAATGTACTCTGAGGAACAATTGATGTATAATAATTATAGTTTATATCAATGAAATATACTTAGTAATTCCTTGTATTTTCCATTCTGATAATCTACGGGCGACAATCGCGAATATGGATACTGGAGTATTCGTATGTCGCGTAGCCTGGGGATGTTGTTACATACTCGGCTCGCCGTATTCTGGGAGCGGGGCGTGACAACCGTCGACACTGCGGCGTAGGCTGGGCGTTGTTACGTACTCGTACCCTCACAGTGGGTGCGGGTCGTGACACGCTCGTAGTATCGCTCGGCCGATACGAACATCGCTAAGGTGGGTGGCTCCGATGAACCCGTCTTTGCTTAGCCTAGACACATAACAATATAGACACTATTGCTAGAATCGCTAGGCGTCAATACCGTGCATGCTAATAAATGAATGACTCAAAGCACCTAGCTAAGGGAATAATCCCATCTTGCATGCTTGTATAGAACATGGAAAAAGACATAGAAAATGTGAGAACTCTCGCACCGCGCTCTACGCTCGTGCTAAGGCACAAGCTTACGTTCAAGTCCCTTACGCGTTCAACAATGAAACAATGAATGGTTTACAACAATAAAACGAAAGACTATCGACATAGTCGTTCCGAGTAGAGTATAGCAACATTGAAAGACTTCGAAACCGATGGGTCGCCAAGGTGACTCCCGTACGGAGAGTTGCGTAATGAATGAATGAACGAGTAAGTGAATGAATGAATCCACGAATGAATGAATGAATACGTGAAAAATGAATGAATGAACGAACAAGTGAAAGAAAGAAATAAAAGAGTGAATAAAAGATAAGACATGAAAGAATGGTTAGCGACAGGTATGACGGGCACGTGCAACGGGGCTCGCTACCCGCGCTGCACGGACGCCAACCTGGTCGATAACGCATTATGGCTCAGAGACAGCCTATGGCTCAAAACAACCGTTAAGTTAAATGACAAATCAATACGAAATGGTCGTGGACAAACGGCACGGGCGATGGGAGGAATACCGTGGCCGTCATGAGGAAGGATTCTGCGGCACAGGCGATGGAGGGGAATATCGTGGCCGGCCTAGGCGGAATCAGACATGGGGCTTACGGGCTGCTTTGAGTGGGGGCTCGGCCACTCAAGGAGACGTAAGGCCAGGCATTTCAAGAGACTATCAAGGTGTACCAGCCATCACGCTTCGATAGGTGAGAATGCCCAAGTGATATGTCAAAATGGCTTGTGATGCCAGCGACCCATGCATGTAGATTAAGTGGGCTATGCTGGTGGCAATCCACGTGCAAGTCCTTGCATTGAAAAAAGAATCTAAGTTAACTAAATGAAGTGGCTCCTGAATATGCTTGAAATGTAACACTCTGAACATGCCTGAAATGTAACACTCTGAACATGCTTGAAATGTAACACACCAAGTGAATAAAGAGTAATTCATGCAAAATGAGTTAGAGAACGTGCCTACGACGTGCTAGGACCCGAGACAGGAACACGCCATTGATATTGAAAGTTTACATGAGACACGTTAAGTTATTACTTATGAATTGTTGACTAACTTGGTTTACTTTGGGTCAGGGAAGGCCGGACGGTAAGTATGGATAAGTCGTGCATGTATTTTCATGCGACACTTGAATTCGGCAACACGAGATAGGTTTGGAATATGCCATGAAATTGATCCTAAGGCAAGATTAGAAAGACAATGAATGATAGACGGTGCACAAAAGTAAATGGAACGTGTTTGGTAATGATAGCATTGTGGGCGAGCTAGCCTCCCCACCAGTGCATAACAATGTACTGATAACCCCACAGTCTGCTTGCAGGATGCAGGAGACGTCATCGGGTATGGAGCTTCCCTCGAACGTGCTAAGGCGCGGAGCTATCTCTGGAGCCTTGGAGCGTTGCAAGGAGCTGAAGCACCATATACATGACATAATGTATCGGAACATCGCCATGAATTATTCTATCTTGTAAGCCACTTGGCACGCCTTTTATGTTTCAGAGAGAGAGAGCTTGAGAGACTTGTAAACTCGGCCTAGCGCCGCTTGTAAACTTCTTGAATATCAATAAAAGAGTTTGAATTCGCTTCTACTTGTGTTCATTTACTTTTCGCTACAAATGGGGACACTCTGTGCGACTCTGTGGCCTAGCTCAAATCGGCCGTTTCTGGACTTGGCCTTGTACGGGCGCAACCTAGGCCCGTGCGGCATCATGCCTTAGCGAGGACGATCGCTCCTACGGGGGCGGGACGTGACAGTACTAGCAATGGAGTCTCTTAATGATGATCTAGTACTTACTCCTCGTGAAACCTCACCTATAACCAGATTTTCTGGATGTGAGGGCTTGAAAGAGAATTTCCTTGGCAAGCCCTCCAGAGAATTGGTTTCAGTGGTGGTATTCTTTGGAGTAGAAGTTGATGGCTCAACATCATCATCAAGAGTAGCTGCTGCACTGCTATCCTCATCAAAAGTCACATTTGTAGACTCTTCCACAATTAATGAGCGTTTGTTGAACACCCTATATCCATTACTCTTGGCCGCATAGCCAAGAAATATACCATCGTCAGCTTTGGCATCAAATTTGCCTAAGTTGTCTTTGGTGTTAAGGATAAAACATCTACAACCAAAAACACGAAAATATGAAACATTTGGAGTTCTTCCAAACCAAAGCTCATAGGGTGTTTTCTTCGTAATAGGACAAATTAGCACCCTATTTAAAATATGGCACGCTGTACTGACAGCTTCAGCCCAAAAATATTTCGGAAGAGAGAATTTATTTAACATGACTCTAGCCATATCGCCAAGAGTCCTATTCTTCCGCTCCACAACACCATTCTGTTGAGGAGTTCTTGGACAATAAAACTCATGATTAAAACCATTTAAATCACAAAACTTTTCAAAATCGTATTTTCGAATTCGCCTCTATGATCACTTCGGATTCGAGTAATCATATAGCCTTTTTTGTTTTGAACCATTTTAGCAAAAATTTTAAAAATAGAAATGGTATCACTTTTGTTTGTAAGAAAGAAAATCCAAGTAAATCTCGAAAAGTCATCTACTATAACAAAAGCGTAAAGTTTTCCACCAAGACTGGCTACTCTACTAGGACCAAATAAATTCATATGAAGTAATTGCAAGGGTCTAGTAGTACTTACATAGTTTATGGAATGAAATGAGGACTTGGTTGCCTTATTCAAGTCACATTCGGCACATACAGTGTCCTTTTTGAATGTGATGTCGGACAAGCCTCTAACTAGCTTCTTAGTCGATAGCCTGGATATAGTATCCATATTGGCATGACCAAGACGCTGGTGCCACAGTAATCTTTCATCCTTGTGAGCATAGAGACATCTTCCTGCACTATTAGTGTCTCTAGATAGATAGAAAATATAAATATTATCCTCTCTTATCCCTTCAAAAGCAATGTCTCCTGTTGACCTATCATAAATAAAGCATTTATTTTGTCCAAAGTTAATATCATACCCATGATCAGCAAGATAACTTATGCTGAGCAGGTTATGCTTTAACTCGGTCACTAGGCAGACATCCTTTATTACAGGAGAATGAGGATGACCTATAGTACCATTACCAATAATATACCCTTTAAGGTTGTTGCCGAAGGATACATATCATTCCCTCTTCATCGATAGTGATGCGAAAAGATTTGCGTCTCCCGTCATATGTCGCGAACATCCACTATCGAGAATCTACTTACTCTTAGTTGAGGAGGGAAGGTCCACCTACATCAAGAGTAGATGTGACCTTTAGTACCCAAGTTCTTGAGGATCCTGAAAAGTTAGTTTTCGACAACCATGCATATATGTTTCTATCTACTAATCTCCTAACTCTACATTGTGGTAAAATGTGTCCATGTAATCCACAATAAGTACAAATAGCATTCCTATTTATGTTAGGAGCATGTTGATGATGTCTATATGTAGAGTGGTGTGGAGTAACATGGTGATGATGTCTATATGTAGAGTGATGTGGAGTAGCATGGTGATGATGTCTATATCCATAAACAGTGTGATGGTGATTTTGTTTTTGTGCAACATAGTGATGATTGTATCTATGTGTAGCATGGTGATTCTGTGATATATGAGAATTATTTCTACGTGCATGTGGTTTGTGTGCTTTATGAAAGTGTGTGTACATATAAGCATGATTACGTGCTGCAGGTGGATGACGTGGTTGACTAGTATGAGTAGTGTCATGCTTTGTGTGTGTCTCATGTGATTGGGTTTGAGGTTGAGCAACCTGTTTTCCCAATCTAGTCTCTAATTTCTTAGAGACAGCCTGCAGTTCATTAATCTTAGTGTTCAAACCATAAATCTTAGTAATAGAAATCTTGTGTCTATTCTTTTCATCTGCAAGCTCCGTGTTGAGTGCTGTGATTTCTTATGTTTATTTTTCAATACGTGCTTCGGCATCATGTAGGCTTAATTTAAGCTTAGATACCTCATTTGTGACTTCCGTGGGTGAAGTGTCTCTACTATCATCAAGTAATGAAGAGATTCTTTGAATCTCGACTTCATAACTTTTGATCTTTTCCTTGGCGTGTTTATATTTACCAATGACTTTCTTGTGGTCATTGAGTAAATCATTGAATGCATCGCCAAGTTCATCAAAAGTGAAATCATCGAGAGTTTCGCTTGTTACCTTGTCGGATGTAGCCATTAGGCAAACATTGGCGGTGTCTTGAGGAGAGTCCTTTTCTTCCTCGGAGTCACTAGCTTCGCTTTCATGTCAAATGCTTGTGTTGGCATATTTCTTTGAGGAAGCTTTCTTGTATGGTTTCTCATATCGGTTGCTCTTTTTTGTGAATGGACAGTCTTTTCGGACGTGTCCAGTCTTCTTGCAACCGTAGCATGTTGGCTCTTCTTCGTCATCTTCTTGTGGTTCCTTCTTTCTTCTATTGAAGCGAAAGAATTTCTTGAAGTTGCAGACAAGGAGAGCTTGATCTTCACCTTCCGAGTTGTCGTCATCCATCTCTTCAGGATCAGCCCTTCGTCGGTGAGCTTTAAGGGCAATCTCCTTTGCCTTAGGAGCAGGCTCTTCGAAGTCTTTGAGGTCAAGCTCATGAGTCATCAGCTTTCCCATCAAAGTCTCCATGGACATAGTCGTGAGATCATTTCCTTCTATAATGGCTGTCACCTTAGGGTTCCAAATCTTTGGTAGCCCCCTAAGTACCTTGCGGATCTTCTCGTGATTTGTATATTGTTTGCCGAGAGAAGACAAGGGGTTGATGATGTCGAGAAATCTTGTAATCATTTGTGTGATCGTCTCATTTGGCTTCATCTTGAAAGCCTCATATTCTTGAGTGAGACGACTTATTTTTGACTCCTTGACTTGGGTGGTTCCTTCATGCGTCACCTCTAGAAGTCTCCATACTTCATGAGCGGTGGTGCATGTTGAGACCTTGTTGAACTCATTCCTGTCTATAGCACAAAATAAAGCATTAATAGCTCTCGCGTCTAGACTCGCCTGTTTCTTCTCCTCGTCAGAATATTTGTCATGGGGTTTCTCAACGAGATCACCATTGGCAACTATCCTGGCGGGCTTTTTGTAACCATCGGTGACGATGGTCCACAGGTCGAAGTCTAGCGACTTGAGATAAAAACTCATCCTTGTTTTCCAATAGGTGTAGTTTGTTCCATCAAATAGGGGAGGCCTATGTGTGGATTGCCCTTCACCGTGATTGGAAAACATGGTTTGAGTGGTTGCCATGGATCAGCTCTAGGATGTAAGTCCTTGATAAGAGAACAGAGCTCTGATACCAATTGAAGACCAAGTTGGCAACTCTAGAGGGGGGTGAATAGAGTTTATATAAAAAATGATCAATTAAAAATTAAACTCTTTTCACCAACTAAATAATCAGAGTAAAAATAAATGCGGAAATAAAGAGTAGAGAGCAAGCACAAACACAACAAGATTTTTAACCTGGTTTCCCTCGTGGAGGACTAGTCCAGGCCTGAGAACTCTAGCTCAGGATTGAAATCCACTATTTGTGAAATAGGGTTACAACCACGTGCCTTTTCACAGAAGAGCACGCCAAACTTCTTTCAATGATCGCTTTGACGAAACTTGGACTTTTCCAAGTGACTTACAACTTCTTGCACTTCAAACTTCTAGCTGAATCGTACCGAGCAACTTGGACGGTTAGGAAGTTTGAATGCTAAGTGGATGGGAAGGTAAGACTCTTGAATATATAGGCTATGTAATAGAAGAAGAAGAGAAGAGTGGATGGTTTCAAATGAGAAACCAAGGCCTATTTATAGGGTTCGGGGTTGGCAGAATTCGACCAGAATTCGGTATAAATAATTCAAATTTTTTGGCCGTTGGACAACTAGCAGTGATCAATACCTAAAAATCAGCATCCTGAATTTTAGGGGACCGAGTTCGGCCCGAACTCTGTGTGAGGCAGAGTTCGGCCCGAACTCTGTTTACTATGGACAGAATGTTCTTTTGTGGGCTTTGGATAAAAGGGTTGTTTGGGATTTGGGCTAAGTCAACCTATAAAGCTATTGCTAGCCCAAAGTGCTCAGTATGATCCAACGTACATCATCCTATACTCAAGAATAATAAAAATACAGACTCCAGTATACAATAAAGTGGTACAACTCCAAGCAGCTGTGAACTGGAACAAATGAGCTGAGTAGATTGATTTCGAGTTCGATGTGTCAAATTGGACTACAACAAATATTGTTTTGTTAATTGTCAAGATTAGGTTGACTGTGATCCGGTTTGGGTCAACACATACACTATGACACACTAAATTGTTCTAACTGAGTTTACCAAATGTTCTAAAACTAATAATTAAAGTAGTAATTTAATGTCTTTTTTTTTTGAAATAAGTAGTAATTTAATGTCAGAATTCATCTGGAAGTACAAATATACAACATGTTATTTAGGAGTCTACAACTTAAAAATATACAAGTAACTTAATAGAATATTTTAAGAGTAACTAAAATGACTAAATGTTAGTTAGTAGTCTAAATATTATAATTCTTAAAAATATACAAGTACTTTAATAGATTTCTCTACTATTATAATGTGGGTTTGGAAATGACTCAAAAATGAGTTGTCTAAGTCATATATATATATATATATACTCCACTAATTAATATAAAAGTTTTATTTTTTTAGCTACACTACATATGTATCGCTTAGATAGTTACGAAAAAAATTCTAAAATTTTTCTAACAGAAAAGTTCAGTTAAGGGAAGAAGTTTACAACAATTGCATAAAAGAGAAAATTTTTTGGAAAATTACTGATAGAGGAATTTGACGTCAGTGCAACTGGCGCAAAAAATAAATTAATTAAAAGTAGGTTGCCGCCAGTCTACTTTAAGTTTTTTTTTCCGGCGCCAGTGCAACTGACGCCAGATTCCTATCAATAATTTTCTAAAACTTTTTCTCTTTTACGCAATTGCAGTAAACTTCTTTCCTCTAACTGAAATTTTCTGTTTTTCTACCTACATGAAATATAAGAATCATAAAGTATATTAATATTCATAATTTTATTTAAATTAAGTAATGTTATTATCTATCTAAAATTCTAAAAACTTATCTATAATAAATCCTAATTAAAATATATTCAAATTAAATTAAAAATATTCTAATATAATTTTAAATTTTAGGGTTATTTACACCAACCACCCCTATGTTTTTGGTTTATAACAAGGGGTACCCCTGATTTCAAAAAATTACACTGACCACCCCTCCCTTTAGAAAAATAAAATAAAAATAGGGGTAGTTAGTGTTATAATTTTTTATTTTTATCTTAAAGTAGGGGTACCCCGTGTAATAAACCAAAAAAGTAGGGGTGATCAGTGTAAATAGTTTAAAAGTAGGAGTACCCCGTGTTATAAATCAAAAACATAGGGGTAGTTAGTGTAAATAACCCTAAATTTTATTTATATTTTTAATAATATTATAGATTTCAGTACATGCGACTAAGTTAGTTTAAGAGTCCAACCAAAACCGACTGAATTTTTACTATTAATTGGGTTTAAAAAGTTATATTTAAAACGCCGTCTGTGGGAATCGAACCCACGACCACATGGTTAAAAGCCATGCGCTCTACCAGCTGAGCTAAGACGGCTTATTTTTATTAGTAATTTTCAATTTATTTACTTTAATACTTAGAGATTTACAAGGCCGAGCTGTGTTTGATTGTTTTTTTTTTTAATATTTTCATCACAAATTTTTCATTGTTGTTTTTGATAGTGTATATTTTTCATAAAATTATTTTTCAAAAATTTATCATTTTTCATATTTTCTTTCGAAATGGTGGAAAATAAAACTCGTTCAACCCATAGGAAAATATCAAGAAAACAATCAAACACCCAAATTAAAAAAATTTCCATGAATTTTTTTCCTAGTAAAATAATTTTGTATAATTAATTTATTTTTCACATATTCTTGTTGGGAACACGGTTTGACCCGAACTGGAACTGGTCCATGAGGTGAGATATTAAATTGGGCCCATGTACCTTAAAAGATATTTATCCTTTAAAGCATGAACCATTCCCAATTATCTACAACACGTGATCTTACCTCTTACTCGACGTGGGACTAAATTACTAACTCCATTGTCACCCCTTTTTGAGCTCTTCACCCTAGCTCGTTTATGCTAGCCGGATAATCTTAACACCCTTGCTATATTTATCCCTTTTTTTTAGCCGAACAACCTTAGCACCCATGCTACCTTTTGTTCGTTCCCGATAGCCGAACAATCTTAGTACTCCTGCTACCTTTATTCGTAGCAATCTCGATCCATTCAACCACATAACCAAATCGACACGTTTATCCACACCACCTTTGTGTGCCAACCACAACGTCTTGCTCTACCTTGGCATCGTCAAACTCACCTTTGAAGCCAATTCGTGTAGTCCGTATAATCCAATTATACACATGAACGTTCAACACCATCTCTCTCGAACCAACTAGAGCCGTCCAAACTAGTCCCATAACCATGGGCTCTAATACCACTTGTTGGTAACACGGTGTGATCCGAACCGGAGTTGGCCCATGAGGTGCAATATTAAATTGGGCCCATATGTCTTAAAAAAGATTCTCCTTTAAGGTCTGACCAATCCCAATTATCTATTAAATGATTCCATTTCCTATCAAATGTGGGACTAAATTACCAACTCCATTGCCACTCTTTTTGAGCCCTCCACCGAAAATGATATACAATCTAACAACTTTTTTCATCTTGTAAGCAAACACTTCTTCTCTTTTTTTTTCATTTTGTTTTTAAACCTTAGAGCACTCCAAAATAGTTTCTAATGCCTTGCTAGGAAGAAAGAAGACCATAAAAATGGCTCATTTATGAGTATTGAGTACTGCATCAACACCATATTTCCAACACACCTGTCACATCAAAATAGTTGACATGTCTACACGGTGTTTATACATGTGTTCGTACAACATAGATCACACAAGGGTGTTAACAAATCGAGCTACACGAGAGCCAGCTCAAGCTCGACTTGCTAAAAAGATTTATGCAGCCACTAGCAGAGGTGAATCTACCCCAATTTTTTTTAAAAAAATTATTGATTATTATATAGATTTTTTTTATAATTTTAAAATATATATTAGTTTGACCTTCTAATACACAAAGAATAAGTTAGTTTTAGTGGTAATGCTTTGGACTTTTAATTGAGAGGTACAAGTTTGAATCTTGTATCTTTTCAATTTTTTTTACATATTTTTAAATTTTTTTATGTATAATTTTTTATTTTGCTTTCCCTTTTTTTTTGTAACAATTTGAAAATATTGACTCTGTTTTTTTAGTTCATTTTTATTGAGTTTCAGACTATTTTTTGCTATTAAAGTTCAGTTAACTTTAAGGATTTCTATGTGTAGTAGTACCGCTCCTCCAAAATGCCAAATTTTATGAGCTCAAGAGTATGAGCTTGATTCTAAGAAATATTCCGTTGAGGTATTTAGCTCGTTTAGTTCACGAGCTGATTTGTTTGTAAATATTTTTCCAATCATACACTGATAAATATTTCAATGAGAAATTTTAAGTTACCCCCCACTTTGATTACCCAAATTAAGGGTGCACCCCACAGTTTTGCATTAATGAAGAAATGCTCCCACTTTGGACGGAAACCGTCTAGGGCTAACGGTCAAAAGCTTTGACCCAAAAAATTTGACGAAAATACCCTTCTTCCCTGTGTGTTGTCTCCCTCCTCCACCCCACCGCCACTGCCCCCTCCTCCCCGTCGTCACCGCCTCTCCCCGCTGCCACCTCCCCCCTCCCCACCGCCGGCCGGCCGTTGCGACCCTCCTGCCCACCGCCGGCCACTCCGACCCCCCTGCCCACCGCTGCGACCCCCCTTCCCACCGCCGGCCGCTGCGACCCCCCTGCCCACCGCTGGCCGCTGCGACCCCTCCTCCCCGTCGTCACCCCCCTGCCCCCCGCCGCTGCGCTCCCCCCTTCGCCGGCCGACGTCGTCCCTCCATCTGGGTCAACATCGTTGGCAGCAATAGTCTCGCAGCAACAATGGCGCGAATGGGAGGGGGCAGCGGCCGGGGGGACGGGGCGGGAGCGGGGGCGGGGGGCGGCGGGGAGGGGGAGCGGCGGGGAGGGAAGGGGGGGCATTTCTTCATTAATGCAAAATTGTGGGGTGCACCCTTAATTTGGATAATCAAAGTGGGGGGTAACTCAAAATTTCTCTATTTCAATTTGATATGATGCTTATAAATATTTTCAATTTGATTTTAAGCTCACTCAAATACACTTTTGATTTGGACAAAAAGCAGGTGAGCTCATAAATAAGGTCAGTTAACCCCGGAACATTAGTTCCGCAAAAATTCATAAGAAATATTCAGTAATAAATTCTCACATAATAATAGATATTAAAATTCGGATTTCGAAATCGTAAAACATTAAAATTTGAATTTCGAAATCAATTTGAAATTCTATCTATTCTACTATATAATAGGAAAACTTAGATGGTGAAACTTTTGAATTCCGAAAATACCCTTACATACTTATCTATTCTACTATATAATAGGAAAACTTAGATGGTGAAACTTTTGAATTCCGAAAATACTCTTACATACTTATACTAATTAAAAATAGTTCATTAATTTTAATAAGGACAACTTAGTAATTAGGAAGACTACCCTTTGGTCTTCCTAAAGGCTGTGTTTGGTAGGAAGGATAGAAAAGTGGAAGGAAGGAAAAAGATAAAGATACATTTTCCTTCCATATGGAAAGGAAAGATCATTTCCTTCCTTTGTGTTTGGTTGGAAGGATGGAAAAGAGAAGAGATGCATTATTCTTTGTTTGGTATGGAAAGAAAAGTGAAAGGAAAGAAAATAAAAAAATATGGGTTTTACCAATTCTATCCTCAACTAAAACACATATTTACCATTTGATTTCATTAATAATTTTTAAATAATACAATTCACATGGGGGTACAATTGTTAATTAGTATAAGTCTTCACTTTTCTCTCCACTTTTCCTTCCACTTTTGGGATGATTGGTTTTCTTAGGTTATGAAGGAAAAACAATCCCTCCACTTTTCCTTTCCTTCACTTTTTCTTCCATACCAAACAATAGAAAATGAATCCTTCCCTCCACTTTTCCCTCCTCCATTTTTCTTCCTCCCACTTTTTCCTCCTACCAAACACAGCCAAAGAGTCTTCCTAAACTAATTAAGAAATGTTAAAATACGTGCAAGGCACGTGCACATATGCTAGTTATTAGAAAACCCAATTCACTAATCATCCTCAGTAACACCATATTTCCACATAGATTGTACCTTGTGTTCCATGAGACTTATCCCCTTCGGTAGTAGTCCTGGCTCTATCTGACCCTGGCCATAGTTTACTTATCAACCTTCTTTTCATTTAAAAGAGAGGCTAAAGAGAGTTCGAACTCGCAAATATTATAGAAAACTTAATTCAAGTTCTTCAGACTTGGGTTCAACTTTAATTTTTCTTAGATAAGAGAAACTCGAAGAATTTATGGAAATTTTTTGGGGAGGATGTTGGAGTGGGAGGGGTTCCCAATTTATGTGGAGAAGATCTCGGAGTACGACGAGCGTCGTCTGTGTGTCAGAAAAGCTCGGGGAGGTGACGAAACCATTCAGAGACGAAGAAGAAGCTCGGGAGCTACCAGAGTACTTTCTGGAACAGGGGAGGCAGAGTTCGGGCCGAACTCTGCCCCCTTGATTCCAGAAATGTTATGTCACGAAAACAAAGAGTTCTGGCCGAACTCTGTGTCGACGGGCTGAGGTTGATTTCATAATATTTTTATACCGTTGGATCGTATCCTACTGTTTTGCTGCAGATTAGGGGGTTTATATATGGTTTTTCCTAACCCTAATCACAACACAACATTGAAGAAAATAGAGAGAAAAAAAGGCAAGAGTGCCATTGCAACTTTGGGAGAGAAGAAAGAGGATTGCAGGCCGTTTTCAAAGGAGGATCGTGTTCGGATAATCTCTACTCGTCGTCTTTGTTCTTCGTAGCCTTGTAATCAATTATTCTTACTTCCAAATGTTGTGGGAATCCGTATTGGATCGGAAGAAGTTTGTAGAGGGTATACTCCTTTATTTAATTAGTGAAGGCTTCTCAAGGGTTGGACTCCGATCGTCCCGTATTTTTTCTCGCAAGGATTTTTCACGTCAAAAATTCTCTGTGTCTGCTTGGATTGTGTTTGGTGTTTGGTTCGTGCGTTGTATTGCTCGGTTCTTTCGCATGTACTCTCTAGTTTGGGAAAAGATTTACGTGCTTCTTTTCCAACAAAGTGGTATCAGAGCCAGGTTCTGGAATTCAGAAGGATGTCAAGAGTTGACAGAAAAACTAGAAAGGAGAGATGGGCGCGAAGCCGGTGCGCATGGTGAACCTGAATGACACCAACTATCATTATTGACGGAGCAAGATGAAAGATTTACTGTTTGTCAAAAGCTGCATCTGCCCGTATTTGCTTTCGAGCGACTAGTTCATAAATCTAAAGAGGACTGGAATTTCGAGCACATACAGGTGTACAGATATATCAGGCAGTTCGTTGACAAGAACGTGTACAACCACGTTGTCGATATTGAGCACGCGAAGTCGTTATGGGATAAGCAGGAATCTTTGTATGCGAAGAAGACCGGGATAAACAAGTTGTTCCTGATTCGGACGATGATGGGTCTGCGGTACAAAGATGGGACGTCTATTACGGATCACTTGAGTGATTTTCAGGGCGTGGTTGACCAGCTATCTTCGATGAGAGTCAAGTTCGACGACGAGGTTCAGGGACTATGGCTGTTGTTGTACATTGTCAGACTCGTGCGAGACCGTACGAGTATCTATGATCGCTTCTGCTCCAGAAGGTATGGTCAGTCTGGAGTTTGCCAAGAGCGCGGGGTACTGAATGAAGAGATGAGAAGACGTTCTCAGGGCACTTCATTCACATCCTACCACTCAGAGGCACTAGTTTCAAAGAGCCGCAGAAGGGGCAAAAGTAGGGGTCCAGGTGGTGGCAGAGACAAGAGCAGGAGGAAGTCTAATGGTCGGTACGAGAACTCGGAGTATTACCATTATGGCAAGAAGGGCCACACCAAGCGGAACTGTTTCGCTTGGAAGAGAGAGAAGAAGGGCGACAAGGAAAAGCAAGATGAGAACACTACAACGGCGGCTTCGATACATGGATGCGATGTGATCGTCGTAGGTGATGAGGTTATCACAAACCTCGCCTGCGATGAAAATTCTTGGCTGGTGGACTCTGGGGCTTCAACGCACGTATCTCATAACATGGCACTATTTGCCACTTATACGACAGACGACAGTGGAGTGTTAAAGATGGACAATGGAGATGTGTCAAAGGCGGTTGCCATTGGAGATGTACATTTGTCACGCCCCAGAACCAGAATACTGGAGAGCGGGGGCAGACATAGCCAGCTACGTATAATGAAATGGGATCCACTCCACTATACGGTCACGGCTGTCTAGATATATGAGGGTTTATCTATAAGCCATCAGTCTCTTATGGTCAATAACAAGCCTAGTGTCTCAATCACAAGCAAGTAAATAGAGTTACAAGATGTAAGATCACCAAATATACAATAGTAAGGCGTCCCAAACATTACATATTCAGCTGATCATGAAGCTAGTCGTTACAAAATGTGAGGACTAGCAAGAGTTTAGTCATACATGATCAACCCTAGGTTGCCAATCATGTCACAGCCCGTGGGCAGACAGTAAGTAAAATGTACATGAGCTAACACTTGCTCGGCGGCTAAACACCTCAAAAGAATAATTTTACAATAGAGTGGGAGAGCCAAAAAATAACCCACTCGTTGTCAGGATTCCTTTTAGTGGTCACCATGTGGCTGGAGATTCGGTAGATCCTCTGGAGCTGCTATGGTATCTGGCCATACAAAACCAGCTGGGTCAGATCCCAGAAAGAGCAAGTGCCACAAAGAAGGCTTCACTTAGGAACTAAAACCAGCAATTAGCACAAATAACCATAAAGTAATAAATAAGACAAGAGTTAAAAAAAAGCATAACAGGGTGATATACGATGGGATAACCATGGGACTATTCAGATAGCCAGGTTACAACCCGTAAACCAAACAAGAACCGGGGTTGTAACCCTTCGTCTGAACAGAACTTGGATTTTTCCACCATTTATCGGCAAGATAAAATAAGGATTCAGGACATGTAACAATCTTGTACAGGATCAAGACGAGACTAGACTGATTGAACTCCATTCAACAATCACGGCCAAGCAATAAGTACGGCTTGATACTTTAACTAACTAGGGTTATCACAGGCCTAGTTACTAGCAAGATGCAGCGAGATTATTCCACAGCCACAAGCCCTGCAGACCATCCAGGCTATCCGGACGCAATTAGGGTTGAATTCAAGTGGGTACATCGTCCAGGAAACGCATGTACCCTTAGGTGACTTAGAGGGTGCAACACATGACAGTGTGCTGGAAATGTGCCCTACTCGACGGCAGGCTACAGATCCCAAGTGGGGCGCCTAGATAACGGGATTGCCTGTAGCTGGAAAATCTCTTCATGACTACTGGATTTATTCTAGTTATTAGCCTTAGTTGATTTTAGTGGGTATCCCTGACCGTGGTACTCAGGGGTCCCCGTCCTAGACATGATGCAAGACAAGACGGGTTCATTTGTACAAGCACAATCGTCCACGGTGTCCAAGTTATTCAATCTTGTCATGTCGTGTTAGCCGTCGCAACAGCATTTCGAGAAATATCATGTCAGGTTTATCATGTCAAGAGTGCGCCACGGCGGGCCACTATCAAGAATTATCATGCCAAGTTATCATGTCAAATTTGTCAGGTCAAGTTATCTTGTCGGGAGTGCACCACGGCGGGTCACTATCAAGTCATATCATTATCAAGGAGTGGAGAAACTTGCACAATTAAATACTAATATATTAATAATATATATTCTTGAAGCCAAGGAGAAACTCTACAACTTTCATGTTGGGAGTGGGAAGAAATTCTGACCGCAATTCAGGCAATAAAACATTTAAACAATCAAAGTGGACCTCATGCGGCCCAAAAGTGGGAGAACAAACATGCGGTCAAAGAGAGTGGGAGGCCACCCATGCGGCTCCGAAATTATTGCCAGCAAGAAATATTTCTGCAATCAGAAAAGACAAGGAGAGTGGGACCCGCAAAAATGCAAGCTTTCACTCAAGCAAAAGAAAAGGGACACGTGGCCACTCAAGTACAGAGGCCATGTGGGTCCCAACAATTAATGCAATAAGAAAAGGTTCACGTGAACCATTTAAATATTGGTACGTAAGGCCATGCGGTCAAATCTTCTCATGCGGCTAGGAATTAATTATTGCCATGCGGCCAACTAAATGGGCATGCCACTAATGCATGCAAGCCATAAATATATATATATATATATATATATATATATATATATATATATATATATATATATATATATATATATATATATATATATATATATATATATATATATATAAGTAAGCAAGCAAGCCACATATATATATAAGCAACAAAGCCATATATATATACAAGCAAAGCCACGTAATAATTCTTTTTATGCAAGCAAAACATGCAACAAAAAGCATGCAACAAAAGCATGCAACAAAGCTTGCATGCAAGCCACGTATTCATGCAGACAAGCATGCAAGCATGCAACAAAGCTTGCATGAATAGGCATGCAAACCAAGTACTTGGCCAAGCATTCTTATGCGGCCAAGTGAGCTTTAGATGCGGCCAAGTGAATTTCTTCATGCGGCCAAGGAAATTTTTCTACATGCGGCTCACTATTCTGTAAGCAAGCAAGCCATGAATATTATAATGGATTGGATGCTTAAATGCATTAATGCATTAATGCACGTGCTGGTGCTAGCTTGCTAATGTAAGCTTGAAACATTAAACTAGTACTTAATATATATAGGCTTAAGACTCCATGCAACTTGCTGATGCAAGCATTAAATGCTTTAATGCTTCCATCCTAAACAACCATGCGGCCAACATTATATTGCCTAAATATATAAATGCATTAATATATAGGTATGCCTATGCGGCTGGATGTTAATTGCATTTGAAGTTGCATTAAAATAAGCATTGTTACTAAAGGCTTCTAATGCATGCGGCTGACATGTATTGCCAATGCATGCGGCTAGGTTTTGATTTCCATAATCCATGCGGCCAGCAAATTTTGTAAGGCCAAGCTAATGCATTAAATAATGCTGTGGGTGCCAGCATTAAATGCTAAGCTTGCTCCCACGTGCATGTTTTTAATGCTAAGGTGGCCAAGCATAATCCCATGCGGCTGCAAGCAATTCAAATGCATAGAAAATTAAATAATACAATTCTATATATAAAGCCATGCGGCTAATTCTAGTGAATGGCCATGCGGCCAGGGAACTGTCACTTCTCCACTTTCCGAGAAGAAGAACACCATGAGGCCGAAATTCCAAGCTCCATGAATTCGTCATCCAGAGTCCAAATCCGAACTTCCATATGTCAAAATGGGGTAGAACAAAATTTTCTACAACATGGAACCATCAAAACTTGGAAATAACAAGGTTAAACAGATCAAACCCCAGAAATCCGAAAATACCACAAAACTAGATCTACAAGAATTTAACCATGGAAATGAAAAATGCTAAATACTAAAGTGGGTTAGAAACACATGAGAAAGACAATAAAACAATAAAAATGGACTTCCTCCATGAAGCAAGATGCACTTGCCTAAGCTCTCCCTCTTTCCTGGTAGGTGAAAAGTAAAGATGGAGAAGAAGAAATGAGTAATGGGTAATAATGGAAGAGAGAGAGAGGGTGGGAAGATATTTATGGTGGGAGTGGTGGTAGGTGGGAGTGGTTCTCCACATAAAACCAAACCAAGCCAAACCCACTAAACCGAACCAAACCAAGCTAATGCAATGCCATGATGAACCATGCTAATGCAATATGCAAAATAAAACCCAAGGCTAACTAATTATGACAAAGCAAAAAATACGAGCCCGAAATACGTACACGTACTCCCAATACGTAATACGAACCACGGGCATTACAGCATTTGAGGACGAAGATGGGTGCAGTTCTTGTTCTCAAAGATGTTCGTCATGTCTCTGATATCTGTTTCAACCTGGTGTCAGTTGGAAGGTTGGATGACGAGGGATTCTTCAGTCTCTTCGAAAATAGTCAGTGGAAGCTTTCCTGTCACAACCCGCACCCTAGAGTTAGGGCACGAGAACGTAACGACGCCCAGCCTACGCCGCAGTGTCGGCGGTAGAACGCTGTCCTAGGTCACATCATCTAACAATATAAAGCTAAGCAGTTTATACTCCCCGAATGGGGGTGACATAGCAGATACAGACTCAATCACATCTAGGGTAGAGCATGATAAGGATAGATAAAACATGAAATCCAAAATAAATACAGAAGATAGAAGTCTAAGTGTCTAAGATACATGAACCCAGAAGTACATCTCAAAACTCAAATAAAGATACAGTAATCCCCAAAGTAAATACAACTCCAGACAAAAATGAAATAACTACCTAAACAAACCCTACTGTGTCTCCTCTAGGCTAGCATGCACCTCCAGGCTATCTGTAAAATTTATCAACAGGTCCAGTCAGGACTGGAGCGAGCACAGTACATCTCAACAATTCATAGCAGGTTAGAAAATATGAACATGCAGTAAAGTAAGATACAAGTACTGAAAGAAATGCTGTATGTAAACAGAAAGAGAGCTGTAATAGAAATATCTACTATACATAGAGAACTAGCAGTGACTAGTGAGTCAGAGTACAATATGAACATGTAATACTCCCCCGTACCCCCGATCAATACACAAGGATCCAGCCGGGTTATGTTATATGATGCTATGTAGCAGACCCCGAAGGTGATAGACCCCGAAGGTGGTAAGCCCCCGAAGGGTGGTAGACCCCGAAGGTGATACATAGTAGTCCCATAAAAATGGGGATTCTGGGGGTAACCCAACAGTGTAAGTCCCATAAAAATGGGGATTCTGGGGATAACCCAACAGTGTAAGTCCCATAAAAATAGGGATTCTGGGGGATACCCAACAGTGTAAGATTCCAGGAAGACTCTACGATCATGAGGGTACATGTCGTAAGTGATCAAAGAACCAAGAAGCATATGATACGCTATGAAAGTGAAACGCACAGAACATAGAGTACTCGATGCTCCCTAAGGATAACATCTCAAGAAAGGATCCATATAGTACCAATCCGTGTGACCGTCGTGACAGTACAAGTAAAGTAATCTACTGCAGGAAATAATTCTAAGCAGGATATGAAATGATCAGAGAATGTACTCGCCTCGATAACCTGAACAGCTGATAAGTATAGGAGGTCCAACTGAAGCCACAGAGTCCTATTTAAAGCAACACAGGTTACAAGGTGTTTAAGTTGAAATAAATAAATCCCTACAGGCAATCTATATTATTCTAGGTTCTTCTAACTCAAATTAACTCTAGGTCAACTCCGGTCAATAATCTAGTCAAACTAGGTCAAGCGTTGACTTACAGTTGACTTTGGGTCAACTGGTCAACTCTGGTCAAACAGGGTAAATCTAATCTAATTATTAAAATGTACTTCGTTATTTGTACGTCGAAACTTACGGCACGCAAATCGAGATAAGAAGATTATCGGTAAGGATGATAATCTTATTATAGTGATCCATGTGTCCAACTTGTCAATTTCAGCGATGTGAGATCACTGGAATTGGCTGATCTCAGTTTCGTTGTACTAATCTCGAAATACGAACACAATATGAATTAATTATTAATTAATTATAAAAAGGTTAAACTCAGAGAAATTATCAACAAATATTGTCAGACGATGAAATGAACATCGCCAACGTGTCCAGAATGGTCAAATTACCTAGAAGAGCCTATCCAACGGTCCAATTTGGATACAAGGGCAAAAAGATAATTTCGGGTCAAAACGGTGTCCGTGTCGGAGCCATTTTGCACCGAAAAACGTGCAAGAAAACAAGTCTACAAAATATAACAAATTATATATCCACGAAACCAGAATGTCGATACGAACCCAACGGTATCTCCAGAATTGGATTCCGTTGACCCGATCTCCATTTGGCCTGTTGACCAGAATTTGGAATTCCGGTTTGCACGGAAATACGTGCCGGAGCCAAAGTTCTCAAAACTCAGCAAACTACCTGTCAACGAGTCCAGAATGATGATACGAACTCAACGGTATCTCCGGAATTGGATTCCGATGAGCCGATCTCAAAATGACCCGTTGACCCGGATATTGGTATCCGACTTGCACCGAAATGCGTGTCAGACCCAATGTCCACCAAAACCTAGCAAATTATATGTCAACGAGTCCAGAATGACGATACGAACTCAACGGTGTATCCGGAATTGGATTCCGATGAGCCGGCGTCAAAAGGTTCTGTTGACCCAGAAAGTGGGACCCGCTTTGCACCAAAATGCGTGTCCGGGCCCACGTTCTCCAAATCTAATAAATTTTATATGAAAACATGCCAGAACGACGCCACAAGTCTAATGGTGGTGTCAGAAATGAAATCTGGAGTCCCGTGTTCAAAAATAGAATTTTACAAGTTGGAAATTACGAATTCGGACGACCAACTTTGGCGTCGAATTCAACCAATCAAACAAGCTCACAATGAAACGAAACTGAAGGGAAGTAAGAGGGTTATACCAGCTTCACACTGGAACTGGTAGCACGCCAAACGGAGCTGCGGTGGAGGAGATACAAGCTGACGAAGTTGGCCCCGCGAAACTGTCCAAATTTAATACAATTTAAACGGTCAACTTGGTGGCCGGTTTTCATGTATCAAACGATAAAATTAACGGACGAAAATTGACATGAGCGAAGGTGGATATACCGAGATTGTGACGGAGCGAAGAAATCACCGATCCAACGGTCGAATCTCCAGGAAAACGCGTGCGAAGTTGCTGCGACGGGGCGCCAAAACGAACTTTATTTCGCGCGCGTCACGACGGGATGTCGTGCAAAACGCGCGAATCGCCTATACGTCGCGCTGGAGGAGGAGAGGGCAGACCCAGGGGGTCGCTGGAGGGGGCGCCCAGCCTAGGGGGAGGCTGTGGCCACGTCGGCACGTGGCCGACGTCGATCCAACGGAGCTCGCGCGCGCGCGCAAGGGGGCGCGCGGCTGTGTGCGTGCTCGCTGCCGCGGCCGTTGCACGCTGCTGTCGAGGCTGGCTCGGCCAGGCAGCGGCGGAGGGCTGCACGCCTCGACGTGGGTCGGGCAGCGGCGGACCCCGACGAGGGTGGAGGTGGTGGTGGCGAACGTTTTGAAGTGGTGGTGGCGATGGTTGTGATCGGATGAGATGGAGAGGAGGAGGAAGGAGATGGAGGAGAAGGAGAGGAGGTCGACAGCCAGTGGCCAGGGCGGAGTTGTGCTCGGGGACGAGCTCGAGTGGTCGGGGAAGGAGAAGTGTGGTCGGGCTGTTTCATGGGGGATGGAAGCTGCTGTCGGTTTTAGTATTGCATAGGAAAGATTAATACAAGGGAGAGAGAGAAAAAGATAAGAGAGATTGCAATAAATGAAGTGAGAGAGAGAAGATTCTCTCCAATATTTAGGGCCGGCTGTGTTGGCAAGGGGGTGAGGAAAAGTTTCATGTAGGATTTTTGATGGTTGGGATTGATTGGAGAAATCAAGGGTTAAAAATAATTAGAGAGAAGTGGCCGTTCCAATGGAAATTAAATATTGGAAATTCCCAATAAATATAGGAAAAAATGGGTGGAAGGGTACTCGATAATTTCGGGCAAGAAAATACGAGGGTGCTACGATGGAGGAAATCACGTAGCTGGACTGGACTCGGCGGAGCCGGATTGGGTCAAAACTGGACATTGTGCAAAAATCGAATTAAAATTAGGTGTTAATGATCATGCGTAAATAAGTAGCACATGGGAATTCCAATAAATAGGACACAAGTGGCGGACGGATAGTAGGCTCAAAGTGGGCCATGTCCATAGTTGGGGCTGACAGGTTTTGGTAGACAGGGGACCCACAAATCAAGTTGGAAAATGAATGTGACGCCATGGCGTGAAATAAAATCGGGTCACGTGTCGGGAAAGTTGTGCGAATCAAATGGAGCTCAAAATGACGTGTCTGAGTGAGACACAAAGGTCATGGGTGACGAGCGTCTCGAGTAGATCATCAATGAGGAGTTGGTTTCAAGAAACTGACTGGTCTTGCGCTCCCAATTTAAATGTCATGGTAACGCGCTGAAAATGATCAAGAAAAAGAGTGGAAAAATAAATAACAATCAATTGGTCTAAACCGACCCAAAGTTCAGTGAAGCAGAAAGAGCACAAGGGAACAAGTTTGGGTGGGACACCATATACCGTCATGAAGGTAATCGTGTCCACTCCAAAACTCGTGAAGAAGATTTCCAGAGTTGAACATCCCTGATACTCCAAATATCAATGGCACGGGAAAGTACACTTACAGATAAATAAATAAAATATTTATCAAAACCAAATAATCAGGAAAATAAAATAAAATGAAAAAAAAATCAACCCGAAATTCAGGGTGCTAACATCCTACCCACCTTATAAAAATTTCGTCCTCGAAATTAAAATGTCCCTACTCCCTCTAGGTCAAACCCCCACAATCAAAGTCCCAGATTAAAACAAAACATGTGATCAAAAGGACGACATACAGGGTCATGGCATACGGTGGTAGTGAAAGTCTCATCTAGGTATACTAGTCATGCTAAAACAAAACGGTCATAGGGTATCAAAACACACAAGCAGTCTAGGGTGCTAACTAGAAAGGATACAGAAATAACAATCATCAAACTGACAGTCTACCATCCTATATAAAAACTTGGTACTTCTCAAAATAAATAAAGAAGACTACCAATTATCTAAAGGGGTACTAATCAAGAAAATCAAAATCACAAGCTTAAAGAATGAAAGTCAATTGCATGAAAAATTTAATCATAATACATATTAAGAATATTTAGTCTCAATACGATCTAAGTTGATCAAATTGGAGAAATCAAAATTTAGGCAATATGGAGGATAGTTCAACAAGGTCTGAGAACGAGCATACAAGGATGGAGATTCAGGTCATAACCAAATTTAATTCAATTAAGTACAACCAAGATATTAATATGATAAGATAGGATAATCGAAGTCGATTTGGTCGTGATTAAGGAAACTAGGGTTCAATGGTATTGAAAAAAAAACCCTTTTTAGAGAAAAACGGGAAAAGATTTCATACGAAATCAGTAAATCATCTCTATCTGATACTATCGGTATACCCTTTGTCAATCATATTTTCTCACAATCCCAATATAAAATCAACCGTTATATGTCTTCCGTCAAAAAATTTTATAACCTTCAGTTAGCTAAACCTCTACCATGATCACCATAGACAAATTTCAAACTTCTAAAATATTTTCCATGAGACATACCCCTCCTTTTTAGGAATCACTACTTATTCATTTAATCAAATTTCAAATTCCTTCGCTTCGTTCTAAATTAGATCTGAAACATCTAAATCCCGTTTATAAAATCCTTGTACTTGTTTAAGTTAAGCCTCGTATTTATTCAACCCTAATACCACCAAGTCATACAAAATTTATTCTCGTTTTATAAATCAACCTTCATATTTCCTTCACGTTTATCTTCAAATATTATCCTTTTTAAATTCCACAATTTCTCCTAATCATCAAAAATAATTTCTATAACGTAAAATCCTTGTGTTCTCTTTGTCTCTAGTCACCCTCTCAAAATATCTGGTTCAACTTCGCATAATCATAGAATACAATCAAATTCTTATAGCCTCAGGGTAAAAGTTCCCACAATCAATAATCAAAATCTAGTTCTCAAAACTAGGTTGACCTCTGATATCCTCATTAGTTTTTTTTTGAAATATATCCCTGAATTACTCATAACCAAATTTTCTGCAATTGTTTCTAAATTAATAACATTTATCACTCGATTTCATTTTAACCCTTTACCACATCTCCATTTCAAATTTTTTCATATTCGGCATCCAACATTTTGATTTCTACAAAATCATCATGTGATAACCAACCACGTCATTTTTGACCTAGATGATTCACGTCACTTCCTCAACATTTCTTAGATAAAAACGATATGCAAATTCAAGAGTTCAAGTACAGCTGATATAATTATATACGAGACAGGGAATTGATGTAATCATGATAGTTGTATATGACAAGGAATGATGGAAATAAAATATTGGCAGGAATAAATGGTAATAAAATCTGTTCTACTTATCCGTTTTAAAAGAGGAACCTATTTTGAAATCCAGAACTAAAATAACAATCCCAAGATAAAGTCTAGCAAAATCATTGATTTGTTGAATTAAGAAGAAATTCATGGAAGAAGTTACCCAAAGGTTTATGAAAATAGCTAAAGCTACTTCCCAAATAAACAAGGAGAAACAAAACAAAACAAAACAAAACAACAATAATTCTTTTTTTTTTTTTGACTGAAACAAAAGTCGCAAAACATGTTCGAAAACATTTAAGGTACAATCTGATAATCATATGCGTCTATCCAAAATTATGGTACTCTAAATCCTCGTCATACCAGTAAGCAAGGCTACGATAATCACAGAGCCCTTGACTTATGTACATATCTCTAGAATCATGGTATTTAACATTTTTGCGGTGCCGCTAGCTTGGCTGCAAAAACCTTAAATTCCCACACCCGAGAAATATATCCAAAGTCAGACTATATGTCCTCACCATGCTGGCTAATGTGACTATAGAAGACAAGATTTCCATAACATAGATGACCTAGCCCATATAATTTCATCTTGCCAAAAATTAAATTAAATCAATAATGAATACTCCAAAATCAAATCAAATTTATCAACGAACCTCAAGATTCAAAATGAACAAAATCTATTAAATCCTATAAATACAGACTCGGATGCAACACTAACATCAAGACTCAAAATTCAACAATCTTCAATTAAATCAATAAATACAAACTCAACTCAACAATAATCCATCAAAATCAAATTCGACAACAGAAATTAAAGATAAATCAAATCAAGGAAAAAAGAGTTTTCAAATCGAAGTTAAATAAGATTCTCGAGGGTCGTCCCAGAATCTCTCAAGGGATCCTAGCTGTGATTGAGTATCTTCAAAATATATTCTATTCCTACTGCAGGCTGTAGTGGTACTCTAGTTCGAATACCACTACACTTTAGTCTCGACCTGCATGGGCCACCACTAAAAACGTGTCACAACCCGCACCCTAGAGTTAGGGCACGAGAACGTAACGACGCCCAGCCTACGCCGCATTGTCGGCGGTAGAACGCTGTCCTAGGTCACATCATCTAACAATATAAAGCTAAGCAGTTTATACTCCCTGAATGGGGGTGACATAGCAGATACAGACTCAATCACATCTAGGGTAGAGCATGATAAGGATAGATAAAACATGAAATCCAAAATAAATACAGGAGATAGAAGTCTAAGTGTCTAAGATACATGAACCCAGAAGTACATCTCAAAACTCAAATAAAGATACAGTAATCCCCAAAGTAAATACAACTCCAGACAAAAATGAAATAACTACCTAAACAAACCCTACTGTGTCTCCTCTAGTCTAGCAGGCACCTCCAGGCTATCTGTAAAATTTATCAACAGGTCCAGTCAGGACTGGAGCGAGCACAGTACATCTCAACAATTCATAGCAGGTTAGAAAATATGAACATGCAGTAAAGTAAGATACAAGTACTGAAAGAAATGCTGTATGTAAACAGAAAGAGAGCTGTAATAGAAATATCTACTATACATAGAGAACTAGCAGTGACTAGTGAGTCAGAGTACAATATGAACATGTAATACTCCCCCGTACCTCCGATCAATACACAAGGATCCAGCCAGGTTATGTTATATGATGCTATGTAGCAGACCCCGAAGGTGATAGACCCCGAAGGTGGTAAGCCCCCGAAGGGTGGTAGACCCCGAAGGTGATACATAGTAGTCCCATAAAAATAGGGATTCTGGGGGTAACCCAACAGTGTAAGTCCCATAAAAATGGGGATTCTGGGGATAACCCAAAAGTGTAAGTCCCATAAAAATGGGGATTCTGGGGGATACCCAACAGTGTAAGATTCCAGGAAGACTCTACGATCATGAGGGTACATGTCGTAAGTGATCAAAGAACCAAGAAGCATATGATACGCTATGAAAGTGAAACGCACAGAACATAGAGTACTCGATGCTCCCTAAGGATAACATCTCAAGAAAGGATCCATATAGTACCAATCCGTGTGACCGTCGTGACAGTACAAGTAAAGTAATCTACTGCAGGAAATAATTCTAAGCAGGATATGAAATGATCAGAGAATGTACTCGCCTCGATAACCTGAACAGCTGATAAGTATAGGAGGTCCCACTGAAGCCACAGAGTCCTATTTAAAGCAACACAGGTTACAAGGTGTTTAAGTTGAAATAAATGAATCCCTACAGGCAATCTATATTATTCTAGGTTCTTCTAAGTCAAATTAACTCTAGGTCAACTCCGGTCAATAATCTAGTCAAACTAGGTCAAGCGTTGACTTACAGTTGACTTTGGGTCAACTGGTCAACTCTGGTCAAACAGGGTAAATCTAATCTAATTATTAAAGTGTACTTCGTTATTTGTACGTCGAAACTTACGGCACGCAAATCGAGATAAGAAGATTATCGGTAAGGTTGATAATCTTATTATAGTGATCCACGTGTCCAACTTGTCAATTTCAGCGATGTGAGATCACTGGAATTGGCTGATCTCAGTTTCGTTGTACTAATCTCGAAATACGAACACAATATGAATTAATTATTAATTAATTATAAAAAGGTTAAACTCAGAGAAATTATCAACAAACATTGTCGGACGATGAAATGAACATCGCCAATGTGTCCAGAATGGTCAAATTAGCTAGGATAGCCTACCCAACGGTCCAATTTGGACACAAGGGCAAAAAGATAATTTCGGGTCAAAACGGTGTCCGTGTCGGAGCCGTTTTGTACCGAAAAACGTGCAAGAAAATAAGCCTACAAAATATAACAAATTATATGTCCACGAAACCAGAATGTCGATACGAACCCAACGGTATCTCCAGAATTGGATTCCGTTGACCCGATCTCCATTTGGCCCGTTGACCAGAACTTGGAATTCCGGTTTGCACGAAAATGCGTGCCGGAGCCAAAGTTCTCAAAACTCAGCAAACTACCTGTCAACGAGTCCAGAATGATGATACGAACTCAACGGTATCTCCGGAATTGGATTCCGATGAGCCGATCTCAAAATAACCCGTTGACCCGGATATTGGTATCCGACTTGCACCGAAATGCGTGCCAGACCCAATGTCCACCAAAACCTAGCAAATTATATGTCAACGAGTCCAGAATGACGATACGAACTCAACGGTGTATCCGGAATTGGATTCCGATGAGCCGGCATCAAAAAGTCCCGTTGACCCAGAAAGTGGGACCCGCTTTGCACCGAAATGCGTGTCCGGGCCCACGTTCTCCAAATCTAACAAATTTTATATGAAAATATGCCAGAACGATGCCACAAGTCTAATGGTGGTGTCAGAAATGAAATCTGGAGTCCCGTGTTCAAAAATAGAATTTTACAAGTTGGAAATTATGAATTCGGACGACCAACTTTGGCGTCGAATTCAACCAATCAAACAAGCTCACAATGAAATGAAACTGGAGGAGAAGTAAGAGGGTTATACCAGCTTCGCACCGGAACTGGTAGCATGCCAAACGGAGCTGCGTTGGAGGAGATACAAGCTGACGAAGTTGGCCCCACGAAACTGTCCAAATTTAATACAATTTAAACGGTCAACTTGGTGGCCGGTTTTCATGTACCAAACGATAAAATTAACGGACGAAAATTGACATGAGCGTAGGTGGATATACCGAGATTGTGACGGAGCGAATAAATTACCGATCCAATGGTCGGATCTCCGGGAAAACGCGTGCGAAGTTGCTGCGACGGGGTACCAAAACGAACTTCATTTCGCGCGCGTCACGACGGGATGTCGTGCAAAACGCACGAATCGCCTATACGTCGCGCTGGAGGAGGAGAGGGCAGACCCAGGGGGTCGCTGGAGGGGGCGCCCAGCCTAGGGGGAGGCTGTGGCCACGTCGGCGCGTGGCCGACGTCGATCCAACGGAGCTCGCGCGCAAGCGCAAGGGGGCGCGCGGCTGTGTGCGTGCTCGCTGCCGCGGCCGTTGCACGCTGCTGTCGAGGCTGGCCCGGCCAGGCAACGGCGGAGGGCTGCGCGCCTCGACGTGGGTCGGGCGGCGGTGGACCCCGACGAGGGTGGAGGTGGTGGTGGCGAACGTTTTGAAGTGGTGGTGGCGATGGTTGTGATCGGATGAGATGGAGAGGAGGAGGAAGGAGATGGAGGAGAAGGAGCGGAGGTCGACGGCCAGTGGCCAGGGCGGAGTTGTGCTCGGGGACGAGCTCGAGTGGTCGGGGAAGGAGAAGTGTGGTCGGGCTGTTGCATGGGGGATGGAAGCTGCTGTCGGTTTTAGTATTGCATAGGAAAGATTAATACAAGGGAGAGAGAGAAAGAGATAAGCGAGATTGCAATAAATGAAGTGAGAGAGAGAAGATTCTCTCCAATATTTAGGGCCGGCTGTGTTGGCAAGGGGGTGAGGAAAAGTTTCATGTAGGATTTTTGATGGTTGGGATTGATTGGAGAAATCAAGGGTTAAAAATAATTAGAGAGAAGTGGCCGTTCCAATGGAAATTAAATATTGGAAATTCCCAATAAATATAGGAAAAAATGGGTGGAAGGGTACTCGATAATTTCGGGCAAGAAAATACGAGGGTGCTACGATGGAGGAAATTACGGAGCTGGACTGGACTCGGCGGAGCCGGATTGGGTCAAAATTGGACATTGTGCAAAAATTGAATTAAAATTAGGTGTTAATGATCATGCGTAAATAAGTAGCACATGGGGATTCCAATAAATGGGACACAAGTGGCGGTCGGATAGTAGGCTCAAAGTGGGCCATGTCCATAGTTGGGGCTGACAGGTTTTGGTAGACAGGGGACCCACAAATCAAGTTGGAAAATGAATGTGACGCCATGGCGTGAAATAAAATCGGGTCACGTGTCGGGAAAGTTGTGCGAATCAAATGGAGCTCAAAATGACGTGTCTGAGTGAGACACAAAGGTCATGGGTGACGAGCGTCTCGAGTAGATCATCAATGAGGAGTTGGTTTCAAGAAACTGACTGGTCTTGCGCTCCCAATTTAAATGTCATGGTAACGCGCTGAAAATGATCAAGAAAAAGAGTGGGAAAATAAATAACAATCAATTGGTCTAAACCGACCCAAAGTTCAGCGAAGCAGAAAGAGCATAAGGGAACAAGTTTGGGTGGGACACCATATACCGTCATGAAGGTAATCGTGTCCACTCCAAAACTCGTGAAGAAGATTTCCAGAGTTGAACATCCCTGATACTCCAAATATCAATGGCACGGGAAAGTACACTTACAGATAAATAAATAAAATATTTATCAAAACCAAATAATCAGGAAAATAAAATAAAATGAAAAAAAATCAACCCAAAATTCAGGGTGCTAACATTTCCAGAGGTTCGATGGTGATTGCCAGAGGAAGCAAGAAGTCCGATCTCTACTATATGGAGGAGAGCGCACAGGGGACACAGGAGGTGAACGCAGTTTCTGACGTGTCTACCGAGTTGTGTCACAGGCGGCTTGGCCATATCAGTGAGAAGGGGATGAGCAAAGTTGGAGAAGTGCACGCACTACTTAGCTGGGAAGCAAAATAGGGTGTCTTTTCAAAGTCACCCAAGTTCAAGGAAGCCGGCGTTGCTCGAGTTGATTCACTCGGATGTCTGCGGTCCTATGAAGGTAAAATCTATTGGTGGTGCTTCTTACTTTGTAACTTTTATTGATGACTGTTTCAGAAAGGTTTGGGTCTATGTCTTAAAGGCCAAGGATCAGGTGCTGCCCACTTTCAAAGAGTTTCAGGTCTCTGTTGAAAGAGAGACGGACAAAAAGTTATTGTGTGTTCGGTCCGACAACGGCGGCGAATACATTGGTCCCTTTGATGCTTATTGCAGAGAGCAAGGGATACGATACCAGAAGACTCCGTCCAAGACACCTCAGCTCAATGGTGTAGCAGAGCGCATAAACAAGACACTGATGGAGAGGGTACGGTGTTTACTGTCAGAAGCAAATTTGCCAGACAGTTATTGGGGTGAGGCTCTTCTCATAACTGCTTATGTTATTAATTTATCTCCTAGTGCTCCTTTGTAGGGTGATGTGCCCGACAAAGTATGGTACGACAAAGAGTCGTCAAACAATCACCTACGAGTGTTTGGTTGTAAGGCCTTCGTGCATGTACCGAAGGACGAGAGGTCCAAACTTAAGCCGAAGACGAGGCGGTGCGTCTTTGTCGGCTACGGTCGGAATGAGTTTGGCAATAGACTCTACGACCCAGTGGAAAAAAAGCCCTACAGAAGTAGGGACGTGGTATTCGTCGAGGATCAGACCATGACCAACACTCAGGACTCCGAGACGCCTTATGAGGCTGAGGAATTATTTGAGTTAGAGTCATTTTGCTTCGAGAAGTTTCAAGAGAACATCGCAGAGGATCCAGTTATGGAGGAGCCAGTGCATGTAGTTGCTCCCAACCTTGATCATCAGCCTGCTGATGGTGGTCAGGTTGTCCCGCAGGAGGATGAGCATGCCGGAGAGGCAGTTCCTGAAGGGGAGGAGGCTGTTGGTATACAGGCAGCACCAGTTGCTCCATTGAAAAGGAGCGACAGAGAGCGTCGACCATCTATGAGATACTCACCGGGTGAGTATGTGCTACTGACTGACGGGAAGAGCCCAAAAGTTTTACAGAGGCTATGGAAGACGAACACAGGCAGGAGTGGATGTAGGCTATGCAGGAGGAGATGAGTTCCTTACACAACAATTCTACTTACGAGATGGTGCGGTTGTCAAAGCACAAGAAGGCTTTGAAGAATCGATGGGTGTTTAGAGTGAAGCAGACGGATGATGCTACTCGCCCTCGATACAAAACGAGGCTGGTAGTTAAAGGCTATGGTCAGCGAAAAGGCATGGATTATGATGAGATCTTTTTGTCGGTCGTCAAGCAGTCGTCTATTCGGATGGTGCAAGCATTGGCAGCCAGTTTCGACTTAGAGGTCAAGCAGATGGACGTGAAGACTGCATTCCTCCACGATGACCTTGAGAAGGAGTTATACATGGAGCAGCCAGAGGAATTCTGTGAGAAGGGCAAGTCACATTTGGTCTGTCGGTTGAGGAAGAGCTTGTATGGTCTGAAGCAGGCTCCGAGACAATGGTACATGAAGTTCGAGTCGTTTATGGGAGAGCATGGTTATGCACAGACGACGTCGGACCATTGTTTATTTGTGAGGTACTTTGCCGAGGATGATTTCATCATTTTATTGCTCTATGTTGATGATATACTATTAGTGGGTCGGAATGCCCCACTAGGATAGCGGAGTTGAAGCGCCAGCTGGACGTGGCCTTCTCTATGAAGGATTTGGGCACAACAAAGACTATTCTTGGGATGAAGATCAGCCGAGAGAGAGAATCCAAGCTGCTACACTTGTCCCAAAAGAAGTACATTCATCGAGTACTTCAGTATTTCGGGATGGACGGGTCGAAGAAAGTGAGTTGTCCTCTTGCGGCTCACTTTAAGCTCACTGAGGAGCAGTGTCCATCTACCGAGGACGAAAAAGAAGATATGGAGTGGGTTCCATATACCTCAGCTATGGGAAGTCTTATGTATGCTATGGTGTGTACAGGGCCAGACATCGCTCATGCAGTTGGCATAGTTAGCAGGTATCTTTCAAATTCTGGAAGGGTACATTGGAGTGCGGTTAAGTGGCTTCTACGATACCTTCAGGGCACTACCGATTGGAGACTTGCTTTTGGCGGTGACGAGCCGAAGCTGGTTGGGTATACCGATGCTAATATGGCTGGAGATGTAGACACGAGGCGATCAACTTCGGACTATGTGATGATGTTTGCTGGAGGAGCGATATCGTGGCAGTCGCAGTTGCAAAAATGTGTTGCCTTGTCGACGACAGAGGCAGAGTACATTGCGGCGACGGAGGCTTGTAAGGAGTTGCTGTGGATGACAAAGCTATTGCAAAAAATGGGGCTGAAGCAAGAGCAGTATACTTTGCTTTGCGACAGTCAGAGTGCTATTCACCTTGTGAAGAATCAGACCTTTCATAGCCGGTCCAAGCACATCGAAACTCGATATCATTGGATATGGGATGTGGTTGAGAAGAAGGATGCGGAGCTTGAGAAGGTTCATACAGATGATAACGGAGCATATATGTTCACCAAGATTCTACCAAGGGAAAAGTTTGAGTTCTGCAGGCAGATCATCGGGATGACGACCTCCTCCACATAGTTGTGAAGGGGGAGAAATGTTGGAGTGGGAGGGGTTCCCAACCTATGTGGAGAAGTCCCCGGAGTGTGACGAGCACCGTCTGTGTGTCAAAGAAGCTCGGAGAGGCGACGAGGCCATTCGGAAACAAAGAAGAAGCTCAGAAGCTACCAGAGTACTTTCTGGAACATGGGAGGCAGAATTCTGGCCGAACTCTGCCCCTTGGTTCCAGAACTGTTCTGTCACGAAAATACAGAGTTCTGGCCGAACTCTGTGTCGACGGGCTGAGGCTGATTTCATGGTATTTTTATACCGTTGGATCGTATCCTATGGTCTAGATTTTGCTACAAATTAGGGAGTTTATACATGATTTTTTCTAACCCTAATCACAACACAACATTGAAAAATAGAGAGAAAAGAGGCAAGAGTTGTCACGCCCCACTCCGTAGGAGCGATCGTCCTCGCTAAGGCGTGATGCCGTACGAGCCTAGATTGCGCTCGTGCAAGGCAATTTCATAATGGCCGATTTCATCGACGGCGACGGGGTCGTCGCACAGAAGTTCCAAGCAGAACATTGAATACATTGCAGCAGAATTTAAAGAAGAACACATGAACACAAGTCATTCAAAAGAATCTCTTTATTGATATTGAATACAAGATTACATTTATGGGCGCAAGGCCAAATTACAATGTCTCTCGTGCTCGCTTAACTCTCATTTACAAGTCACTCTGCTCTCTCTCATCTCTCGATATAATACTTGAATCCAGCGGAAGCTTCAGAATGCGATGTCCATACATTATGTCCTGTATAAGTCTTCAATCCACGCGGCCGCACGCTTCGAATCGCCAAGGAACTCCGTACCTTGACGCATCCAAGCGAGCTCCGCGCCACGAGCTTCTACCTGTGCCTGCACATGAAACACTGTGTGGGTGTCAGTACCACTGTACTGGTGGAGTGAGCTCCTCGCCCACCCATATAAAACCTACACGTTTCATTTACTTTGTGCAACATAAATCCTTTTTCGATTGTCTTTCTATTCTTGCCTTAGGATCAGTTTTAGGACCGGCGCCTTAGCGCAACTTGTGTATCGGAACCATCCCGTGCTTGCAATGTCAACGTTAACTCATACTTTGTATCTAGGCCACTCCTCGTGCCAACAACGTTAACCTATCAAGTCGTATTTGCCTTACGGCCATAATCAGAGACGTAACTACACGAAGGACTCCATTTCCTTGCCTCTAGACCTTTCTCGTGCTTGCATTGTCGACGCACCGACTTATACTTATCTTTCGTGCCAAACTCTGGGACGTAACGACTCGGTCGTGCCATACTCGATTCGTGCTTCAATATCTCTGAGGCAGCGCCTCCTCGCCTAGTCTCGCCTACACTTGTGTTGTGACAACGCGGCCGTGCCTCATATTTCGAGGCCGTGCCCAACAACTTAACACTCGACGCCACATCTTGTGCCGAAGCACGTCGCCTTCGCTGTAGCCAAATCTTAGGCTCAGACATTGTGTCTTTTTAACTCATACATATTCAACTCAATCCAAAGGCACCCACGCGGATTGCCGCCCGTGCCGACACATCTATATGAAAGGTCACTCGCCTAACCAGCCATTTTGGACGTAGCCTGGCAAACGGGACCCTTGCACCGCCGGTTGCGATCCTCGATGCAAGTCCCCGTACTACCAATTGCCTATTACCCAGCTCGGCTACAACCAGTTTCTTCCTAGGCCGAGTCGGTCCCGTGGCCCCGGGTTGCCGCTCAAAGAAACCTTTCCCCTTGTCGACAAGTCGTCCATGACCACGCGCCTACGCTAACTTCTAGACTTAACGTAATACAAGGTCTTATCATTATCATTTTACTTCTTTTGCTTTACTCTTTCCACTTTTCATACTTCATTCGCAGAGCCCAAACCAGGGTTACCTCGGCGACTGAACCACAGTCCCGACATACTTCCTCTCGGCGACTAACCATCGCTTAGACTTAACATTCTTTGAACTCAGGGAACGGCTACTGCATAGCCTTTCAACTTAACTTGAACATAACGTGTTTACTTAAGTATCGACCGACCGTGGCTAACTTTCCACTGAACCAACCGTGGCTCGTGCCTCTAAACCGACTCGTGTTCTACGCAACACTGTCGCCCAAGTCATACTTCATATGATGGGCCTTGGGGTCGTGGGACTATTTATCTTGACGACCGCAGAATGAGCGGGACAGCACGTAGAATAACTTAGGTCGACCGGCATAACTTTGCCTAACTCACTCAAGCCTACAACATAACCCAAGGGACGAGCAAAGGCTATACCAAGCCTTGCGGGACAGGACCGTGCATGCTTTAGCAAGCATTTGTGCGGGCGACGCCTATGACTTAGGCTAACTCTCAGCTTTTGCACCGAAGACCAACTTTCCTTCTCCCATGCCACGGGACGAAGGACCGAGTGTCATTTTCAAAGCACGCCGTGCACCAACTCTAAGCCGACCGTGGGACATTTTCCATGTTCTAACTCGATTCAAACCGTCGGGATTATTCCCTTAGCTATGTGGATGCGTAGCTTTTATTTATCAAGCCTAACTTGTGCAAGTTAAAAACACGATTTATTATGTGAAGGCAAAGATGAGGAGAGTTCACCGAAACTACCCCACCTGAGCGATGTCTTCGAGCAAGCCGTCGCAAGGCTAAGGCCGAACGCCGTCGGCGTTTCGATTCCTCCGATTTACTTTGCGGGACGGGGCACTACAACATACACCACTTAGAACAAGTCTCGTCCTCGAGACTTTCCTGAAGGCAAGTCATCCTACCATTTCTATGGCCAAGACTTAATCGTACGCACACACCTACGCGTTCCTTCGACTCCGAGCCACTCTTGCACTAGTATCAATCTTTCCTTTAACACGAACTCAAGATCACGATACACTCCCATCTTTCAAGCCTTGCTTGAACTCGTCGTATCACTTGGCTGGATCGTGCACGCATTCCAAGCGTCCCCAAAATACATGCATTCAACCAAGCCGTATGATAAAGAATTTGTCATTCTCACTCGAGTCATATCGTGCATATACCCAAGCGTTCCTGAAATATATGCATGTCAGCCGAATCTCATGAGCAGGGTTTCCTATATTCGTAATTCAGGCTATCCGTGCATGCCAATCCTCAAGATCAATCTTTTCGATTGCTAACACTTGTAACAGGGGCGTCTCGCCTAACCGCTAGGCCAATCTTTGCGAGGCTAAGTCAATGTCAGGATTGGAATCATAGTTCCCCAACAATAATGCCAACACTGACCCCAATCCTAGGGTCAAACCAAAGTCGATAGTACGGGATTTTCTACCCAAGCTCGCGTCACTCAGATTTCTAAACATCGAGCACGATCACCTATTTGCATCAATGCGTTCGTTGTGCAGAATTCAAATCCGTTCAATCACCAATTCTAACCAATTCATGTATTCGATTACGAGGTCATCTAGCTCGACAATACGTTGTGCCCCAATCTCACGCGAGTCCGATTATCCATGGCGGTTCGTGAATCACCACGCAACGCTCCCGCGGAATAATCATTCTCATCGGGGCGTAACTCTTGTTTGAGTTTAGACTCATTCATTCTCGATACGCGAATTGGACCTACTCAATCCTCAAGTTCAATCGACAAGCACACCAATTCAATCTCGAGTCTATCCTCGCGTCAAACCACAAGTCGAAGCACAATTTGTCGTACCGTGCAAGTTCGACCACTCCTACTGTATGAATCACCATACCAGCGCTCACGCAGAGTGATCGCCCTAATGGGTGTGATGCATGTGCGAGGCTGGAGTAGCGCTCGCATAAGACAAGAACGTCAACATTGTGGTTATCGACGAAGCAAATCCAAACATTCTATTTTTTTTTTCATCCAAGCCAAGTTTGATAGATCGATCGTCATTCGTTCAACTTAGAAAATCTTCGAGCCAAGTCTATCTTTTACTTGACGTATTTCAATATCCCGAATATAGCATCCATCGAAACCAAGACATCTGCACGATCGTTATTCGCCGAGTCAGAGTACCCCCGAGTTATCGCATATCGATCTTTGATACGCCTCAATACCATCGATGATATGCGTAACCTGACGATCTTCCTTTGCAACCAATTTCGAATCGTGCGTTGATGCTGTTATCCGAATTGGATATTCCACAATTTTTCTCAATACACAAGATCAAGTTCAGTCGCTTTTCCTCAAGCTCATTTCAAGATCGTTATTCAAAACTCAAGTCACATTTCAGTTGCATCAATCCGATATCGCACGCACGATCCTCTAAGTTTTCTCGATCAAGACCATTCATTTTCATTCATCGTTCCGAATCGTTTTCTAACTCGCGTTGCTCATTCACAAGTTGTCCGAACGAGATGCTCGTTCGGGACATTCGAAGTCACGACCAACTAAGCGTGACGCATTCTAAGGCTTTGCGCGATCGCATCGCCTCACCGACATACTCGTAATCCTCAATATTCACCCGAACAATTTCCAAGACGAACCATACACCACTCGGATTCGAGCCACTCGACTAGTCGTCGACACTCATTCTTATTCTTCTCCGAACCTATCACATACACCACTCGGATTCAAGCCATACGATCTAGTCCTCAATCACATTTGCGTCATTCGCTAAGACATCCTTCAGATTCGTTCGACGAATCGCTAGCGTAGTCGCTCGCGTCGTATCGACGCACTAAGTCGTTCGCACTATTTCCTCGAAATCCAAATCAATCTTCCGTGTACGCCTAAGCGTTAGTCCGATAGCGTTCTTATCGATTTGCACTCTAAGTATATCTCCGTTCCCGATCGAGGGGTACTTGATATCGCTCGCGATTCGTTTGCACCAAAAAGTCGAGGTGCGCGACGCGAAACACAACTTAGCCAAAAGGCCGTGTGCATAGCCATCCCGACGGACTATATTCCGAATTTGCACGCCCGATTGCTAGGTTCAACGTTGGACTAATTAGGCATGCACGCGACTTGCTAAGGTCAACGTAGGACTATTCGGGCACACGTGCGACTTTGCTAACATTAGCACATATTTTCTATCGAGTCAAGTTTGCAACGTTCGGCATAAAGGCCCTATCGACGCATTTGGCAACGGCCTACCGATGCGTCAGATTGAACGCTTGTACGAGCTTTCGAAAATATTTAGACTTATTGTATGGACATGCCGAGGGACATCTGAGAGAGAGCGCACCAACGATAACAACTTGCGGAAGCAACAGAGTTTTACGGAAACATCAAAGTTAAAGAATTCAATCGACGGTCCAAGGACGTAAAGCCGTGCTCTGATACCATTATGTCACGCCCCGCTCCCGTAGGAGCGATCGTCCTCGCTAAGGCGTGATGTCGCACGAGCCTAGATTGCGCTCGTGCAAGGCAATTCCATAACGGCCGATTTCATCGGCGGCGACGGGGTCGTCGCACAGAAGTCCCAAGCAGAACATTGAATACATTGCAACAGAATTTAAAGAAGAACACATGAACACAAGTCATTCAAAAGAATCTCTTTATTGATATTGAATACAAGATTACATTTGTGGGCGCAAGGCCAAATTACAATGTCTCTCGTGCTCGCTTAACTCTCATTTACAAGTCACTCTGCTCTCTCTCATCTCTCAATACAATACTTGAATCCAGCGGAAGCTTCGAAAGGCGATGTCCATACATTATGTCCTGTATAAGTCTTCAATCCACGCGGCCGCACGCTTCGAATCGCCAAGGAACTCCGTGCCTCGACGCATCCAAGCGAGCTCCGCGCCACGAGCTTCTACCTGTGCCTGCACATGAAATACTGTGTGGGTGTCAGTACCACTGTACTTGTGGAGTGAGCTCCTCGCCCACCCATATAAAACCTATACATTTCATTTACTTTATGCAACATAAACCCTTTTTCGATTGTCTTTCTATTCTTGCCTTAGGATCAGTTTTAGGACCGGCGCCTTAGCGCAACTTGTGTATCGGAACCATCCCGTGCTTGCAATGTCAACGTTAACTCATACTTTGTATCTAGGCCACTCCTCGTGCCAACAACGTTAACCTATCAAGTCGTATTTGCCTTACGGCCATAATCAGAGACGCAACTACACGAAGGACTCCATTTCCTTGCCTCTAGACCTTTCTCGTGCTTGCATTGTCGACGCACCGACTTATACTTATCTTTCGTGCCAAACTCTGGGACGTAACGACTCGGTCGTGCCAACTCGATTCGTGCTTCAATATCTCTGAGGCAGCGCCTCCTCGCCTAGTCTCGCCTACACTTGTGTTGTGACAACGCGGCCGTGCCTCATATTTCGAGGTCGTGCCCAACAACTTAACACTCGACGCCACATCTCGTGCCGAAGCACGTCGCCTTCGCTGTAGCCAAATCTTAGGCTCAGACATTGTGTCTTTTTAACTCATACATATTCAACTCAATCCAAAGGCACCCACGCGGATTGCCGTCCGTGCCGACACATCTATATGAAAGGTCACTGGCCTAACCAGCCATTTTGGACGTAGCCTGGCAAACGGGACCCTTGCACCGCCGGTTGCGATCCTCGATGCAAGTCCCCGTACTACCAATTGCCTATTACCACTACAACAAAAAACTCTTTTAATGACGGCTAAAAAGCGTCATTAATGACGAACCATGACGCCTTTTTTTTCCACAGCAACCGTCATGAAAACGGGTGTTATAAATGTTTTTCAAAAGCGTCATAAAATAACCGTCATGAATAGTTTCTATAAAAGCGTTATGAATAGTTAATATATAGTGCACAATTCAGAACAATTTTAAAACGTCATGAATAGATAACATGTATAGGCTCAATGCAGCACATTTATAACACTTTATACTATTCAAATTAGCACATCCAAATCAGTCCATATAATTGTCAGGCCTAAAAATCAAATTAACATTATATATCACCATCTTTATTACATTTCTCAAAATAGAGTACATATCAACATCTTCATTACATTCTCAAAATAGAATATCCAAATACATATATACATTTACAAATACATATATACATTTACAACTACCAAAAAACCTGCACCCAGAGCTCTGTTGGACTACCAGGGACTAAAGGTCCTCCAACTGCTAAAATCTTTATGGAAAAAAGCAGTATCCTCGTTTGTTTGAATTTAATGTCTCTTGCAATTGATTGGTCCACATATGAAAGAAGGAAAGCTGAAAAAAACAAAAAAAAGATTACATTGGAAGCATGAATAAACTTGACAGTACATTCTCTTAAATCAACATGAATAAGCTTAACAAAGATTACATTGGAAGCTGAGCAGCCAGCATCAAACTTCTCAAGCAGCACCAACATGTAACTTATAGTTAGGGATAAAAGTACCTAGGAAACTCTCCAACCAATGAGCCATCCAGACCGGTCAAGAAAAAATTATGAACCAATAAGCAAGTAAGTCCTTGAAACACAAGCAATAAAACATATAGGGAAAAAATTATGTAGTCCCAACATAGAGGGAAAGGAATTATTTTTTTTTCAACCAATTTAAAATATGCCATTCATGATTTGAACCTTCTAAATAAATAAAACTATAATTGGTCTAATACCATGTTAAAATCTATGCCACCAATACTCCAATTTCTACAACCAAGGATTCACCACAAACACATAGTTGTTACCATGTAATGTATTTGCTTTTTCTGGCATATGTAAAATAGCTCATTCTTTCATTCAAGTTATATTATGGTCCATAGTAACTCAGGTCAATTTACAAGTACAGAAGTATGACATAGATGAAAGTAAAAGGTAAATCAACTAAATGAGAATAAAACTGGTCTTATCCAAGACTAATATATACTTTGTTAACACAAGTAAAAGCTCACAGAGCAGAAACTAAGGCAGCTAACTGAACTTAAATAAATCCATGTTAAGTTGTGTGGAAGACTTGTTACCCAAACTTTAGGAGAGGAAAGACCGAGTCACAGTCATGGGAGAAGCCTCTTCCAAGCCGCAAAGAGCACAAGCTGTTCATTATATATTCAGAAGCAGAATAAACATAAACTAGGTTACAAGAAGCGAAACAAAATTAAAAGAAATAAAAATATATATGCTAAGAACTAACACCAGTAAGAAAGATGGAGATAACCAAAAGATTCTATTATTTATGAATGTAACTATCAAAAGAAGTCTAAACATTGTCACATATTTTTTTTTCCTGCAAACTGACTGTTAGCTCTTCTGAAGGTATATGGATCACATTTACCCGAAGCTCGATATCCCAACTGGATACTAATGTAGTTCTTTTACAATCCTAAACCAATTCAAGTTAATAATTGGGGAAATATTATTGAAGGTGATGGACCACACAAAATATTAGAGAATCTAAATTTCATTCAATATTAGAAGAGAAATTAGGAGAGCAGTTACCAAGGAGCACATACTTGTTCAGCTAGCGCGAGAGCATATTTGCAGATTAAGAACCTTCTATGTTGACACACAATCTACAAAAGAATCCAATTGCACTCTGTTAACACCTAATCCATATAATAATAGCATACACAACAATAGAATTCAAATTTCACTACTAGTGAATCAACAAAATTCCATCACGAATCCAAGGAATTTCATTCAATAATAAACTTCCTATACAAATAAAATAATATACATGCCAAAGAGGCACAAAAGAAAGCTATCAGAACAATATATATGCTAAGTAGAGCGTTACTGGATTGAGAGTGCTATGTTCTCTGAACCTTTTCTCCAAAAGAGCAGACTGCTCCTTCGTAAGCCTGAGCTTCTTCCTCACGTTGCCGTCCTCTTCGTCGCTCACCCGCGAAGAGGAGCCCCTCTCCGCTTCGACCTCCCCGCACGCGGTCGGCGAGAACGTCGACACCGAGCTGTGCGAGGACGACGGCGGAGCCTTGGGCATCGTCGTCGGCACGCTACTGTACGCGACGGTGCCGTCGGAGGCGCTCGGGGTAAGCTAGATGAACCTGGACATATAACTGGGTGCGAGACACAAACGTAACGAGAACAAACAACACAAACCCTAACCCTAACCCTAAGGGGGAAAAAATCAAATCTTTCCCAAAATAAAACACTCAAATCTACTGAATCAAGCGCTGCCCAGATGATAAAAGTGAGAAAATAGTCGAAAATCGAACTAGAATGGAGTTGAAGTTGAGGATCATACCACCGCCTCCTAATGCTCGTGCCGCACCCTCCCCACCGCCTCCATCTGCTGCTCGAACTCCCTCCTTCCGACCCCGACCTTCTTCAGCCTCTTCACCACCACCATCGTCGCGTCCACCTTTGCGTAGATCTGGAGTTTAGGAGAGGAAAAATTGGAGTCGAACCGAAAAGGAGGGAAAATGAAAAGTAAAAAATTGGGGGAGAAGAGGTTTGGGGAGGAGCTGCTCGGTTAGAAAATGGATGAGAAATAAATTCTCTCTCTTCCACTTAGCTTTTATACAATGAAAGAATTACAAGTTTGCCACCGCTCTAAACTATTAATAACGCTGTCACACTCAAAATATTATTATTATTATTATTATTATTATTATTATTATTATTATTATTGTCTTGTGTTAACTTATCTTGTGGTTAGGATTTTTGTCATTTTGTAACCATAACCCTAACCCTAACCCTAACCCTAGCCCTGGGGGGGTGCAAGGTGTCCCCACAAGGGATGGGGGGGACATCTCACCACTCCCCCAATCCTATATAAAACACACCACACATACACACATGAAACCAAAAAAAAAAAAACCACACACACCACTCCACCCGACCCCCACTCCAGCTGCTGCCGCTCCTGCCTTGCTGCTGCCGCTGCTGTGCTCGCCGCCCGCCGCCGCCAGCGCCGCCTGCTGCCGCCGGCCAGCCCCTCCGGCCACCACAACTCCACTTCCTCCTCCTCCACTTCATCTCCACTTCCACTTCCTCTTCCCCCAACTCCATCTTCAACCTCTTCATCATCATCATCTTCCATCCAAGGAGAAGACGAAGCCTAGGTATACCAATTTCTCCCTCTTTCCCCAAATTTATATGTGTGCTTTTTATTCTAAAACCCTAGGTTAGGAAACTTCTAACAAATTCCTTGTTATTGGGTTGTAATTAGGGTCTTGTGAAGAAATTTAGGTCACCCCTAACTCAAAGGCAAGTCCTCCTTCACTCTCTCTCTCCTAGATATTGTTCGATCATAATTTCCATATTTTCATGAGTAATCGATGAGTATTTAAATTCTGGAATTTAATGTAAGTCATGGTAAATTCCAATATAGATATTCTTTTGAAATCAGAATTGAAGTTGATAGACATAGGTGTAATTACGTATATATAAAAACGAATGAGTACTTTGAGAATGAATGTATGGGACACGACACAATTAATATTCGCTACAGACACCTTGTGTAGGATACAATACAAATTCCTAAGTATTGGACATGACACCAAAGAATTTTTCTCTTGGACACATGACATGTTTATACACACCTTGACACTGTTGATAGATGTAATTTTGATTTATATATATATACACATAGGTCCCATGTCATCTTACTTGAACACGTATACACGAGAGTAGTTTTTCTTTATTATTAACATGATTGTATAATTCTGTCCACATTTTTAAACCTATCGAATAACACATGTTGGTACAATGGATAGCTAAATTAATCATTTTTGCAAGCCCCTACATAACTACGGCAACTTATTTCTACGAATTTCCAACTCTCTTGCACACCAATGTAATATTACAAGGGTCTAACGTGGTTTCCTCAAGAATTGACACATAAATTTGATGTCCACACACTACTAATAGGTTCTTTGATACTTGGGATAGTGAACGGCAAGCCGCTCAAATCAAGGAAATTACTTGCCTAATTTAAATGCATGATTACTTGCTTGCTTGATTGCAACGGTAAGAAAGAATATTATTAAGCATTTTTTATACTTGCGTGGGTTTCCGGTGTTGAGGTTTGCTCCACCGAAGGGGTCGACGAACCCGATATATATATATTTGCGTGGTTCCGGTGTTGAGAGTTGCTCCACCGAAGGGGTCGACGAGCCCATACATTTCTTTTATATCATGTTTTGTAAATTGTCGGAGCTCCTAAATACAAAGGAGACTCTGCCGAAATTTTTGAAAAATTTAGGAGATAGACAAATTTCTGATTTTCGGAAATTTTAGAATCATTGGGTGGGGAGGACAACTGAATATCCCTAGATATCCCGTAACATAATAACCATAAAAAGCTGATCAGCAATTCCTGAATATCCTGATGAGTACTTCTATATAAGTACTAGCCCAAGAGAGGCTCCTGTCCTGCTACTTCTATTCCGACAGTAACATCGAATAGATTGGTTTTAGCCCAAGGGAGGCTCCAAAATTACAACCTGATCCCAGGTTAACGGGATTGTTCACGGGAATTATTTAGGGAATTAATTCAGAGTACTGTTCTCAAAATTGCATTGCATTTAGTCTACTAAATTTCATCTTACTCCAGCAAATAACTCCACCTATCAAAGGTGGGTAGTTTCTTGGTTGCTCAAGGGAAGCAAAATCCTACTGAGAGCTCAAGGGAAGCTCAGGAAATTTTACAATCCATGGAGTAGGATGTCATTTACATTTCCTTGATTTTGTGAAGTAAACCCATATAATAGTGCTAGTTGGCATATTTCTTTCCTTTAAGAAAAACTGCACCTTTCTTTTGTATACTTTACCGTCCTTGACCGAGGACTTGCTTGTCGTTTTCTAAAATGACCTAGTATTGTTCACTAGGTGAAGAAGAGGACGTCTCCGCCGAAGTAACGCCGCAGTACAACGAGGAATAATCGTCTGATAACTTGCTAGTTATTTCTTTTGTAATAAGCTTGTAAAGTATTGTTGATGAAGTATGTATAATAAGATGTAATCTCTGGCATTTTCCATTTTTGCTGATGTTTACGGGCGACAATCGCGGATTTTCGGTGCGTAGCCTGGGGATGTGTATGACGTCACCATTCCATTTGGGAAGTGGGACGTGACACGTCTTTTAGTGGTGGCCCACGCAGGTCCGCAAAAATGGAAAATCCAGAATGGACCTTAGGTCTAGACGTAGGTTTTAAACTCAGATAGAAAACTTTGATTTCCAACCATATCTTAAAAATCCTTAAGTAAGGTAGATAAATAGTTGGTAGCATTTTCCTTACAAATTCCTCTTTCCTGTCTAGATCTTAAATCCTACTAAGGAGTTACTAACCTAAGGAAAAAATTACTTTTTATTTTCTTTTCAATCTAGGTCATGCCTCGGTTTGCACCCTTCGCAAGACTAGGAAATGATAGTCACAGCCTAGACGAGTATTATGCATTTGTAAAGAAGATGTGGCACGTAGCGCGTAAAGGAATGATCGAAGCCTATGGAGTACACTACGAATTGAAATATCCAATAGTGTCAGACATAGATGATGAAAGGAAGGAGTATTACAACTCGGTACATTATTATGTCCTGATAAAGGCAGAACCCACCAAAGGCCCAGAGACTGATCGCAATGGTACCTTGGAAGAATGGCTGCAAACTCATCCAGACGCAATAGTGCACAACATCAGGAAAATGTGGATTTAGATCCTCAAGCATGAATGTATGTGGAATGTATGAAGTAAGAATGTAATATATGGATGCATGTAGTAAGAATGTAAGTAAGTAGGGAAATATGGACTTAGATCCCTAGTATCTATAGATGATAAGTATGTGTATGTAGCTAGGATGGATGAAATGTAAGATATATCTGTATGTAGGTAGAATGTGACCAAGTATGTATGTAAGCCAAGGGCATATTGTTCTATAAATAAATAAAATATGCTTTTTCAATCTCCTTATGTTCCTTATAAGAAATTCTTACATAGGATATCATGGATGTAGGTATGGGCCTGTTTATACCCAGTTTGGAATGGGATGGAAGCGAGTACACCTTGTACCTATACCAACGCTATGCCAGGATACTATGGAACGCACCCGACTGGTATGACATTCATGCCTACCAAATATTCTATGGAGTCAGGCGTCCTATGGTACGAGACGTTGAGGATGGTGCTGAAGTGTACTTTGAGTACACCACCTACTGTCTTTATGTCCGAGACCCGAACCGCATCTATGTCGGATTGCACGGCTACGAAGGCACCATAGATGACTTTGAGAGGTTATATACAGAAGTAGAAATCCTTGCTGAAGGGAGGGAGCTTATTGAAGCCGTAGCATAAGATGTCTTAACCCTGTACATAGTGAAGAAGAAGTCCTTTTCCTTGTATTTTGGCATCTGCAAATATGTACCTGTATGAAGTAGAATAGTTTACCATGTCACGTTTTGGGATGATAGGTGACATGAGTAACTAAGTAGCAAGAATGTATGTAAATAAAAAATGAGAGTAAGGAGCACCATTTTGTAATTACTCTCATTTTAATGAATATATATATATATATATATATATATATATATATATATATACGAAGTTTTATGATACACTCTTGTTGAAAATTACGAGTTAAATACTTCCCTAAGAATTGCGTTTTCTCAGGATATGGACAACCACGGTCAGTCAAGTACTTCGCCCCCTCAAGAACCAACTGTGGCCGATATGTTTCGATTATTCTAGCAATTACTGGAATCCCATAATCAGCAGGCCAATGCAGCCCATATTGCCAATGCAACTATATTGGAACAAATGCAGAACTCCAATAAAACAGAAGAGGGAACCCTAAAAGATTTTCGAGATCTTAAGCCACCTAAGTTCAAAGGAACTGAAAATGCAATAGAAGCGGGTCAATGGTTGAAAACCATTGACGGCTTAATGAAGGCCGCAAAGCTCAAAACCGAAGATATGGTGCCAGCAATCCGCATCCAGCTAGAAGATATCGCTGGATACTGGTGGAGTGCTGAGTACCCAGAAGATTCCGATGGAGTTATGACATGGGCAGAATTCAAGAAGAAGTTTGAAGAAAGATTCTATCCTAAATCAGCACGAATAGAGTTAGAGCGGCAATTCAACTATCTTAAACAAGGAAGACGCACCGTCGATGAATATGCTGTAGAGTTTTCCAGACTCAGTCGATTTGCTCCTAACATGATAGCCGACGAAGAAACAAAAATTTCTAGGTTCCTGGAAGGGCTCGGGACACAATTGAAGAGCAGGGTCGCGTCCTACCGATGCCAGACCTTTTCTGAGGTAACAGAAGCTGCTCGAGACCAGGAGAGAATCCTGAAAGAGGAGCAACCTTTCCGGTCATCACAACCCAAGAGAACTTTTGAGGAAGGATCATCCTCTAACAAGAATCACTGGCAAGGACCACCTAAGCGTCCTCAGAATGGCAACTCGGACAAATTCCTTATCTGTGATTTCTGCCAGAAGCCAGGACATAAAAAGAATGTATGTAGGAGAAGATTGGGGCTTTTTTTGAGATGTGGAGCAAATCATCCAATCAGTCAATGTCCTCAGCCGCCTGCGAATGGAGCAAGGACACAAGGCTTCACTCAAGGATACCGACCTCCAGTTCAAGGAAACCAACCTCGACCAATGATACAGGCACCAACAGCGCAAGCAGGAATGGCTTATGGAAATCAGCAAAGGCCGCCCTATGCCCCTCAGGCTTATCAGTTTCAACAAGCACAACGGGCAGCTCAAGCTCAAAATAGTAACAAGAAAAGGAATAGGCAGGGGCAAGCATTCATAATGGGAACTGAAGATGCGAATATCCCTGGAGAAGTAGTTTCAGGTACTATTTTAGTTTCTTCATACCCAGCTTCAGTATTATTTGATTCCGGGGCTACCCATTCATTTATAGCATCTTCTTTTATATCACAACGTGAAATAGAATCACAACCTCTGCCTAAATCACTGAAAGTACTCACCGGTAATGGAGTAGTAGAAGTCAGTCGAGTATGTCGTAGATGTCCCATTAAATTGGGTGGAGGAGCTTTTCGTACCCGATTGCTTGTCTTTCCAACAAGCAATTATGATGTAATATTGGGTATGGATTGGCTAACTGCAACATTAGCCAATATAGACTGCGGCCAGGGAAAATTTCATTCCAACTCCCTGACGGCGAGTCTTATGAATTTGCAAGAGACCAAAATGAGTTCAATACAGAGGAGCTAGAGAAATTTGAATTACCAGTACTACTGCAAGGAGTAGCAGAGCAATTATTTCCAAGGGTAGTGGAAGAATTCAAGGATGTGTTCCCAGAAGAATTACCAGGGCTACCCCCAGATAGAGCCGTAGAATTTTCTATAGATTTAATACCGGGAGCTGCACCCATAGCCAAGAAGATATACCCAATGAACAAAGAGGAGCTAGTTGAGTTAAATAAACAGATAAAGGAGTTATTGTTAAAAGGGTTTATTCAGCCTAGCGCTTCACCATGGGGTACACCAGTATTATTTGTGAAAAAGAAAGATAGTACCCTACGCCTGGTGATTGACTATAGGGCTTTGAATGAGGTTACCATCAAGAATAAATATCCCTTACCTAGGATCGATCAACTGTTTGATCAGTTAGGAGAGGCAAGGGTATTTTCAAAAATTGATTTGAGATCCGGATATCATCAGGTAAAGGTGAAAAAGGAAGACATCCCAAAGACTGCATTTAGAACTCGGTATGGGCATTACGAATTCTTAGTTATGCCATTCGGGTTGACAAATGCACCTGCTATATTTATGGACCTGATGAATCGAATATTTTATCAATATCTGGATAAATTTGTGATTGTATTTATTGATGACATCCTTGTATACTCCAAAAGTGAAGAGGAGCATGAAAAATATTTGAGGATAGTATTGCAAACTCTGCGGGAAGAACAATTGTATGCTAAGCTTAGTAAATGTGAGTTTTGGTTGGACCAAATACCATTTCTAGGGCATATTGTCAGTGGAGAAGGCATCTCGGTAGATCCAAAGAAAGTAGAAGCAGTTAAGTCTTGGCCAACACCTAAGTCAGTAGCAGAAATCAGAAGCTTCTTAGGATTGGCTGGCTATTATCGGAGATTTGTAGAGAACTTTTTGTCACGACCCGCACCCGCTAAAAGGGCACGTGACGCGACAACGCCCAGCCCTCACCGAAAAATCGGCATGGAACGCTGTGTATTTTCTACTCTAAACAGTTTATATATATAACAAAAACCTGTCGAGAATATGGTCAACTCCGAACGGAGGACAAGCATTGAATATATATACGAGTACTCAATCACGACTCTAAGATAATAAAGTAAAGACTGAAATGTAAAGACAACAAGACGATAAAATAATAATAACCTGTCAAGTCCAAACACAAAGAATATATACAGTCCAAGTCTCTAGTACAGTCCAAAATGTAATACAGTCTCAAAAGTAGCTGGAGACAATGTCCAGTACAAAAGACCTACACTAACTAAGTAATAGGTAGGGTCTCATCAGGCGGAGCTAAGCCCTGCTGGACCAAAGTCTCCAAGTCTATTCCCACTACGTCATCCGGACCGTAGTAGGTACAGTAGTCTCCCTCATCTGCATCTGTAATATTTTCAACATATCCTGTCAGGATGGAACGAGTACAATCCACTAACAACATTTCACAAGATATGACAAAAGCTATAATCTGTAAATAGAGAGTATATACAAGAAAATCATGGAATGTACATGTGAGAATCATGGCAAGGTAAGCTGTAAAACTGAAGCTAGAACAAGGCAAGTAAACTGATCATGGCATGTACAAGAATCAAGAATCATATATCTAAGTGTGTGAATACTAGCTACAACATGTGGCCGGCTTGGGTCTTGCACAAGGTCTACTGGCCTGGTTAATCATACGTGGAGTGTATGATTAACACTCACAAGGTCTACAAGAGTAACAAGGTGGATAATGACCACATGTCTACACTAATACTCCCCGTCCCCGACTGGTAGAGTGGATCCAAACAAGACACGTCACGACGCGGGATTCTACGAGAAGGGAGCTAGTCTCCTCGAGAATCTGCGTCCATGTACTGCACAAGAACTACAAGGGGGCTTGCACAAGACATACCAAGACAACAAGGAATAACACCTCATGTCGGGATCCATGAATACCAACCCGTGTGACCAATGTGTCGAGAACAAGCATATCTACACTAATTACATGGATTATATCAGTCAGCATAAATTGGAAAAGTGTCAGAGAATGTACTCGTCTGAAATATGATATGGTACGTCAATCGGAGCAAATGCAGCGTCTCGAGGACCTATAGAGAACAAGACGTATCAATACTAAGTTTAGGAAGTAAAGTTAAATCAAAATAAACCCTATTTAGTCATTCTAGGTCAAGACATGTCTAGTCGGGTCAATCTTGGTCATGGGAGAACATTAGAAGTTAAACCGGATCAATCTAGGTCGAAAACTGGCTTACCGTTGACTTTTGGTCAACGGGTCAATTCTGGTCAACTCGAGGTCAACACTAGGTCAACTCTAGGTCACTGGTGACTAACAGTTGACTTTTGGTCAACTGCACAAGTCTAATGGAATTTGGGACCAAATTGGGTAAAGTGTTGACCCATAGTTGACTTTTAGTCCAAAAAGTCAACCGTGGTCAACCGGGTCCAAGACTAGGTTTAGACAGCTAATCCTACTCATTACCAACCTATATAACCTATGTCGAAGTCCATCTCGGACTTCAAACTCAATTTCTCGGCCGTAGGCCAAATTCCTATTTTTGCCTTAAAAAGGGCAAATTTCACCCTTCGGCGACTAGCTAGTTAACCCACCTACGCTCGTTATTTTGACCCGATCTCCCTAGGGTAGTAGGGTACTATCCTATAGGTTCGTTATCTACCAAAATACCTAAGTAAAGTGGACGTTTAGTCCACCTTACGGCCCTTTGCAGAAATCTCGAATATTTCGAGATACGCACTGACACGGCGCGATTCCGGCGTCCTATGACCCCGATTTCCATCCGGAAGCTTACCCGCAAAATCTAAATCACGTATTCTAGGCCTATGTCAAGTTTCGTCGCGATCCGACGCTCCGGGCTCAAATTCGCCCTCTAACTCGATTTCTAACTAAACCCTCTCTATTGATTCTCGATTCTAACTCTTCTTGATTCTCGATTCTAATTTCTCTTCTTCTCAACTCCTCTAATCTCCCTCTTCTTCTCTTATTCCTCTTCTTAATCCTCCCTCTTATTCTTCTTCACTTTTCCTTATTCCTCTAGTTTCCTTCTCTAATTCTAAATCCTTAAACTCTTTTCCTATTTTTCTCATTCACTCTTCTTTTCTCCCTTCTTTCTATCTAATCTCCTTATCTAATCTTCTATATATAAACCTATATATATCTATATATATATACCTACATATATATACTAAGTAGGGGGGTTTATAGGGTGCTAGGGGGGTCACAATGGGGTCAATGGGGGGGGGTTTAAGGCTGCCCTGCTGCTGCTGCTGCCTGCAAGCTGCTGCTGCTGCCTGCAAGCTGCTGCTGCTGCTATGCTGCTTGCTGCTGCTGCTGCAACTGCGAGCTGCTGCTGCTCTACTCTCCCTTCTCCTCCTCTTAATCCTCTCCTCTCCTCTCTTATATATATATCTATATATATATACTTATCTATATATCTATCTATTTATCCCTCTATCTATATATATATATATAACCATATATATATCCTCTTCTCCCCTCTCTATACACATATACACCCACACACATATACCTATATATACACACATATATACATATGTACACACACCTATACATATATATATACACACACTCTCACACACACAACCACACCACCATTCTCATCCTCTCCTCTACCACTCTCTACACACACACACAAATACATACATACATATATATTCCTCTATATATATATATCTATATACAAACACATATATATCCCTATATATATATATATATATATATATATATATATATATATATATATACTATTAACATTTAATCCTCCTAATTAACCCCTTAACCAAATTCTAAGGAAAAACCTACTAGATAGGGGCAAAGTGTAGAGAATGGGATTCTCTACACTTATTGTGAATGTCATAAATGGAAAGGAGAGTTAATGAGGGGTTTAATGGCATACCTAATGGTGATGGAGAGAGAGAGCTTGGAGAGAGAGAAAATTTGAGAAAGAGAGAGAGAAAGATTACTTTGTGAAGAAGAAAGAAGAAAGGGGGGGGGGGTTTAATGGTGGCCGGCCACTTGGGGGGGGTTATTGGGTTGGGATCCAATAGCCCCCAACCCATTAACTCTAGTTTGGGTTCATTTCAAGTTTGGGTTGGTTCGGTTCAATTCGGTTCGATTCTAAATGACTAATTAAGTCTCTAAAATGACTAATTAAGTCATGGAAAATAGGTTAATAATTTCTAGCCTATTTTTGATGGTACATGGGCTAAGCCCAGCTAGTATGTGGGTCCCACTAGGGTCCAGGCTACCCGGGTCTCCAAATTGGGTCCGAATTGGATAAAATTCAAACCGACTCAAATAAATTCCTAAAAATCATATAAAATCACATAAAATTCCTAAAATATTATAAAACTTGAAAATGACGAAAATATCCCTAATTTGAAAACTGGGGGTGACACTTTTCAAGAATTGCAGAACCTTTAACCCGTCTTACCCGGAAGGAAGAGAAATTTAATTGGACGGAGAAATGTCAAGCAGCATTTGACGAGCTGAAGAAAAGATTAATTACAGCTCCAATACTAGCATTACCCTCTGGTTCAGGTGGATATGAGATATATAGTGATGCATCAGGTAAAGGTTTAGGATGTGTACTGATGCAGCACGGGAGAGTCATAGCCTATGCATCCCGACAATTAAAGACACATGAAAGGAATTATCCAACTCATGATCTCGAACTTGCAGCGGTAGTATTCGCACTCAAGTTGTGGAGACACTATTTATATGGAGAAATAATCAAAATATACACAGACCACAAGAGCTTAAAATATGTCTTCACACAAAAGGAGATTAATATGAGACAGAGAAGATGGTTGGAGTTACTGAAGGATTTTGACATGGAGTTGACCTATCATCCGGGCAAAGCTAATAAGGTGGCTGATGCCTTAAGTAGAAGACCCGAAGCTTTCTTTATGAATACACCCAAAGAAATCCTTGAGGATTTGAGGAAAATGGGAATTGAAGTGATACGCCCGCTAACCGAAGGAATGTGGCAAAATTTGCAAGTACAGTCCTCCTTAATAGATAGAATTAAGGAAGCTCAACAGAATGATTCAAAACTTCAGAAAATTTGGAAACAAACAGAAGAGGGACTCCAGACCGGGATAAGGAAGCATCCGGACGGATCATTAAGATTCGGAGATCGATTATGTGTGCCCAGTGGAGATTTAAGAACAGAGGTTATGTCAGAAGCCCACAACTCACAATATTCCATTCATCCGGGCAGCACTAAAATGTACAAAGATTTGAGACAAATATTTTGGTGGCACGGGATGAAGAGAGAAGTCGCCGGATTCGTATCAAAATGTCTTGTCTGTCAGCAAGTAAAAGCAGAGCATCAAAGGACAGCAGGGCTTCTCCAGCCGCTACCCATACCCGAATGGAAATGGGAACACCTCACCATGGATTTCGTGACAGGATTGCCTAGGACCCAAAGGGGTAATAATGCTATTTGGGTCATCGTAGACAGACTTACCAAGTCCGCTCGTTTTCTGCCCTTTCGAGTTGGACAGTCAACGGAGGTCCTGGCAGAAATGTACATGAAACAGATTGTTAGTCAGTATGGAGTGCCAGTGAGTATAGTATCGGATAGAGATACCAGATTCACTTCACATTTCTGGAAAAGCTTGCAAGAAAGTCTTGGCACTAAATTGAAATTTAGCTCCGCCTACCATCCCCAAACAGACGGCCAGTCTGAAAGAACCATTCAGACCTTAGAAGACATGCTGAGAGCGTGTACTTTAGATTTTGGAGGAGCATGGGATGATCATCTACATTTGGTAGAATTTTCATATAACAACAGTTATCATGATAGCATCAAAATGGCTCCTTTTGAAGCACTATATGGTAGGAAGTGCAGATCGCCGGTATGCTGGACCGACGTAGGAGAAAAACAATTGTTGGGGCCAGAATTAGTAACACAAACTGTGGATATCGTCAAAGCAATAAGAAGTCACCTGCAAGCAGCTCAGGACAGGTAGAAGATGTGGGCGGATAAGCACCGAAGAATATTGGAGTTTCAACCCGGAGAACATGTATTTCTAAAAATTTCACCAACTAAGGGAACCATCAGATTCGGGACCAAAGGAAAGCTAAGTCCCAGATATATTGGACCATTCGACATCCTGGAGAAAGTTGGGAATGTGTCATATCGACTCGCCTTACCGCCAGCACTAGAAGAAGTTCACAATGTATTCCATGTTTCCCAGCTACGAAGATATGTGTCGGACACGAGCCATATACTCGATCATTCAGAAATCACCATCGGGCCTACACTCCGGATAGAACAAAGACCCGTTGGGATCTTGGATCGAAGAGATAAGATACTCCGCAATCGGGTCATTCCGTTAGTACGAGTTGCGTGGAGCAGGGATTCTCCTGGAGATTCAACTTGGGAGAAGGAAGAAGACATGCGAAAGCAATACCCGTATTTATTCCCTAAGACAGGTCAGTAACCATATTGCTAGTCTAATTATTTCAAATTCCGAGGACAAAATTTTTCTAAGGAGGGTAGACTTGTCACACTCAAAATATTATTATTATTATTATTATTATTATTATTATTGTCTTGTGTTAACTTATCTTGTGGTTAGGATTTTTGTCATTTTGTAACCATAACCTAACCCTAACCCTAACCCTAGCCCTAGGGGGGGTGCAAGGTGTCCCTACAAGGGATGGGGGGGGGGACACCTCACCACTCCCCCAATCCTATATAAAACACACCACACATACACACATGAAACCAAAAAAAAAAAAACCACACACCACTCCACCCGACCCCCACTCCAGCTGCTGCCGCTCCTGCCTTGCTGCTGCCGCTGCTGTGCTCGCCGCCCGCCGCCGCCAGCGCCGCCTGCTGCCGCCGGCCAGCCCCTCCGGCCACCACAACTCCACTTCCTCCTCCTCCACTTCATCTCCACTTCCACTTCCTCTTCCCCCAACTCCATCTTCAACCTCTTCATCATCATCATCTTCCATCCAAGGAGAAGACTAAGCCTAGGTATACCAATTTCTCCCTCTTTCCCCAAATTTATATGTGTGCTTTTTATTCTAAAACCCTAGGTTAGGAAACTTCTAACAAATTCCTTGTTATTGGGTTGTAATTAGGGTCTTGTGAAGAAATTTAGGTCACCCCTAACTCAAAGGCAAGTCCTCCTTCACTCTCTCTCTCCTAGATATTGTTCGATCATAATTTCCATATTTTCATGAGTAATCGATGAGTATTTAAATTCTGGAATTTAATGTAAGTCATGGTAAATTCCAATATAGATATTCTTTTGAAATCAGAATTGAAGTTGATAGACATAGGTGTAATTACGTATATATAAAAACGAATGAGTACTTTGAGAATGAATGTATGGGACACGACACAATTAATATTCGCTACAGACACCTTGTGTAGGATACAATACAAATTCCTAAGTATTGGACATGACACCAAAGAATTTTTCTCTTGGACACATGACATGTTTATACACACCTTGACACTGTTGATAGATGTAATTTTGATTTATATATATATACACATAGGTCCCATGTCATCTTACTTGAACACGTATACACGAGAGTAGTTTTTCTTTATTATTAACATGATTGTATAATTCTGTCCACATTTTTAAACCTATCGAATAACACATGTTGGTACAATGGATAGCTAAATTAATCATTTTTGCAAGCCCCTACATAACTACGGCAACTTATTTCTACGAATTTCCAACTCTCTTGCACACCAATGTAATATTACAAGGGTCTAACGTGGTTTCCTCAAGAATTGACACATAAATTTGATGTCCACACACTACTAATAGGTTCTTTGATACTTGGGATAGTGAACGGCAAGCCGCTCAAATCAAGGAAATTACTTGCCTAATTTAAATGCATGATTACTTGCTTGCTTGATTGCAACGGTAAGAAAGAATATTATTAAGCATTTTTGATACTTGCGTGGGTTTCCGGTGTTGAGGTTTGCTCCACCGAAGGGGTCGGCGAACCCGATATATATATATTTGCGTGGTTCCGGTGTTGAGAGTTGCTCCACCGAAGGGGTCGGCGAGCCCATACATTTCTTTTATATCATGTTTTGTAAATTGTCGGAGCTCCTAAATACAAAGGAGACTCTGCCGAAATTTTTGAAAAATTTAGGAGATAGACAAATTTCTGATTTTCGGAAATTTTAGAATCATTGGGTGGGGAGGACAACTGAATATCCCTAGATATCCCGTAACATAATAACCATAAAAAGCTGATCAGCAATTCCTGAATATCCTGATGAGTACTTCTATATAAGTACTAGCCCAAGAGAGGCTCCTGTCCTGCTACTTCTATTCCGACAGTAACATCGAATATATTGGTTTTAGCCCAAGGGAGGCTCCGAAATTACAACCTGATCCCAGGTTAACGGGATTGTTCACGGGAATTATTTAGGGAATTAATTCAGAGTACTGTTCTCAAAATTGCATTGCATTTAGTCTACTAAATTTTATCTTACTCCAGCAAATAACTCCACCTATCAAAGGTGGGTAGTTTCTTGGTTGCTCAAGGGAAGCAAAATCCTACTGAGAGCTCAAGGGAAGCTCAGGAAATTTTACAATCCATGGAGTAGGATGTCATTTACATTTCCTTGATTTTGTGAAGTAAACCCATATAATAGTGCTAGTTGGCATATTTCTTTCCTTTAAGAAAAACTGCACCTTTCTTTTGTATACTTTACCGTCCTTGACCGAGGACTTGCTTGTCGTTTTCTAAAATGACCTAGTATTGTTCACTAGGTGAAGAAGAGGACGTCTCCGCCGAAGTAACGCCGCAGTACAACGAGGAATAATCGTCTGATAACTTGCTAGTTATTTCTTTTGTAATAAGCTTGTAAAGTATTGTTGATGAAGTATGTATAATAAGATGTAATCTCTGGCATTTTCCATTTTTGCTGATGTTTACGGGCGACAATCGCGGATTTTCGGCGCGTAGCCTGGGGATGTGTATGACGTCACCATTCCATTTGGGAAGTGGGACGTGACAAACGCTTTATTTTATAAACGTTATAAAAAGCCCAGAATTAGCCCAAACCGTCATAGAAAAAAGGTATTTTTCAACTTAATAACGCTTATGTATCAACCGTCATTAAAACTCCTTGTCGAGCGTCATTAAAAGGGTTTTTTGTTGTAGTGTACCCAGCTTGGCTACAACCAGTTTCTTCCTAGGTCGAGTCGGTCCCGTGGCCCCGGGTTGCCGCTCGAAGAAACCTTTCCCCTTGTCGACAAGTCGTCCATGACCACGCGCCTACGCTAACTTCTAGACTTAACGTAATGCAAGGTCTTATCATCATCATTTTACTTCATTTGCTTTACTCTTTCCACTTTTCATACTTCATTCGCAGAGCCCAAACCAGGGTTACCTCGGCGACTGAACCACAGTCCCGACATACTTCCTCTCGGCGACTAACCATCGCTTAGACTTAACATTCTTTGAACTCAGGGAACGGCTACTGCATAGCCTTCCAACTTAACTTGAACATAACGTGTTTCCTTAAGTATCGACCGACCGTGGCTAACTTTCTACTGAACCAACCGTGGCTCGTGCCTCTAAACCGACTCGTGTTCTACGCAACGCTATCGCCCAAGTCATACTTCATATGATGGGCCTTGGGGTCGTGGGACTATTTATCTTGACAACCGCAGAATGAGCGGGACAGCACGTAGAATAACTTAGGTCGACCGACATAACTTTGCCTAACTCACTCAAGCCTACAACATAACCCAAGGGACGAACAAAGGCTATACCAAGCCTTGCGGGACAGGACCGTGCATGCTTTAGCAAGCATTTGTGCGGGCGACGCCTATGACTTAGGCTAACTCTCAGCTTTTGCACCGAAGACCAACTTTCCTTCTCCCAAGCCACGGGACGAAGGACCGAGTGTCATTTTCAAAGCACGCCGTGCACCAACTCTAAGCCGACCGTGGGACGTTTTCCATGTTCTAACTCGATTCAAACCGTCGGGATTATTCCCTTAGCTATGTGGATGCGTAGCTTTTATTTATCAAGCCTAACTTGTGCAAGTTAAAAATACGATTTATTATGTGAAGGCAAAGATGAGGAGAGTTCACCGAAACTACCCCACCTGAGCGATGTCTCCGAGCAAGCCGTCGCAAGGCTAAGGCCGAACGCCGTCGGCATTTCGATTCCTCCGATTTACTTTGCGGGACGGGACACTACAAGAGTGCCATTGCAACTTTGGGAGAGAAGAAGGAGGATTGAAGGCCGTTTTGAAGGAGGATCGTGTTCGGGTAATCTCTACTCGTCGTCTTTGTTCTTCGTAGCCTTGTAATCAATTATTTTTGCTTCCAAGTGTTGTGGGGACCCGTATTGGATCGGAAGAAGTTTGTAGAGGGTGTACTCCTTTATTTCATTAGTGAAGACTTCTCAAGGGTTGGACTCCGATCGTCCCGTTGTTTTTCCCGCAAGGATTTTCCACGTCAAAAATTCTCTGTGTCTACGTGGATTGTGTTTGATGTTTGGTTCGTGCATTGTATTGCTCGATTCTCTCGCGGGTACTTTCTAGTTTGGGAAAATATTTCCGCGCTTCTTTCCCAACAGAGGAAAAGAATATTTTGAGGGGAAAGAAAATCGAGAGGAGTGAAATGAAAGTAAAGTTAATTTTTTATGCTTTTATTTGGATGAACAAAAAGTTGGAAAATATTTTTTTCTTTGTTTGTGGATAGAGATATAACTTCTATTTAGTCCTTGATATTCTCAAATTATAGTTTATTATTAGCTTTTTGAGGGTAATAGAGTAAATTCTCTCATCTCTCTCCTTTCCATTTTCTCCTACTTTTGGAATTTTTTGTTTAATGGGACCCATATAGCTTTTCCTCTTAAATTTTCCTCCTTCATTTTCCCTTCCTACTTTTCAAACACCATCACTTTTAATTTTTCTCCCATTTTTCTTCCTCCCATTTTTTCCCCCTTCTCAAACAATACCTTAGATAAGAAGTTGAAAGTGGACCTATTAAAAGAGAAAATCCACCGGTTCCTATGGGTTCTTTGTATTTTTACCCTGAACTCAAGGATTACGAAATACTATTTGGTAGGGGATAATAATCCGAAATTTCAAGTTTCATGTAGGGGTGAGTGTTCAGTTTATTCGTAATCAAAACCGAAATTCTAAAAATTCAAAACAAAAAATAGCCATAACCTATACTGAACCAAGTCGAACAGATAAGCGATTCATTTTGGCTATTTCTATTATTTAATCATTCGGACCCAAAATTGTGATAAAATTATATTAAAAAGTATAATTTATTTACATACATTTTGTTGTATTTTAAAGTTGGGTTTAATTTTTAATTGTTAAATTATCAAAGTTAAACTTTAAAGCACATAATTTAAACAAAAATATACATAAAATTGTGAGTATATACATAATTGCATAAGTCTTATACAATTTTGGATCAAAACCGAAATCGAAACATAAAACCGAAACCTAATAATTTTATTTAGTGTTAACCGAAACCCAATAGGATTTATTTTTAAACCGAATCAAATTATTCGATTTCTGTCCAAAACCGAATAATACTCGCCCCTAGTTTGATGGTCCCAAAACATGATGGGCTCCTACTTGGGCTGCACAACAAGTCCTCAAATAACACTAGCCTCATGCTCGTTAACACCCCTAATTTCTGGATCAAATCTAATTAGAAGCATAAATTCTAATTAGAAGCATAAATTCTCTTTTTTTTTTTTTTTTTTTTTTTTTGGAAATCACACGCACACACACAATTGGGGGGCTCGAACCTTGCCGGCCCCTCCGGATGTCCGCTCTAATACCACTAGGCTAGAGAGCTCGGACAATTCTCATTTTTTCCAAAACATCTATTTGTTTTGTTACACCCAACCTTAAGTTGGATTCCGGATCAAATCGGTCTTTACTGGGCCAACCGATGTTACACTTCTATTCTTATGTATATAGGGGTTTTATGTTTTTTTTTTTTCTCTCTCTTGGCTTCAAGTATCAATCTAAATTTTGTCCAATTTCGTGGAAATTGAAGGTAAATTGGAAAAATATTCTCTAATTTTAGCTTATTAGGACAATTATGGTTAATTGTTTATTTGCACTTGTATTATTCTGAACTGTCACCTTATTTCTGAGACAACCAATTCTAATTTGTTGTTAATTCCGTTAGTATAATCTTCTTCCCAAGCCTGAAAGATTTAGAGCTCATATAGTTTGCATGGCCACGGATAAGACGTGGGCTTCGTATCAATTTTGGCGTGTCCTAGTATATTCTGGAGGTCTGTCTAGTGACCACTAGGTGTCTACAAGACGCGGTATGTCAAATTTCAATGTTAAACCCTATTCGCCCTCATGCTTAGGCTTGGTTAGTTGTTGCTTCTCTTAATTGTTCGAAAGGAAGTAGAAGCAACTTATGAAAGAGTTCTCTCCACTGTTTTGCTCCAAAATGAACTAGTTTATCAAACTAAAAAGCTAAAATTGAAGAATATAGTTCAAATTAGGTTTTTATTAGACACCAGCTAGCTGGGTTTAATTGATCCTTTGCATCTTTTATATTTTCTGACCGTTCCTCTAATTATTCATATAAGACAGACACGGGCATGGTACCGATTTTGGCATGTCATAAGGTTTCTTGAAATATATGTGTTGTATCCGATACTTTTCTGACACGGTATGCCGTGGGCAGAGCGTCAATCTTTGTGGTGGGTTCTTGCAGTACCAGTGACAAAAAATGTTGCACTCATCAAGTAATAGTTTGTAATTGTAACTCCAGCCACACAGGCAAGCACACTTCTCTGTACTCTGTACCGTGATCAAGTATAGCTAATTTCAAGTTTTTTTTTTCTCTTCATATATGCGCAAAAATCTATTCAATTGTGGAATACAAATGATAAAATCCGTCGATAACTGAAACTCTTCAACTGGATCTCTGTCTGTAATTCGAAGTTACATAGTATTAGTGCCAATTACAAATGAGTAAGTGCAAAAAAAGCATGCTCAACGTTCCCCAAGGTTCTTGCCTGCAGCCATTTGAACACAGCAAAGTAAGAACGATGAACTATTTTCCGGATGCATCAATAGGTACCAACGGCAGCTTTCCTCCATAGATGACCGGAAGCTGGTCTTCATCGATGTCTGCCAGCAGCATCGGTTTCAGGTTTTTGTCCTCCACAAACACATACTGCAGCAGAAAAGAAAAAAAGAAAAAAGGTTATTAAGCAAACCGGATTGTTAACTTCTATGGAAGACTGGCTATAAACCAATAAAGATCTAATCGATCGAGATGTTCACCTTCTCCCTCGTGTTGCTGTCGATGAATGGGTACAGAATCTTCCATGCCTTCATGAAAAGAGAAGGGGCATGGATGAGAAACACCTTGCCGAGCCTCTCTGGGTAGTAGTTCTGTCATGATCCAACATGTACTTAGATACGGGATATGGACATTTTCAAGTAGGTAACGTTGTAGTTACCTATGTTACATGAACACGGACACATATACAGATACAGATACAGACCAGGTACGACACAACAGACACCATTTAACTTTCCCGTGTTGTGCAACATAGCTAACAACTAACAAGGGATGTTACCAACCAGCATTCATCGACAAATGGTTCTACAAGGCTTAATTTCCAGTATCTTTAAAGATCAACGTTTTCTTGATGATTCTCACTCAAAAAACTGTTGCAATTGAGCATATATAACAACAATAGCAAATATCAGTCTGCGTGGATAGTTTTCACCAACCTGCAGGATCTCTTGTGCTGCAAAGGATCCCCGCATGTCACTGTTCGAGTATCCCCAGCCTTGAAGATCCGCGATGACAGTGAACTTTTCCTGACCCGTCGGCATACTGCACTAGATGAAGTTTGAGTCAATATTGTTGAGATTTTAACAAACATAAACGCCATTAATCTTGGCAACTTTCGTGTGCTTCATCCTTCTTGTAATGGACCCAAATGCTAATTACATACCAATCAATTATACATATGTATGCTCAGCATGTGTTCTTTTCCACTTGTTGGGTGGGAATTATGAGAGTGTCACTTGGTGTGACGATAAAACTTAGTTGCTTGCATCCTGGAGAACGTGGATTTCAGTAACGGAAACCACCTCTCCGTATATATAGGGGTAAGGGTGCATCCATCTTGCCTCTCCTTGTTGGATTGTATCTCGTTTCCGGTTGAGCGTTCAAAAGGGGATGGCAATGGAGTTGATAATTTAGTCCCACATCGGGTAGACGATGGGATCATGAGATGTACATAATAGGAATCGGTTCAGGCCTTACATGAGAATTCTTTTTTAAGGCATATTCATCCAATTCAATATCGCACCTCGGTAACCTCGTGGTACTCGATTGGACACCCTTTTGATTTGTTGCAGTAATTGAATTTTCTTTTGGTAATGTTCTTCTCAACTATTTGTTGGATAGGGGTGTCAACGGATGCTTATCAGTACGGATAGGACAATATTAGTATTCGTATATATTTTTTTTGTAATATCTGAATCCATCGGATATCCGAACGGATATCTCTTTTGACATTTCGAATTTGTATCCGTATGGCTTAGCGGATATCGGATAATATCCGATTTGATCAGCTAAAAAAATTCGAATGTTTATTCGAATATCCGAAATCCGAAACAGTGGATTAATTTTAACTTGCTTTAAGTGGATTAATCCGAAAAAATTTGATGAGTTCCTTCATTACTTGCTTTAAGTGCACCATGATTTAGAAACAGTGGATTAATTTTAACTTGTTTCAATTTTTAATGTTTTGTCATATAATTTATTGCAGGTTGGCTTGCTGTTGGAGTAAAGACTTTCACAGCAATAAAGCTTACAAGATACCTTAGGTGGTTGGTACATGAAATCAAACATTTCAATGTTGCTATAGAGGCTACTAAACTTTTGGAATCACAATGGAAGCTGAGCAGTCAATTTTTTGTTAGACATAAAATTTCAATGTTGCTATAGGTCTTAGAATGTGTACCTTTATGCAATGTATCAGCTATTGTATTCTCAATGTGACTGGATCTTAACTATTTTTAATGAAATGAATTATTCCAAATAATAAGGTGTTTTATTGATTGTTACAACAACATTTACATACTCTTATATTATATTTAATATTATTTGCTAATGATGAAAACGTAATTAGGAGCGCTATATTATTTTGTTGCAACAAAAATTATCTACTTTTTGCAACAAATTTTTTTATTGAAAATATTCATTTTTCTTGAATTTTATCAGACTTTTGCAACAATGAGAAAAGTATTTGTGATTAAAAATTTGTTGCCAATAAAAGTATACAGGAACATGTTGCAGATAAAAATACATGCAACAAAACCATTTTGTTGCAATAAAATACTATAGACAACAAACTATTTGTTGCAAATAAAATTATTTATAACAAAATTATTTGTTTCAAAAGAACATTATTTACAACGAGAACTATTTTGTTGCTAAGTTTGCAACGAACCAAAAAAATGTTGCAAAAGACCTTTTGGTACGCACTTATGGCGACGAATTGGATGACGAAAAGATTTCGTTGCAAATACCCTTTTGTAACAAATTGGTAATTTTTTGCAACGATTTTTTTTGCTGCAAAAAGTGTACTTTCTTGTAGTGAACCAAATTCAATTGGTCTATTTGAGTCCTTTCATCTTCTGTTGACAATTCGAAGAATGCTCAGGTGACTTGCTCTATTTGAACCTTTTCATCTTCTGTTGAATACTCCAAGAATGCTCAATTTGAGACGGCCATATATATTGCTCTACGTATTTGAGCCATTTCATCTTCTGTTGTAAATTGTAATTAATATATATCACTATTATATATACATTATATTATAATATATAGGTAGAAAAGTAATAAATGAATTGAATTATGTAAAAGTCAGTTAAGAATAAAATTCTTCAAGCTTCTCTAATAATTAATATATATTATTTATATATATTATACTATAATATATATAAAATCTCGGATATCCGAATCCGATATCCGAAATTTGCAATTTAAAGTCGGATTGGATATTAACGGATTCAAATATCTTAATATCCGGATTCGTATATGAAAAAAGATAATATCCGAGAAAAATATTCGGATGTCCGAATCCGATATACGAAATTTCGGATAATATCCAAAAGTTCGGATACGGAATCGAATTCGAATTTTCGATTATCCATTGACAGGTCTACACTAGGATTGGGGGGGTTGATTTTATTCAAGAACAAAAAGAAAAAAAAAATACACAGTTAAATACCTGGAGCACAATTTTTCTATGACGTACACAACATAACCTGCAGTAACATGAAGAAATAAGTGAGACCTCGAGTTTATCATGAATTCTTTCTTGCACCTGAAGTGAAGGAAACAAATTCTTACTCTTGAACTCGTTCATCTGTCGATGTTTGTAGCAGTGATGCTTAGCACCTAAGACGACTCCTACTGGTCGACCCTTCTTGTCGAATCCTTGTAAGAACATCTTTTTCTGGTTGAGCTCATTTCGAACTTCTTCGTCCGAAATGAAACCTTTAGGGACAGCTTCCTTCCACCACTTGAGGTACTTGAGGAACATGACGGAGGCCTTTTCAATGTCAAGATTACGTGCTCGCAAGAACCTTCTAAGCATCAAATCATCAAGTTCCTGCACCATAGGTAAGATCTTGGCATATTTAGGAGACCGTTGCTGTTAAGCATTGGATATGCAGGGAGAAGCTACGTGTAGAATGAATAGAAATGATCTTGATTCTGATTGGATTGAGGGTTAAGAGAGTTAAGTGAGGGAAAAAAAATCCCACTACTTGGCCATGTCGCCGCCTAATTCAATCCAATAAAAAATGGATAAAAATATTATTCATAATCCATATTCTGCTATGTTTTTTTTTGGTTCTTGAATCCATCGATCGTACTTATTCTAAAAAAATGAGTTCCTATTTGTATTGGATCTAGTTTATATTATTCTACTGGATTGTATCTCAAAATAGACAAAGCTTATAAACTTCTTTTTTTTGTTGAAAAAAGTTTATGCTTGTTTTGAGGATGGGAGTTTAGGAGGGGAGTCATAGAGGGTGAGGATTTGCTTAGCCTTCTTTTGTCCCTTTTTTTAACGCTCCAAATTGGATGGTTAACGGGAGAAAGTGAGAGATTTTGTTTAAAAAGTAATAAATACCCTTATTTGTCCTATGAAATGTCTTAATTTATTCTCCATTTTTTCTTGCTTTCAACCTCCTGTTTCGTAGCTTCCTGACTTCGTCTAGATGCGTCATGTCTATTCTCGTTTTCTTATACTTTATTACTCATCGTTGATAAGAAAAACCGTCTATGATGCATCTGTTGAGTTGACGAGGAATTTTTGTTCTAAGGTTGATAAAAAAAAGAAAAAAAATGCTGATGAATATGTTGATAAGAATTTTTTTTAAGTTTTTGATGCATATGTTGATAAGAAAATGATTCATATGTTTATAAGAGTATTTTGGTAACTATTGTATTTTTATTACTCATTCTCCCATTCAAAACCTCAAAAGTCAAAGCAAGAGTAAGTAAACACACCCCACTTAACTCTCCCTCCAATCCAAACAAGGTTATATATATTGACTCCCCTCCCCACTGCTTTTTTTCCCCCTCAATCCAAGCATACCCTAAATAAAAATATGTTTTATTATAAGAAACAGGTAAATACTCAACCCAGATTCTCATCCAAGTTGTGCACTCAACTTGCTATATTACCAAAATAAAACCTGTCCATGATATCCATATCTTGAGGTATCACAAGAGCACAGAAGTAAATGAATACTACATGCCAAATCCCAACAGACCTCCAAATAATTGAATATGTAATATTCATACAAGGAAGGGAAACAAATGATTTGTGTTCTACCAACATTAGTACAAACTAGAAAAGAATAGACCCTTCAACATAAAGAGTTAGGTAAAACAACATAAAGAAGTTATGTGAATACTAACTGTGATTTCAAATATTTTGCTTATAGCACATTAGGTATAACTCTAAGACGTTTATTCTAGTTTAACCTTTTATATTTTAGTTTTTATTTTATGAAGCCTGCAATTAGGGCTTATGGAACAAAATAGGCATTTCATATTCTTCTTCTACAGTAATCAATATCCTAACAACAAATTGGGCATTTCATATTTCTTTTATCGCTGAGCTGCCTACATAACAGTCTCCCAATTATTTTCAGCTTCAGATTTTTCTTGGTTTTGAGTCAGCCATGTATTTGTTTATGTTGACCCTAGATTTCAAATTTTTCAAAAATGTGTGGTCAATCTACATGGCTTGACCCTAGAATTCAAAATTTCAAAATGTGTGGTCAATCTATATGGCTTGACCCATAAGGGAGGGAAAAAAATACAGTGACCCCTCCTATGTTTCTTGAGTATTACAGGTACTATTCCTATTTCGAAAATAATTACACTGACAATCTCACTCATTTATAAATTTTATAAAACATAGGAATGATCAATGTTATAAATTTCTATATATAGAAACGCAATTTGCCCTCGCGAAAACCCTAGGGAAGAACAAGAAGCTTCCAACAAGAGGAGGCTGATTGTTTGACCAACTCAATAAGAACATTCCATTGTGGAGGGATCTTTCTTCTACGTTATGCTTTCATTCATTTGACCAACACAACTGCAGAAACTTTCCTACTAAACCCACAAGTGAGCTACTCCCGCAACAATCTAGAAAAGAAGACTTTTCTTTCTACCTTTGCCTGATTTTTCGACATAATAGTTATTTCAATATAATTTTTCTAAAAATATTATTAAAATAGGATAATTTTAGAAGCCGCATTTTGAAAATGCTTTAGAGATGCTGAACATTGGAAACTAATATGTTTTGACCTTCGGTACTTGTAGCTCATGTAAAAAGCAGCACGGACATAAGATTAAGATAAAATTAATATAATTCAAAGTTCCCAATCGTAAGGACGTGTAGATGTGTGTGAACAGTAATAAAAAAAAAATTCAAGAATGGTCATTCAGACAACTCGACCCGTAAGTCCGCATCCGGTCCAAATCTAATTTTTAGAGAGAGAGAGAGAGAGAGAGATTGACCTTAGCTGTGGGATCTTTGGCTTCAACATTGGCCCTCATCAAGGCCACCTTCTTCCACTCCGCGTCGCCGCCATCTTCACTCCCTGAAGTGCACCCATCCTTCTCCATGTCCTCCTCTCTCTCTCTCTCTCTCTCTCTTTGAGCAAGCACACTACTCAAACTTACTTTTAACAATTCAAAACCAGAGAGAGCTCTTTCGTTTATAAAATAGGAATGAGAGTTTGACTTTCCGTGGAAAGAAATATACAAAAAAAACTTGAGGTTGGTTGGACATGTGAAAAGTGCCTGTGGGCGTTCTCGGTGGCATTTGCTTCTCAACCGTCTAATTTCAACTTGTTGGAATCATGTACAGTTCCAGATCTACCTCAAGCGTTTCCTGTGGACCAAATCAGGCTGATGGCCAATTCCTGTCCATTACTTAATGGGATATTTTATCAAATTCCTCCATTCAATATAGAAAGATAATTTCTAAAGACACTCCACATTTGACAGTTCATGGCAGTTCTAACATTAAGGAGGATTGTCAACTTCGTTCACAGTTTATTTTAATATTCAAATTCTTTAGGACTGCCAACTTTGTTGACAGTCTTACTTTATATTAGGACTGTCAACAAGTTGTCACTCCTAGAACTAGGCTGTCCTGAAGTAAAATGTGGAGTGCCTTTAGAAATTACCAATAGAAACTATCATATATCTCCGCTATTTTAAAAAACTAGCAAATACCTTCAATTTTTTGTAAATGAGCCAAAATTTTGGTTAAATAGTAGGGTATATCTTAAAATTTTATTTCTTCGATATAAAGGAACGGGAGCCTTTGCTAATTTTTTAAACAAATAGAAGCATATGCTAATTTTTATATTTTAAATGAGGACATTTACTAAAATATTCCTTACTTAATTGGACAACTCATTCAATTTGAGCTGCTAAATTTAAATTACAACTAGATACCTATCGCACAGACGCACATTTGACACAACACGGTAATAAAGTTTAATTATCTATTTTAGTAATGTACTAATGTATTTTTAGAATATTTGTACATATCTGGCACGCGCAGGCCAGTATAGGAGTAGGTGTGGCAAGACTTCGACTTAGGACAACTTTTTTCAGCGTAGGACAACCTTCCATGCTCAATGCGATCCCACAAGAGATCGGCAGTCACGGTTAACCGTCCAGGAGCAATCCAAAGGTCATGGACGACCAAATTTTTTTTACAATCCTAGATTTACGTTGGCTGTCAAAATTATATTAGTAAAGCTGTCAAATGTTTTTTTACTGTCCTGTATCGTAGTGGACACAGCCCTTTAATAATTCATTTTGGGGAGGATTTATGAAATGCCCAAAAACTAAAAAAGTTTTATGTAAAATCCACCGCTAAAAAAACTTTCATCGCGTGCCCAGAATTAGAGAAACTTATCCAAAGCGGGTTCCAAATGACCATTTTGCCCTTCCTTTTAATTTATTGAAAACACCCACGAAACTGCTCTTAAAAAAAACGTTTCGATACTTCATTTTCTTCCATACGCTGCTCACTTTCGAATCTAGGTTTTCTCCTCAAAAATCTTCAAAAACTCGTCGGAAATTTCGGAAAGACCGGGACAAACGGCAAAAGTGCTAAAACGGAGGTCCAAACATCATTTTTTTGCGATTCTAAAATTTCGGAAGGCCGTCTAACGGTAAAATCGTTACTTTCAGTCTCCTCGACGATACGCTCATTTTGCGACAAACGGGACCTCGTTTCGACCTCCCAGTCAAAAGTTATGGCTCTCCAAATTTCAGCTGACCATAAAATGCAGGAGAATGGTCATTCTCCGTGTTAGAACACGAAAAATGTTAATTTTGCATGAGGGTGGTCATTCTCCGTGTTAGTAACACGGAGAATGTCATTCTCCGTCTTAATTTACACGGAGAATGACATTCTCCATATTACTAACACGGAGAATGGCATTCTCCGTCTTAATTTACACGGAGAATGACCATTCTCCGTGCTAAATTACACGGAGAATGACTATTCTCCGTCTTAATTTACACGGAGAATGCCATTCTCCGTGTAGTTTATCACGGAGAATGGTCATTCCAGTGTTAAAACACAGGAGAATGACCATTCTCCGTGTTAGAAACACGGAGAATGCCATTCTCCGTGTTAAATAAAACGGAGAATGTTATTCTCCGTGTTAAATAAAACGGAGAATAGCATTCTCCGTGTAATTTAGCACAGAGAATGGTTATTTCAGTGTTAAAACGCAGGAGAATGGCATTCTCCGTTTTAAATAAAACGGAGAATGGTCATTCTCCGTGTTAAATAAAACGGAGAATGGTCATTCTCCGTGTAATTTAGCACGAAGAATGGTCATTTCAGTGTTAAAACGCAGGAGAATGGCCATTCTCCGTGTTAGAAACACGGAGAATGTCATTCTCCGTTTTAAATAAAACGGAGAATGGCATTCTCCGTGTTAATTTACACGGAGAATGGTCATTCTCCGTGTTAAATAAAACGGAGAATGGTCATTCTCCGTGTAATTTAGCACGGAGAATGGTCATTTCAGTGTTAAAATGCAGGAGAATGGCCATTCTCCGTGTTAGAAACACGGAGAATGTCATTCTCCGTTTTAAATAAAACGGAGAATGGCATTCTCCGTGTTAATTTACACGGAGAATGGTCATTTCCAGTGTTAAAACGTAGGAGAATGGCCATTCTCCGTGTAATTTAATTTTTTCAGGAATAAAGAGTTTCGTTCTTCTTTCAAAGCGATGATAATTTTTATGGAAAAGAAGAAGAAATATCTTCTCTCCACAATTGACGTCGATGAAGATGATGATGATGGTGATGATGATGACGAGCGATAATCTGAGTTCGACCGAAGAAAAGCACACCGAACTACGAACGATCTTTGCGATCTCTGCTGAAGATGAGAGCAATGGAATTCAGATTTTCCGTGAAGAAGAAGAAGACGAAAATCGCAATCCAGATCTGAGTTTTTTGAATTCAAATATATATAGATGACCAATTCGCGCGGAGGGGTAGTTTCGGTATTATAAAAATAGCAGTTTCCAGCGGGTGGCATCTAAAAGGGAATCTTAAAAGCGAATCTTGGAATATTTAACGTGAAAATACTTAATTCTGGGCATTTCATAAAACTCATCCAGCGGGTGGGCATTTCATAAAAGTCCATCTCGAAATTGGGTTTCTCAGCAATTTCCAGTTCAGGGAGGATTTATGAAATGCCCAAAAACTAAAAAAGTTTTATGTAAAATCCACCGCTAAAAAAACTTTCATCGCGTGCCCAGAATTAGAGAAACTTATCCAAAGCGGGTTCCAAATGACCATTTTGCCCTTCCTTTTAATTTATTGAAAACACCCACGAAACTGCTCTTAAAAAAACGTTTCGATACTTCATTTTCTTCCATACGCTGCTCACTTTCGAATCTAGGTTTTCTCCTCAAAAATCTTCAAAAACTCGTCGGAAAATTTCGGAAAGACCGGGACAAACGGCAAAAGTGCTAAAACGGAGGTCCAAACATCATTTTTTTGCGATTCTAAAATTTCGGAAGGCCGTCTAACGATAAAACCGTTACTTTCAGTCTCCTCGACGATACGCTCATTTTGCGACAAACGGGACCTCGTTTCGACCTCCCAGTCAAAAGTTATGGCTCTCCAAAGTTTCAGCTGACCATAAAATGCAGGAGAATGGTCATTCTCCGTGTTAGAACACGAAAAATGTTAATTTTGCATGAGGGTGGTCATTCTCCGTGTTAGTAACACGGAGAATGTCATTCTCCGTCTTAATTTACACGGAGAATGACATTCTCCGTGTTACTAACACGGAGAATGGCATTCTCCGTCTTAATTTACACGGAGAATGACCATTCTCCGTGCTAAATTACACGGAGAATGACTATTCTCCGTCTTAATTTACACGGAGAATGCCATTCTCCGTGTAGTTTATCACGGAGAATGGTCATTCCAGTGTTAAAACACAGGAGAATGACCATTCTCCGTGTTAGAAACACGGAGAATGCCATTCTCCGTGTTAAATAAAACGGAGAATGTTATTCTCCGTGTTAAATAAAACGGAGAATAGCATTCTCCGTGTAATTTAGCACAGAGAATGGTTATTTCAGTGTTAAAACGCAGGAGAATGGCATTCTCCGTTTTAAATAAAACGGAGAATGACGTTCTCCGTGTTAAATAAAACGGAGAATGGTCATTCTCCATGTTAAATAAAACGGAGAATGGTCATTCTCCGTGTAATTTAGCACGGAGAATGGTCATTTCAGTGTTAAAACGCAGGAGAATGGCCATTCTCCGTGTTAGAAACACGGAGAATGTCATTCTCCGTTTTAAATAAAACGGAGAATGGCATTCTCCGTGTTAATTTACACGGAGAATGGTCATTCTCCGTGTTAAATAAAACGGAGAATGGTCATTCTCCGTGTAATTTAGCACGGAGAATGGTCATTTCAGTGTTAAAATGCAGGAGAATGGCCATTCTCCGTGTTAGAAACACGGAGAATGTCATTCTCCGTGTTAGAAACACGGAGAATGTCATTCTCCGTTTTAAATAAAACGGAGAATGGCATTCTCCGTGTTAATTTACACGGAGAATGGTCATTTCCAGTGTTAAAACGTAGGAGAATGGCCATTCTCCGTGTAATTTAATTTTTTCAGGAATAAAGAGTTTCGTTCTTCTTTCAAAGCGATGATAATTTTTATGGAAAAGAAGAAGAAAGATCTTCTCTCCACAATTGACGTCGATGAAGATGATGATGATGGTGATGATGATGACGAGCGATAATCTGAGTTCGACCGAAGAAAAGCACACCGAACTACGAACGATCTTTGCGATCTCTGCTGAAGATGAGAGCAATGGAATTCAGATTTTTCGTGAAGAAGAAGAAGACGAAAATCGCAATCCAGATCTGAGTTTTTTGAATTCAAATATATATAGATGACCAATTCGCGCGGAGGGGTAGTTTCGGTATTATAAAAATAGCAGTTTCCAGCGGGTGGCATCTAAAAGGGAATCTTAAAAGGGAATCTTGGAATATTTAACGTGAAAATACTTAATTCTGGGCATTTCATAAAACTCATCCAGCGGGTGGGCATTTCATAAAAGTCCATCTCGAAATTGGGTTTCTCAGCAATTTCCAGTTCATTTTGAATGATAAATTTGTAAATATCAAGCTAGCGTTGAGTGACTTCTGCAGTTATAAATTGCCTTTAACAATGGGTGTTTGGTTGCTGGTAACTGAGGTGAAAATGCCCCAAAAAATGAAAAGTTAGCTGAACTCAAATAAGATGATGTGACACAACCGCAGTTCCTGTCTTCACATATTCTTCCCATTTTCACCGATTTTTTTTTTTTTTTTTTTGCTTGAAACTCACTGGAAGAGAAGAGAGAAAGTGTGACTTTCCAAGCTGAACTTGAGAGAAGGAGAGGAATTTCTTGGAGGAGACGACGCGGAGGACCCGATTCAGCGTCCGGCGGCAGATTTTCAATAATGCTAAGTCTACTACCAAATTCTTACAATCCTCTTACAACCACTCACCCATTTGCATGTCAGCAATGGGTGAAGGTTGTAAGAGGGTTGTAAACATTTGGTTGTAACTGTAGCATGCTCGCAGATTTTTTCACAGAGCCCGCTGGCCGCTCCTCTGACACCGGCACTCCATCGATGCGCCCGATCCTGGTCGCCCCTTCAGATCCGCTAGCGACGGAAGGGGCGCTTGACGGCGCGGGGCCGGAGCGGCGGAGGAGGGCGCAGTAGACGGAGCCGGCGGCCCAGGTGGGAGGAGTTGGAGAAGCTACCGGGGCCGCCAAAAAAAGAAGGAAGAATATGATGAATCAGAGAGAGAGAGAGAGAGAGAGAGAGAAATTAGAAGAAGAAGAAGAAGAAGAAGAAGAAGAGTCTAGAGTCCAGTAAGAGTGGAAATTTTTTTAGAAGAATAAGAGTAGTAGTCCAGAGGAGAGGAGCGGGGAGGGGGAGAGAGAGAGAGAGAGAGAGAGAGGAAAGAGAGAGAGAAGGGGGGGGGGGAGGGGGGTTGGTAGGTGTTAAATTAGGATATATTTAATTATTTTATAATAATAATTAATGTATAAATTAGTGTACATAACATAAGTAACCGGTTTGTTGGGTAGGTGTTAAATTAGGATAGATTTAATTATTTTATAATAATAATTAGTGAAAAAAAAGGCCTGGGTAAGTGTTAAATTAGTATAATATAATTATAATATAATTGTTTTAAAGTAAAGAAATATTTTATAATAATAATAGGAAAAATTTATGAAATGTTCAAAAATTGTAAAAGTTTTATGAAAAACTCACCGCAAAATAATATTTTATTGCGTGTCCAGAAATAGCGAAAAATATATAAAAGGGTTCGGAATGACCTTTTTGTCCTTCTAATTTATTGAAAATACTTCCGGAATCTACTTTTTTAAAAAACGTTTCGATTTTTCCTCTTCTTCCATACACTGCTCACTTTCGAATTTAGGTTTTCTCTTCCAAAATCTTCAAACCTTACTTTAAAAACTCGTCAGTGACTCTTCATTCGCAATCTTCACAACATGTCGTCGTCATCAGTTCCCACTTCATCATCATCAGCAGCATCAACTGGTCATTCTCCGTGTTAAAATGCAGGAGAATGACCGTTTTGCGACAAACCGGAGAATGGCCATTCACCGTGTTAAAATTGAGGTTCAAACATCATTTTTTTTGCGATTCTAAAATTTCGAAAGCCCGTCAAATGGTGAAACATTTTATCTTAGGCTCCTCGAAAATACACTCCTTTTGCGACAAACCGGACCTCGTTTCAACCACCCAGTCAAAAGTGATGGCCCTCCAAAGTTTCAACTGGCCATTCTCCTTGTTAACATGCAGGAGAATAGTCATTCTCCATGTTAAAATGCAGGAGAATAATCATTCTCCGTGGTAATATCACGAAGAATGACAATTCTCCGTGTTAATATCACGGAGAATGACCGTTCTCCTTGTTAAATTGACGAAAAATTGTCATTCTCCATGTTAAAATGCAGGAGAATGATCATTCTCCGTGGTAATATCACGGAGAATGATAATTCTCCGTGTTAATATCACGGAGAATAACCGTTCTCCTTGTCGAATTGACGGAGAATTATCATTCTCCGTGTTAAAATGACGGAGAATGACCATTATCCATGTTAAAATGCAGGAGAATGGTCATTCTCCGTGTTAAAATCACGGAGATTTTTCATTCTCCGTGTTAAAATGACGGAGAATGACCATTTTTTGTGTTAAAATCACGGAAGACGGTCGTTCTCTGTGTTAAAATTACGAAGAATTGCCATTCTCCGTGTTAAAATGACGGAGAATGGTCTTTTCCCGTGTTAAAATGCAGGAGAATAGTCATTCTCCGTATTAAAATCACGGCTCATTCTTCGTTGTTAAAATCATGGAGAATAACTATTCCTCGTATTAAAATGCAGGAGAACGGTCATTCTTCGTGTTAAAATCACAAAAAATGACCATTTTTCGTGTTAAAATGACGAATTAGAACAGTTAACAGAAACCCAATTTTTTATTTTTTTAGAAATTTTTTTGTCAGCAATAAAGATTCAAGAGTTTTTCGTTTTTCTTTCAAACGATGCTAACTCTTATGGAGAATAAGAAGAAAATCTTCTCTCTACAATTGACCTAATCGCCGAAAAACTTCAAATCTCTCCACGAAGATGATGATGAGCGATGATCGGAGTTCGACTGAAGAAAAGCACAGTGAACTACGAACGATCTTTGTGATCTCTGCTGAAGATGAGAGAAATGAAATTCAGATCTCTCGTGAAGAAGAAGAAGACGAAAATCACAATCCAAATCTGAGTTTGTGAATTCAAATACATATATATGACCAAATTTGTGCGAAGGGATAGCTATAGTATTATCAAAATGATAATTTTTTAAATATAGAACATCTAAAGGGAATCTTGGAATATTTAACGTGGAAATATATAATTTTGGGTATTTTATAAAACTCATCCTGCGGGTAGTTTTTTTCATAAACTCCCACCCCGAAATTGGATATTTTAGCAATTTTCAAATAATAATAAGTATGAGCTTAAAAATTAGTTTAGTCCATACACATAAAAAAATAAAAATAGATTACCAACAATCCTAAATATTTTGGTGGTAAACCTACCGAGAGTCTTTAACAAATATTCAATTTCAACGAACATCCAAACAATCGAACTCATTTTTTCTCTACTTTTAACAACCATCCAAACAACAAACTCATTTTTTTTCCACTTGCAGGAGACGAGAAATATTTTATCCAAACATATTTTGAAAAGTATTACTTGCTACAAGTACACTGTAACTCATGTAATATAGTGCACTTTTTCACTTTCAACGTGATGTAAGTACACTTGTCCACTTTTAAAGAGTTACTTCAATCACTGATAACACAGTCATTAACACGAGTAGCATGATTTTTTTTGCCAAGCAAGTTTGAGTGGGATTCTCCACCAAAAGGGGTGTTAAATCTGAACTTCAGCCAACTTAGAAATATTCGGCCGTACTCATTTTTATTTATATATTTATATAAAAATATATCTTGCACTAATACATATTTTTAATTTGTATAAACACTTTGAATTTGATAATAGACTTACTAATTGTTATTTTTTGTCTGGCTTCAAACATATCTATAAAAAAGTTAATTCTAATTTAAGTTTATTTATAATTCAAGTTTATGTACTATATTATTTCCATTCGATATTATAACTAAACTATTTAATTTTTTCGTGACATAGTCAATTTTAAATAAAATTTTATTAATTTAATAAATTATATATGTAATTCAAATATTGGAATAAGTAAAATATTTTATAAGAATTTTAATTCTAGAAATAAATTATTTCTATCAAGATCACTGGACGGTGGAGTTTTTGTGCAAGTGGTGGAATACGAGTTAATATCCCAGCACTCAAAACCACATAGAAAGCTATAAGCAGACAACAATGGCACTCAAAGGAGCAAGTTGAGCTACTTCACATAACTTAAATAAAGACAACTCATTCCGCACCACTACACACTAATGCTTCTATTTTTTATAAGGACACATCAAAATTTAATTAGATCTAGTCTATTCTTAACTTTTATTTATTTACAAGTTTATCACTGAAAAATTTACTCAAGGCTATCCAATTCCTAGGTATAAAATAGAACTCTTTTAATTTTTTTTGCTCTCTCCTCCTTCACAATAAGAAAAAAGAAAGAAGAACAAAGAACAAGAACAAGAAGAAGAACAAGAACAAGAACATGAAGAAGAAAAAACAAGAATAATATCTTTCTTCAAATCCTAGTTTATTTTTTTTGCTCTATTCTAATTTTCATATTTTTTTTTCTCTTCAAACCCTAGTTTATGGATGAAATCCTAGTTGTAGAAGAAATTGGGTTATCAAATCTATTAATCTATTAATCTATTTATCAATTAATCAATTTTCTTCATTAATAGAAGAAATTATGGACGAAACCCTAATTTTAGAAAAACTAGATTTGTTGAGCAAGTTTATATCAGGACTGCCACAATTTTTGGCAGTCATAGAAGTATTGAGGACTGCCAGGAATTGTGGCAGTCCTGAAAGAGACTTACTATACAACATGATTGCCATAATTTCTGGCAGTCCTAGAAATATTGAGGACTGTCAAAAATTGTGGCAGTCCTGAAAGTGACTTGCTGTACAGCAAGTTCTTTTCAGGACTGCCACAATTTCTGGCAATCCTAAAGTCAAAATTTTCGAATAAGAAAATATGTGTTAGGATTTATTTCAATCTTGATAATAAAGTGAAATATGCATTTTAGGATTTATTTTCATGCATTCTTTGTGAGGAAAGAATTATTTAAGGTTTATTTTCATGCATTTTAGGATTTATTTAATTTTTTGGGTGTCATCGAAATTGGGAATGAGAAGGAAATTAGAATTTTGATGGAGATGGTGATGATGAAAATGGTGGAGAAGAAGAATAAGATGAGAAGAAAATTAGAGTTTTGATGGAGATGTGAGAATGGAAATGGTGGAGAAGAAAAAGAAAAAGAAGATGGAGAGAAGAAGAAGAAAAAGAAGAAGAAATTTATGATTTTGAAAGAGAGAGAGAGTAAAATTTACAAATGAGAGTGAAATTTGGGATTTGGGAGGGGAGGGGAGGGGGGTTGGGACAACCCCATGAGTAGAAAAATTGGATAGCCCGAGTAATTTTTTCTCAAACGTGGACTAGCCCCAATCCTGTCTAGTCCTGATCAACTTTTGATATGCCCTTATAAAAAATATAACTTAAATCTAAAGACAAGTCATTCCGCACTACTACACACTAATGCCTCGATTGGTTCGATAAGGACAGAGAATTGATCATTTATTTTGCTTTCATTTAAAAAATATAATTTCAATTAATTTTTTGGTGTATAAAAAATTAAGAAAATTGGGAAGAAAAGTGAATCCTTAGAGAAGAAAAATAAATGAGAAAATTTATCAAATGTCCAAAAACTGTAAAAATTTTATGAAAAATCCACCGCAAAATAACATTTTATCGCGTGCCCAGAATCAGCAAAAAATATATAAAAAGGTGCAGAATGAACTTTTTACCCTTCTAATTTATTGAAAATACCCACGAAACCTACTCTTAAAAAAACATTTCGATTCTTCCTCTTCTTCCATACGCTGCTCACTTTTGAATATAGGTTTTCTCCTCCAAAATTTTCAAACATTAATTCAAAAATTCGTCAATGACTCTCCATTCACAATCTTTACACCATGTCGTCGTCATCAGTTCCCACTTCATCATCATCAGCAGCATCAACTGGAACCCAATTAGAGAAGAGAGGGCTGATGTGAAGAGAATTACGAGAGTTGCACATAAGCCAAAGGCTGATAAGCAAAAAGAAGGTATAATTTTAAGTTATGTTCATAATTATGTTAAAATGCAGGAGAATGGTCATTCTCCATGTTAAAATTACGAAGAATTGTCATTCTCCGTGTTAAAATGACGGAGAATGACCTTTTTGAGTTAAAATGCAGGAGAATAGTCATTCTCTGTGTTAAAATGCAGGAGAATGGCCATTCTCCGTGGTAAATCACGGAGAATGACCATTCTCCGTGTTAAAATACAGGAGAATAGCCATTCTCCATGTTAAATAATGGAGAATGGCCATTTCTCGTGTTAAAATACAGAAGAATAGTCATTCTCTGTGTTAAAATTACGAAGAATTGCCATTCTCCTTGTTAAATTGACGGAGAACGGTTGTTCTCCGTGTTAAAATAACAAAAAATGACCATTCCCCGTGTTAAAATGCAGAAGAATGGTCATTCTCCGTGTTAAAATTACGAAGAATTGTCATTCTCCGTGTTAAAATGCATGAGAATGGTCATTCTCCGTGTTAAAATCACGGAGAATGAGGAAGAATTGTCATTCTCCGTGTTAAAATGACGGAGGATGGCCTTTTCTCATGTTAAAATACAAGAGAATAGTCATTCTCCGTGTTAAAATCACGGAGAATGACCATTCTCCGTTGTTAAAATCATGGAGAATGACCATTCCCCGTGTTAAAATACAGGAGAACGGTTATTCTCCATGTTAAAATTACGATCATTTTTCGTCATGTGTAAAACGTTGAACGGTTATTCTCCGTGAGATCAGATCAGGTGAACGGAGAATGATCTTTCTCTGTGACAAGTGAACGGATTCTCCGTTTACTTCTCACGGAGAATGATCATTCTCCGTCCTACTATAACGAAGAATGACTATTCTCCGTCATGTTTGGACAATTCTTGGTCCAATGCCCCCACCCAACCTTCCTTCACACCCTGCAAGCGCAATTGGTCGTCCATGCTTGCCATATTCCCGGGTCTTATCTTAGGTTTCCAACGGAGAACGGTTGTTCTCCGTGAGAGGTGAACGGAGAATGATCTTTCTTTGTGACAAGTGAACGGAGGATGACCATTTTTCGTCGTATTAGCACGACGAATATCATTCGTCGTCATATTCGCATGAAAAATATCATGAAAAAGGTTGCATCACTTCTGAAATCAGATTTTCAGGAAAAAAAAAAAAACTAAAATAGAAGTTATATGGAGTTATTCAAGCTCAAATCAACACAAAAGGACCAGATTAAAGATCCCTCTAATCGTTTCCCAATTAAAAATCTTCATAACAAATTCAAATTCAGTAAAAATTTCAAGATCTACGAAGATGATGAATGAATTTCTACATATCTGAACTCTCGCATTGTTTTAAGATCTACAGAAAGAAAAGAAGAAGATTTTATCTCCACAATTGACCTAATCGTCGAAAAACTTTAAATCTCTCCACGAAGATGATGATGATGGTGATGATGATCGGAGTTCGACTGAAGAAAAGCAAAGTAAACTACGAACGATCTTTGCGATCTCTGCTGAAGATGAGAGCAATGGAATTCATATCTCTCGTAAAGAAGAAGAAGACGAAAATCGCAATCCAAATATGAGTTTGTGAATTCAAATACATATATATGACCAAATTTGCGTGAAGCGGTAGTTATGGTATTATCAAAATGACAATTTTGTAAATACAGAACATCTAAATGGAATCTTGGAATATTTAACGTAAAAATACATAATTTTGTGTATTTCATAAAATCCACCCTGCGGGTGGGTTTTTCATAAACACCCACCCCGAAAGTGGGTATTTCAGCAATTTCCAGAAAATAAAACCTTAGGTTGGTGGGAGGAACCATTTTCTCTCATATTTTTCCTCCTATTGGGAATCAAATTTCTTTCCTTCTTATTTCCTTTGGCACCCAAATAAAGGAAATAAATCACTTTCCTTTCCAAGGCTCCAATTCTATGAACTAAATGTGGCAAGACCCCATTTGGAAAGCAAAGGAAATTAATTTCTTGGTATCTCATTTTCTTTGAAAAATTATAATTTCTATCCATTTTTATTTTCGGTGTTTGGAAATGCCAAAAAAATTAAAAGGTAAAGTAAATACTTAAAGGTAAGAAAGTGAATAACTTGCATGTATTTAAATATATTTTTTTCGAATTTTTTTTATTGAAAATTATTTTCTTTTTTTCTTCAATTCCTTTAGCACCTAAACATATAAAAGTAGTGACTTTTTTTTTTTTGCAATCCCATAATTTTGTGAACCAAACAAAGCTTAATATTTAAGAACACTAGTTAAATAAAAATAACGAAAAATCCTATTTTGTCCGCCGGTGGGGGGCGGGAGGGAGGGAGGGTTGACCGTCATCGGGCTCCCGTCCACAAAATCTACATCCCAATGTACAAACGATACGTGCTCCGTGGTCCGAATCTACAGGTAACATAGTACTGCTGAACAGGAAGGAGTGGTAAAGAGAGGCACATGCCAACAAATGATATCAATAATCAATCCAAACTCAGTATATGAATAAATAAGGGCGAATAAGTGGCTAGCAGAGCAATTAGTAAGAGAAACCCATTAGGACCATTGGACCACTGTCACCACTTTGAACAAAAGATTAATTACCAAGCTACTAGAAGAATCCATATTGTCATCCATATACTCTATAAAATAGATCATTTAATGGACATTGGGCCTTCCAAAAGTTGGAGGCCCAGAACGGTCGCCACAGCCTCTGCCGTGGGCCGGACCTGAACCCATATCAAGAGTCTAAACTAGTATGCCTAAATTTTTTGCCGGATGTGTATATCTTTCTAGTTCATGAAGTTTACTGCATACCAGAAAATATCACCATAAAATAGAGCTAGAAGATTTGAATAGAGACCAAGAATAAGCCCTTCAAACCCTTTTAAGAAGGCCCAATGGGGTTGTGCCACGCAGACGGACGGACTAGCCCGTCTGAGGGCAAAATAACTTTTCCCAAAAAAATATGTATCGAATGGTTTTCATTTTAAGAAAGCTTTTGTGTGCCAACTACATTGATTCATATATAAACCCAAACAAATAATAGAAACCCAATTTATAAAAAAAAATTGTGGGATCCATTTGTATATTCCACATTGACAGAGAAAAACTGAGCACTACATATAAAGTCCCTCCTAAAGGTTCTTTATTTTTAATATTTTACACCTAAGATAAATTCGGACATAAAATTTTCATTAGAGAGGTTCTATTATAGACTTTTTTTTTTTAAAAAAGAGCCCCAATTGGAGTATGCTTAATAATAGGCACGCCGAAAGATTTATGGTGGATATCACCTATCTATCATGTAACAATAATACAAGGATACAAATTATTCATAATCATAGGTAGTGTTTAATGAAAGGATAGTTTGGAAGTTGATGTTGTATACCACAAAATATCACTACGAAATTGTTAGCTATATCATTTGAATCAAATGCGAGACACAAACCCAACAATCTTCATCCTCGTATCTGATGGGCCTGAACGACTCGCATTGTCACCGAGTGTAAAATGTACATCATAATCTGTTCTAAGTTGGAGACAACAAGTACAATCAAGGGCGGAATCACCCTTGGGCTTGGGTGGACTCCAGACCACCCCATTTTTTTGCTTTATCTTCATCGTACTTCATATCTGATGGGCCTGAACGACTCGCATTGTCACCGAGTGCAAAATGTACATCATAATCTGTTCTAAGTTGGAGACAACAAGTACAATCAAGGGCGGAATCACCCTTGGGCTTGGGTGGACTCCAGACCACCCTCGTATCTGATGGGCCTGAACGACTCGCATTGTCACCGAGTGCAAAATGTACATCATAATCTGTTCTAAGTTGGAGACAACAAGTACAATCAAGGGCGGAATCACCCTTGGGCTTGGGTGGACTCCAGACCACCCCATTTTTTTGCTTTTTTTTCCATATTGTTTTTTTTCCGTATGAGTGAGTTCCCATCCCAGCCCACTTCAGCCCTTCGCCATATATAGAGCTGTTAACACCCTATGAACCATCACTTAGGAGCTGTTTGGTTGTATGTCATTGGAAATCCCATGCAACATTTGCTGTTGTACTTGAAGTTGGAGCCAAAATGACTGGAAGGAATACGACATGAATTGATTTATATATTACAAAGTTTTATTGTATTAGGGAACGATAATGTTTAGCAAATGTCCCCATTCAAAATATAGAAACTAGCATTTACCTCCACTATTTTAAAAAAACTAAGAAATATCCTCATTTTTTATACTGAACAGTTAAAAAACTAAGATATACCACCACTATTTAATCCAGATTTTGACTGTTTTGTCCTAAGTGAGGATATTTCTTAGATTTTTAAGATAGCTGGAGTACATGCTAGTTTCCATATTTCAATCGGAATATTTGCTAAAATGTCGCTTTTCCAATCGAGGTTAGGATGACCCAATTTGATAGGATTTACCATCTTTTTGGTGTTATCGTCAATGAATGGGTACACAAATCTTCCATGCCTTCATGAAAAGATAGGGTACGTGGATGAGATAGATCTTGCCAAGCCTTTCGGGGTAGCAGTTCTGTCATGATCAAATCAAGAGATAGATTATCAAGGTTTTAAGTATCGGCCAAGACCGCGAACATTTCAGCCATTTCGTATCAGAACTAGAGTTGGTCGGACTCGGACACCTCCGAAACCATACTGTTTCAAAACCTATTCCTCTATCAAACACATTCCAAACAATCTTCTGAGGTTAATGAATATGTCTTGCTTCAAGGGCTTTGTGAATATGTTAGCTGCTGGATCTTCACTTGTGCAATAATTTAGCTCTGATACAACTTTTTACAATTTTTTTTAAACAAAATCATTTGTATGTATATAGAAACTCAAACAATACCAACTATTAAATTATCGCCCTTCTAGCAGACCATAGTAGCATACAATTGGTAACTATAGTTATCCGCTACAAACGATTTGTGTTTAATATTAGGGGCGTCCCATTGCAAAGAGGCTCTCACTTATGGAGGGTCTAGGGAGGGTCAGGTAACAGATTTTAATGTCGCTCACTAGCGATCTGACGATGCCCTCTATTGATAAAAGTATATCAAGTAACCGAAAACTTGATAAGAAGCGTCATATATGTAACAGCATCATGACGACAAGAAAGAGAGTAATGGAACGCTTCAAAGAATTGAGGAGCAAAATGTGAGCACACATATGGATAGCTGGTATCATGTTCAAAGTAAACCCTTGTTCAGGATGGATATCTAACATGATAAAGAACACAAAGTTGTTGGATTGATTTGGTCAGGGGTCGGATCGAGTGCTTTATCTTTGGTTTACGCACGACAGGTAAATTGGTTAGGGATGAACTGTGACAGTCAGTCAGGATTTTTGTCGGTTTCCATGTATAGGGTGATTGCATAGGTATACAAAATGGACCATAGGGTTCTTTGGGGGAGATCATAGCCTGTGCTTGACTACGAACGGCCACATTACCAACACAACTTCTAGATTTCTCATATTTCAATTTCCTCTGGTTTTTGCATAAAAAAACATGCACTACAATGAGTTTCTTCATTTCCTCAATTTGCATATTTTGAACTTGCTAAAAAAATATCAAAAAAATGCCTGAATTTGTTACTAGTTTAAAGGTTACTAAGATTAGTGATTCACAATCAAGCTGATTTCTTGATTTCCCACTCGATGACCTCTGTACACCACATATGTAACTAGCAGGAGCAGGTAATAGTCATATGTAACTCCAAAAGTTTATGGTATCATATTGTAAGGTACTGAAGGATACATATCTGCAATATCTCCAATACTGCTAGGTATGCCCTGATATCGCAATTTGAATATCCCCATCCTTGAAGATCTATAATGCCAATGAATTTCTCCTGACCCCTTGGCATTCTGCAGCGGTGGAGAGAATTCGAGTTAATCCGTAAAATCCCAAAATCCATTCTTGTAGGAAGTAATAATGCCTTCTTTTCATTGCTAGGGTTTGTTACAATATATATAGTGTCTACATTTGGACTTATGGGCCATATTTACATTACAAATATAATCTAACAATCTAACACCCCCCCCCTCAAGTTGGAGCATGCAAGTCACAAATGTCCAACTTGGGAAGGAAAGAATCAAACACTTGCTTTCCAAGGGGCTAAGAGAAGATATCAGCCAGTTGAGTAGAAGTAGGAACATGCGAGGCTATTACGGTGCCATCTCTAATAGCATCGCGAACAAAATGCAAATCCACCTCAATATGCTTACTGCGCTCATGAAACACCGGGTTTTGAGCCAGATGCAGGGCTGACTGACTATCACAATACACCGACATAGCAGACTCCTGGCGAACGCCCAAACACACCAATAACTCCTTCAACCATTTCAACTCACAAACAAGCGCAGCAAGAGATCGGTATTCAGCTTCAGCGGAAGATTGGAAAACAGTTGGTTGCTTCTTGGTCTTCCAAGAAATAGGAGACCCCCCAGAAACACCAACCAGCCTGTAACAGAGCGGCGAGTCAAGGGACAACTGGCCCAGTCGGAATCACACCAACCAGAAAGACGGAGATCACAATCAGCTTTCAAAAGAATACCCTGTCCCGGTGCATATTTGAGATATTTGACAACTCTCAAAGCAGCATGCCAATGATCTTGTCGAGGCTCCTGTAAGTATTGAGACAAGATATGCACAACATAGGCTAAGTCAGGACGAGTAAATGATAGATAAATCAACCTCCCAACCAGCCTCCGATAAGGCTCTGCATCCACCATCTTTGGACTAGTCGATTCTGCCAGCTTGTGATTGGGCTCCATGGGAAAGCCAGAAGGTCGAGACCCCATCAAGCCGCATTCTGAAATGATGTCCAAAGCATACTTTCTTTGACACAAGGAAATGCCTTCTGCACTCCGAGCCACCTCTATGCCAAGAAAGTACTTCAACACACCAAGGTCCTTCATGTGAAAGCAAGAACTAAGGTACTTTTTGAAAGCATCTAAAGCACCTGAGTCATTACCAGACACAATCATATCATCCACATAGATCAAAACATGCAACTCTACCTTCCCTTTAAAAAGAGAGAAAAGGGAATAATCGGAATGAGATTGAATAAATCCATAGGATATCAGGGAAGCAGTAAGCTTAGCAAACCAACAACGTGGTGCCTGTTTCAATCCATATAGAGACTTACGCAGGCGACACACTTTGTTAGGTTCACTATGCGAAAAACCTGGCGGCAACTTCATATACACTTCTTCTGTCAGATCGCCATGAAGAAAAGAATTGTGCACATCCATCTGGTGTAAAGTCCAGCCTCTCACAGCTGTAACAGCCAAAAACGTTCGAACTGTAGGCATTTTAGCTACCGGGGCAAATGTCTCTGAATAGTCGATCCCCTCGACCTGATGATTACCAAACACAACCAGCCGTGCCTTTAAGCGCTCAACACTGCCGTCGGATTTGTACTTTATTTTGTACACCCATCTACTTTCCAATGCTTTCTTCCCAGGAGGCAAATCGACAAGACTACATGTTCCATTATCTTCCAGAGCCTGTATTTCAGTTTGCATAGCCGCGCGCCAGCCCGAATCTTGCGAGGCCTGGCGATATGAAGTAGGCTCAACACCTGCAGTGATAGCTGCAAGAAAATCTCTGTGTCCAGCAGTAAATATGTCATAACTTAGAAATTGTGTTAGAGGATACGAAGTACCTGAGGAAGTGACGAAAACAGATGAACTGTGGTGAAGGGGGGACTTTTACTTCGAATAGCATTCGTCACAAAATCGTGTAATCGCACTGGCTGTGATTTCTTTCTCATTCCTCTTCCCAATACAACCTTGTCGGGCACTCTGGTAACACTGTATCTCCTGTATCATCAGTAGTATCCGCATCACCCCCAGCGGACTCTCCTGTCAATACTTCTGCATCTACCTGTGCATCCTCGCCGCTCGGTGCCGAGCCACCATCAACCCCTCCGGTAGGGCTGCAAATGAGCCAAGCCGTTTGCGAGCTGCTCGAAGCTCGGCTTGATAAAAGCTTGTTTGAGCTCGGTTCGTTTAGTAAACAAGCTGAGCTCAAGCTTCATTTTCGAGCTCGTTTGATAAACGAGCCAAGCTCAAGCTTAGAAGTACTCGGCTCGTTTGAGCTCGCGAGCTGGCTCGTTTATGAGCTTGCGAGCTGGCTCGTTTAGAAGCTCGTTTAGGAGCTTGTTTAGAAGCTCATTTGTTCTTTGTTGAATTATATATATATATATATATATATATATATATATATATATATATATATATATATATATATCGCATTATATATTTATATGTCCTTAATAATTGATATTAAGAAACTTTTTAATTAAATTTTTATAAATAAATTGTTAATATTACAGGTACTTGAATTTAAACCTAACTAAATTTAAATCGAGCTCGTTAAGCTTGAAATCAAGCTTAATGAACTTGAAATAAAGTTGAGCGAGCTTGAAATCAAGCTTAACGAGCTTGATTTTGAGCTTATCAAGCTTGTTTATCAAGCTTGAAACAAGCTTGCTTATCAAGTCAAGCTCAAACCAAGCCAAGCTCAAGCTTAATATAAACAAGCTCGAGCCAAGCTCAAGCTCTAAAATAAAAAAGTTATCAAGCTCGAGCTCGAGCTTGAGCTCGATTAATTCTAGTCAAGCCAAGCTCAAGCTTACAAAAGCTTGGCTCGGCTTGGCTCGTTTGCAGCCCTACCCTCCGGCCTCAGCAACCGTAGCCGGCACCTTCCCAAAAACCTCTATATTGTCTCCCGGCACCTCAACAGATGTATGGCGCATCGCAGAAGACATCTCGCTAGCAGAGCCATACCCAGGAAATTCTTTTTTATAAAAAGTAACATCATGGGACACAAAAAATTCACCAGTCTCCAAATCATTCAGTTTCTATCCCTTTTTATCAAGTGTGTACCCAACAAAGATACATTTTCTGTTCCTGCTAGCAAATTTATCATGTCTGGATTTCAAATCATACGTACAGCACAGACAACCAAAAATACGTATATGATCATACGAAGGAGCCGAACCATATAAAACTTCATAAGGAGACTTAAAATGCAAGATAATAGAAGGGGTTCTATTTATCAAATAACATGCAGCCAGAACACATTCTCCCCAAAAATCTACGGAAAGAGAACCCTGAAATCTCAATGCCCTGACTACATTTAAATTATGTCGATATTTTCTTTCTACCCTTCCATTCTGCTGAGGTGTCCCAACATAGGATGTTTGGAACAATATACCTTGAGATGAAAAATAATCTCGTAAACAATTAAATTCAGTGCCATTGTCACTCCGCACACGACGTATATCAGCCCCAAACTGATGCTTCACCAGAGTAATGAATTTAAGAAACATAGAATAAACAGCAAACTTATCCGTAAATAAAATAACCCAAACAGCTCTAGAAAAATCATCCACCAAAGTCAAAAAATATCGTGTCCCATTAGATGACGGAACACGATATGGTCCCCACAGATCACAGTGTATAAGTTCAAAGCATCTCAAAGCACGAATACTACTATCAGGAAAGGCATCACGAGTCTGTTTAGCTTGATGACAAATATCACAAGCCTTATGAGAAAATACACTACTACCAGAGAGAAAAGATAAAGTCTGCATAACTTTATCTGAAGGATGCCCCAGTCTACTATGCCACACCTCGGAATCACTCTCTTTGCATGCCAGGATCACAGAAGCCAAAGAAGCGGGAGCCTCCCCCAAGAAGTAAAGTCCACCCCTTTGTTCACCTGCTCCAATCACCATCCTCGTACTTCGGTCCTGAACAAAACACAAATCAGGAGTAAATAACATATCATAATTTCTGGCACCAATTAATTGGGAGACATAGATCAAATTGCAAGTCAATGTCGGAACATAAAGAACATCCGTCAACACCAACGAAGCAGTCAAAAATACTTTGCCTCTCAGAACAGCCTCAATAGTGCTTCCATCAGGCAAAATCACAGGACAGACATGGCCTTCAAAGTAATCAACTAAACCGTCACGAGAGCCTGTCGCATGAAGAGTAGCCCTAGTATCAATATCCAAGGGACAAAAGAATTCTTACCCATCAGACGATCAGAGTTTGAAGAACCAGGGTTGGAAGAATTGTCGTTACCCAGCAAGCTCATCAGTTTCTGCCATTGTTCACCAGAGAGTGGTGAAGGATACCCTCCATGCATCATATCCGCCGAACTCCCAGTAAGACCGGCAGGGACACCATGACCAGCAGCGGCGACATGATGAACAACCCCTGCACCACCAGCACCACGACCCCCATCACGTCTCTGCGATGGTGCCGGGCCTCTGCCACCACCAGCACCACGTCCGCCCTCACGCCGAGGATGAGTCTCCCACCACTCTGGATAGCCAATCTTGGTAAAGCAAGTTGCAACATCATGACCTGTTTTCTTGCAATGAGTATAGATCATACCTGATTTGTCCCTGGAATCTGAGGTCCTACTATTAGAAGTAGAAGACGGACGAGGTGAAGTCTTGATAGCCAGCGTCAACACCTCCTCAACAGCGGATTGGACCTGAGTTTTTCGTATATCCTCCTCGTCACGGACTGCCTGGTATGCCCGATCTAAACTTGGCTGAGGATCCTGAGCCAGAAGATTAGATCGGGTATGACCATACAACTCAGCATTCAACCCATACATAAAGTCCTGAAAGTGGTCTTCATCCCTCATAGCATGTAGCTTTGCAGCAAATTCACCACAGGTACAAGAAGGCAATAGAAAATAAGCAGCTTGTTCATCCCACAAAGACTGCAAATTTCTAAAGTAGGTTTCCACAGACATCGAAGCCGTTTGTTTACACTCAGCCAAAGCCACCTTAATTTGTTGCTTCCGAACGCCATTGCTAACAACAAATCTTTTCTCCAACAAGTATCACAATGGATAAACCTCCTCAAAGTACGACAAAGATTTCTTCAGAAACGGATCAATGGTATTAAGAACCCATTGAACCAATAGTGCTTGCACGTATCTCCAATCAAGCAATTTGCTAGCATCATTAACATGTTTGACTTCAGTACCCTCCAGAAAAGTGATCTTTCACCTAGAGATCAGGGAGAGATGTATCGACCGAGACCACTCAGCATAGTTCGGTCCACGGAAAACAATAGGAGTAATGATATTTCCTGGTGGATCAGCAGAACTCAGAAAATATGGATCCTTCGGATTAGGATAATTTGGGTTGTGTGCACCGCCACCGCCAGTCGCGACGGAGTATCTGGACGCAGCATCATCTGCCATCGCGGATGTCGGGTGTACAAAAATTTTGTACAACTCCGACGAATCGGCCGTTGATGGACGGGGTCGGCGGCGAATCGACCGCGATCAGGGGCGCCGGATCTGGCGCGAAGGGGCGAGCGGATGTCGGGTGTACACAAATTTGTACAACGCCGACGAATCTGCCGCTGATGGACGGGGTCAGGCGCGCGAATCGACGCGGTTGGGCGCGGATCGGCGCTGTCAGGTCGGGCACGGATCGGCGCGTACGGCGGCGGGTCGGCGCGTACGGCGGCGGGCGAGTACGGCGGCGTACGGCGGAGATCGGCGGATCGCCGGAGCGGGATCGACGGACGGCGGCGGGAGCGGGATCGACGGATCGGCGGGAGCGGGATCGGCGGAAGTCGGTGCGGTCGGGCGCCGGCTTGTTCAGTAGGGAGGAGCGGCACCGGGTCGGACGCCGTACGGAATCGGGTTCGCCGGTGCAGTCGGGTGCCGGCTTGTTCAGTCGGGAGGAGGGGCGCCGGATCGGGCGCTGCGCGGGAATCGGGTTGGCCGGTGCAGTCGGGCACCGGATCAGGAGGAGGGACGCCGGATCGGGCGCGGGTGAAGGAGAAGGAAGATAGGTTTTGGCGGCTAGGGTTTTTCAGAACCTTGCTCTGATACCATGTAGGAAATAATAATACCTTCTTTTCATTGCTATGGTTTGTTACAATATATATAGTGTCTACATTTGGGCTTATGGACCGTATTTACATTACAAATATAATATAACAATCTAACAATTCTGATTATGATTTTTTATTGCCTTTAGTACATAAGCTTTCTGATCATGTAGGTATCTTGTACCAAGTTTTCGGTAAATGAATAATGGTAGTAAGGGTCAATTGCCTGGAACACATTTTGTCGAAGACATACACAACAAAACCTGTGAAGACAATAAAAACAACTATCAATACCTTGTTAATATCATAACAAGGTTCAAAGTATTGGTATCGGATCATTTCTATGTGTATCGAGATCAGCGGTATTGACAGTATCGGAGGTTTCGGATCGGAGTATCGGATTATTTGGTATCGGAAAGAAAATAAATATTAATAAATTATTAACATTTTAGAAAATGTATTTTATACATTTAGGCATAACTTTAATATTTATAGTGTTGTTTCTTAGTAGTTTTGAAAATGAATGAAATAGTAGTCACCCTTACCGATTGTTTTACATACGATAGGTAAGTTTTCTTCTTTTACATACTTTTACAACCTTACTATACTTTTACACCCTTGCTAATTGGTCTTTTTAGTTCAATTTTCTTTTGCCAAATTGACCGAAAAAGAGAACCCTAATGTCGGTATCGGCCGATACTGCGAACTATTATCATAATGCTGTTAATCCTGATGTTCTGAAGGAAACCCATACTCACGCTTGAGTTCGTCCATCTGTCTTTTGGAACTGTAGTGTTTACCGCCAAAAGCAACTACTATTGGGCAACCTTCTGCCGTTTGAGGTATCTGAGAAACATAGTCGAAGCCTTTTCGATGTCCAGGTCACGAGCTCGCAAGAACCTTCTGAGCATGAAATTGTCTACTTCCTGAACATGCACGTAAGTTCCTATATATCCAGAAAATTGTGATCCGATAGATAATATAAATATTTAACCTGCAACCCTCACTACAAACTCTAGTGGTGCAGCAGTAGTAGTGACTTTAACATGGTTTCAGAGCAACAAGATTTGAATCTCTTTTATATAGAGTATTTTAAGCGGATTAATAAAAAGAACTACATTGTTGCATAAATCCAACTCTCGGTCCATATAACAGACCTTCAACCCGCAGGCACTTTAACAATCCTAAATTTAAAAGCTTAGGCTAAAATTAGGAACATTGTTCGCATAATGACGAGAATTTGTGAGAAGTAAAGAGTGAATGACGAGAATTTGTGAGGACTAAGAGTAAATAAATTAAAATACCGCAATCACAAAAATAAAGCACGAACACAATTTTTTTTTTTTATCTGGAAATCGCAATGGGAGCAAACCATGGGATAGTTGGAGTCGAACCCGGAAAAGCTTCACTAACGAATGCAGGTTACAACATATCTAACTTCTCCGTGAACATCTAGCTATTTGACAAACTCACCGTAATTACACAAGAACAAACGACACAAATCCTTAGCAAAGAGACTCACAAATCTGATCTCTCTCACTCTCCTTCTCTTGAAATTGTATTTTGTATGTCCTCTCTTGAAATATCCACATCTAATTATAAGTGAATTTCCTCCAAATTAGGGTAGGAGTGCTTAACATAGAACCATATACAAATCCGAAATACCAATTAGATTCAGGTTGCTTTAATATATAAGCCCATCCATAAATTCCACTAGTACTTAGCAGTATCGGTATCGGACCATTAATGAGAGTATAAGATTTTTTGGTATCAGAAATGAAATAATTATTAATAAAATTATTAACATTTTAGAAAATATACTTTATACATTTAGCCACAATTTTTTAAGTATTTTCAGTGTTGTTTCTTAGTAGTTCTGAAATTGAATGAAATAATAGTCACCTTTGTCCGACTAGTTTACATGATATAGACAAGTTTTCTTCTTTTACATGCTTTTACAACCTAACTATGCTTTTACACCCTTTCTCATTGGTCTTTTTTGTTCAATTTTTTTGCCGAATTGTTGGTATCAGTCAGTATCGGGTATCGGATCGGGACATGCCAAATTGTATCGGTATCGGCCGTATCAAATCGGTATTGGCTGATACTGCAAATTATGAATTAGATTATGATTGCTTAATATAAAAGTCCATCAAAAAACCTACTACGATTAAAGAAATTTGGGTTTCTTCACATAGGAAGGAAACTCGTACTCGACAATTTCTCCATCATGACTAGGTGGAGGACATCGACATTCTGCGGCTGATCATCCGACAATACTTAAGTTTAGTTTGGATTGTAGTTATATATTATCATGTTTGCTTTATTTATTGTCCATTTTTGAAACGTTCCTTGGACTAGTATTTCGAAACATCTATTTGAGCCCCATAATGGGTAGCACGTTTGAAAAAACATCCGTCCAAAATAAAATTAGGCTTAATTGTACTTTGATACCCTCAACTATTCCTGTTTTTCAACTTGATACCCTAAACTTTTTTTTGTAACAAGTTGATATCCGAAAAAAATTGGACGAAAATACCCATGGTCAAACTTGAAAATTACCCCCCTACTCCCCCTTCTCGCTTCCGGCCGCCTCCCCCCCCCCTTCCGCTTCTGTCCAAAATAAAATTTGGGGGGGGGGGGGGAGGGGGGGGGGGGGGGGGGGGGGGGGGGGGGGGAGGAGGGGAGAGGGAAGGGATAAGGGCATTTTCGAAATTTTTAAAATTTTAATTATGAAGTTGAAAAAAAAAAATAGTTGAGGTATTAAGTTGTCGAGTAAAAAAATTTAGGGTATGAAGTTGAATGAGGATATCAAAGTGCAATTAAGTCATAAAATTATTTGGGCATGCCTTGGGTTTGGCACAAACTTGTCCTTTACTGGAATATTTTGTTAGCATCTTCCTTATTTTTTTCATTCGTATGAATTTTGAGAAGCACTCCCTCTTTTTCACGTGTCTTGTATCCAATGATACATTGATCTTAAGTTAGATGCTTGCACTTAGGGACTTTTGCTTTTTTGAAAGCGCATTGAAAGTGCCCATAGTTTGCAGTATCCGCCGATATCGATCCGATATGGCCGATACCGATATGATTTGGTATGTCCCGATCCGATATCGATATTGGGATCTCTTTTTTGGTTAATTCGCCAAAGAAAATTGAACGAAAAAGACCAATCAGCAAGGATGTAAAAATGTTATAAAACCATGTAAAAGAAGAAAATTTATCTATCGTTTGTAAATCAATCGGTAAGGGTGACTAATATTTTATTCAATTTCAAAACTACTAAAAAAAACACTGAAAATATTAAAATTATGCAAAAATGTATAACATATATTTTCTAAAATGTTAATACTTTATTAATAATTATTTGCTTTCCGATACCAAAAAATCCGATACTCCGATCCGAAACTTCCGATACTGCCGATACCACCGATACTGATACTTATAGGAATGGTCCGATACCGATACTTTGCTTGAAGGTAATACTTTCATTGCAACTGCTCCCATGTGAAGATAGTTTTCGTGTTTGGGTAGATATTGCAACTATATTGTAAGTGGATGTGATATGACATTTCATTGCAACTGAAAGTATCATTTTTTCATTTCTTAGTTGCAGGAAAAATGGATCGTAACTCCATTGCAAGTGGCTATGCTCTTTTTTTTAATTCTCACATACATTTTATGTTGTCATCCAAAAAAATGGTTTGAAACTCCTTACTCCTGGGAGAAAAATTATGTAATTCCAAAGGAATATTGGACATGCATGCATCCCAATCTTTCAAATGAACTGTAATTAAGAGTGATACCTAGAGATCAGAATCCCAATCTTACAGGTGGGTGGGTGGTAGATCTGTGCCTAGGGTTATCCTAAGCAGATTTTTTTTTGTCCAAGTCCGAAGTCTTACCGAACTTATTCGTTAATCTCGGATCTGACCAAATTTGATAAAAAATAATAACAAAGTATATAAGTTATCAGATTATAGAGAATATTCAGATTTGAATCATGCTAAATGTTGAAAATGTGATAAAATTTTAAATAAGAGTTGATCCATATTGGACTTGGTATATGTCCATGTCGTACTATGTCGTACTTTCTATTCGATAAGAGACTAAATTGGAACCTTGATCCTTCAACCTTGTAAGGACCCAAACACAACCTAAAGTTTATATGGTTAGGACTCGTATCCAGACCTTGTCCTGGACTCAAAAGGGATCCCGTAAAACTCCCCACAGTACTCTTGTTGGGTGGGGTGAAAGTGGTCAAATTGGTCGCTATATCCAAATATAATTTAAAAAATAATACATTCATACTTTCGTTATAAATACACTACATTAATTGTAACATGTTAAAAGTGGCACTTTAATATTTTTGATGAGCTTGTAACATCCAAACAATTCTCTAGTTGTAACAACAAGAACATTTTTGAGTTGTACCCCATATTATTTAACCATATTCTCTAACAATTATGCTATTTGGCTTCCAAAAATTTTGGGTGATGCCATCTCCCATTATGTGGCATCTGACATGGCAAGTGACATGTCAACCGACATATCATATTTTAACCCAAAAAATTAATTACCCAAAAATTTTTATTGTTAATGTTAATGTTAATGCTAATTTTAATTTAATGTTAATATTAATTTTAATGTTAATGTTAAAATTAATGTTAATGTTAATATTAATATTCATGTTAATCTGATATTAATATTAATTTAAATATTAATTTTAATGTTAATATTAATGTTAATGCTAATTTTAATTTAATGTTAATATTAGTTTTAATGTTAAAGTTAATCCCCTGATCCGGATGGGACCTGAAGATAGCGGTGGAGGGGGAGGCGCAGTGGGTTGTCGCTACGTCGGCTGACAGTCACGCCCATGGTTACAAACTGCGGAGAAATTATTATTTTCGAAAAAAAATCACCAATTAAGCCATATCATTTGCCTACGTATCGAGTAGGAAGAATAGTGCTCTCTCTTGTAAATCGCATTCAAACTGGGTTTGATGGCAAGACTCAAAAGGTGTCCAACTCGTAGAGTGATAATTAAGGACACAAACCAAAATTGGCCGTAGCATCTGTTAGTTGTATGTGTGTTGTGTTCACACACACATGAGCTAGCAAAAGCTCAACTCCCTTACAATAATTTTGACCGTTATGAACCCATTAAACTTGTAACATCAACTCATGTCCAGGTACAATGTACCATATGGTTTTTCATTTGAATTTTGTAACGTTCAGTATTTATGGCCGGATTAAATTGTCTTCATTCTCCTTTATTCCCTAACCTTAGAGAAAAGCCTATATATTGAGGCCAATCTCAATACTTTAAACATACTGAAAATTACTACAAAAACACTCTCGCTCTCTCGAATTCTTGTCACTCCGAAACTCCTTTGTTCTTGGTTTGTTGCTCTGGGGAGAGCTAAGTCAGGGTCAATCTCCCCGAGTTATGTGCGACGACGGGATACCGGTAGAGCGGGGATTTTACCACTAGGAGCATCCGGAAAAGTCTGCACATAGACCCGGATTAACTCTTAGGGCAGTGCTTCGTGCGCGACTTCCCCGGAGGCCGGTAACTTTAACTTATTTTATTTTGCTTGCAGATTATTGGAGGAGAAGAGCAATATTTTTCTAACAATCTAAGAGTTAATCATGTAATTATTTTTCATCTCTTGTTTAATATTTATAAATTTTAATTCATGAAAATTTGCATACTGTTTAAAAAAAAAAAAGTAGTGTGATCAACATTTTCTTTTTTAAGAAAATTTTAACTTGTAGTCATTTTCACTCTCCCTCTATCTTAATTTCTTCTCATACAAATTAGAGTACATGTAGTGTGTATGCGTTTTAAACAAGAAGGTCAAGCCAGCATTATGTTTCTTAGTAGCCATTTCATTTTTTCTTCTGGGAAACTAAAGGCCTTAATGTAAGAATTGTATGCTTATGAAAGGAAATCCCGAAGTCGGTATTTCTTTTACTATTGAATATGTCTCAAGTTTATTCAAGTTTAAAGACAAGATTATAGGGGATGAGTTAAATTTCTCCGGAAAGGTTGTGTGTTTTCTTCTCCACAATGAGCATCTCTCCATTTCACGGAATATTTTCCATCAGAATAGTAGAGTGATCTTTGTACATGTGAAGTCATGTTTTTTTTCCCCTTCCCTTGGCAACCTTTGCATTTATGTTGAATATTTTAATCTCCATCATCTCTCTCTTTAAAGTAGAAGAAAATACAGATTTAATTGAAGAAAAAGGATCTAAATCTATAGACTTCTTATTATTTTTTTTTTTTTCCGGTTTGAATGTACACATTTTTATGGATTTTGCCTTATGATATCTTGGTCAATCCTAAATATTACTGAGAAAAGAAGAGGTTTAATGTGAAATATGTTAGTAGCTTTGTGATCCAATCTTGCAATATAATTGATCAGGTTTGTAAGAAATTTTTACAGTTTTCAAATTGTTCTTTTTAGCTAATGACAGGTTCAATTCTGATTTTTTTTTCTTTTCCTAATCGAGACTTTGTTATCTTACTCGGAAGATTCTATGATCTTGTGTCTGACTCCCTTAATGGTTATCACATTATTCATGAAGCATTATTCGATGGGATCACTGTCAATATAACTAAGTAACATTTCTACAAGCTTTTCGCTAGAGGAAAGGCTTGAACTTCCGACCTTGTGGTTAAAAGCCACACGATGTAGCAAACAACACAGTGAATGCTATTTATTGACGGATTAAATATGCGGTAGCCATTATTGATCGTGTCATTTAGGCCAATTGCTCATTCCTTTTAATATTAACGTTTATTTATTTATTTAATTTGTTCCGCAATAAAAAAATTTCAGCAGTAAGTAAAAACTGTGTCAGATGACATTCCAAAGTTAGAACTTAGAACATTGTAGGTAATGATATCCCCTTCTGTATGGGATCTTTTGTTTTCTTTTTCTCCATAAACTGACACTTGACACCTACCCTCATCGCCACTTAAGGCTGATAAAGAGAGCTTTATATCTAAGAAAATATTGTTGAGTTATTTTACTGTTAAAATTCATAGCAAAATTCTATTGCTATGCAAAGTTACATTATTGTCAAGAAGGAACAAAAGTTTGTGTATCATTTCAGTTTTTTTTTTATATGCAAACTAAATTCTTTTTCTTGAATATATGATCATTAGAAATATTTTTTAACTTTCTGAAAATAAGCAAAATATTAACGATGACGGTAATTCAATTTTTTTTTTTTTTTTTTTGGACTCACTTATTTTTTAACATGATCTTTGTAATGCTCTCTCTCTCTAAGTCATAAGCATTAGAGATTGTGACTCGTTCGAAAAGGCTCATACATGCTAAGGATGAAGGTAATTTTCATACATTCATTTCATGATTCCTACATTTAATTAGACAAATATATTGTTGAAGATTGTGAGCCAATTTTACTGTTTTGTCACAATACTTGGATTATGTTAGGCAAACATTGGTTTGCATATAAATTGTGACATTATAATTTCCTTTGACACATTCAAACAATTTAGTCACAAGAAAATAGTTAGTGAAATTGCAAATTTCTTTAAATTTGAAGTTTTAAAAGTTGAGATTATTTTGGGTACAAGCCGAAAGGGTCCTTCTGTCAACCGGACGTAAATAGCCCTAAGCGACACGGTACTTAATCGTCCCCCTGTGGACCTCCGCTAGCTGGGAACCGGCCCCTACAGCTAACCCAAGTTAATCAACACTTGATAAACTAAAGATTTTTTAAGGTTGATTAGCAAAATCACTTCAACTATTATTCTAGTATTTTAAACTGTCATTTTTGCAAACATGGCTAGTAAAGATAAATCTTTAGAGCCATGGATTCTGTGACAGAGTCAAATGATTTTTGACTCACTATTCAAAGACTTATATCAGTAATTAGTAAAATCACATGAGTCTGATGTCACTAACTCTGATTTCTAAATCAGCCAAAACCAGTTATTCTATTCTATATAGTAATGGAAAAAATATTTTAAGGATATTCTAGGCTATAAATTGTATCATATTAGATACTCTTATGTCAGAGAAATGTCATTTTAAGTACAAACTGGGTAACTGATTCATATGACATCTAATCCATTTATGGATATATATATATATATATATATATATATATATATATATATATATATATATATATATATATATATTTTTACTCTATGAAAAGTTGTCATCTCTTGAGGTTTGTGTAACAAATCTATCATAGCTAAGACTATTATATGGTCTGAAATGTTATCTTCAACCACATGCATCTTATACTGAAGCGAGCTGTATAGCTCAACATTTTATACTACACATTTTTGTACATGTCATTTGTTTTTAAAATTATGCTAAAAGCATTATCTTGTGAACTCTAAGATGAACAGGTGTGTCAAGACATGTAAAGAGCCTTAAAAAAAACAAAATTATAGTTCTTGACTATAAAGTCATAAAAGAACTTTACAGATCTCTTGACGAAGAGTCTGTTTACTCTTGACGAAGAGTTTGTCTAGGACATTGATCCTAGAATCATCGAGGGGGATAGGGTTAAGCCCATAGTATAGTCACCAGCAGTGGCAACCCAACCGAGTCTGACTGGAGATCCCAAGAAGCCGGTTCAATGGGTAGAAACAAGCTGGACTAGGTGACTATTATGGAACACTGACCTGAGATTAAATTCTCATTAAAAATAAAAGCCCAGGAGGCTGTACATGTGTACATTCATACCCATCCCTATGGTGACAGTGTTCCTTTTGTGATATGGATAGGTTGAGTTTAAACTCTTAATAAGTCCAAGCATGATATGCAGGGTTGATTCCTATCACCAACCCTTAAGGACTTACCTATATGAGAGGTCGTGAGGGCCGCGACTATAGGACAGGGCGATCCTAGACAACTCTCATGAATGTGTAAAAGTGCGCATGGCCAACCAAACGCGCCATCCGATAGACCCAAGTACCTCTAGCGTACTATGTGTGCTATTTTCGAGTCTGGTTCAAGAAGACTGATTCAAGGCGTAGTCCATCAAGCTCTTCTTCAGACAAAGACAATAGTCACTACGTGAGATTCAAGGCTGTAGTCCATCTCATTTATGCATAGTATACAACTGCCCAGACATTCTCTTATTCTTGTCTTACTTTCTTTCCTTCTATTACTTCGGGATTTGACCTTTTGGGGGGGGGATTGTTAGTTGTATGTGTGTTGTGTTCACACACACATGAGCTAGCAAAAGCTCAACTCCCTTACAATAATTTTGGCCGTTATGAACCCATTAAACTTGTAACATCAACTCATGTCCAGGTACAATGTACCACATGGTTTTTCATTTGAATTTTGTAACGTTCAGTATTTATGGCCGGATTAAATTGTCTTCATTCTCCTTTATTCCCTAACCTTAGAGAAAAGCCTATATATTGAGGCCAATCTCAATACTTTAAACATACTGAAAATTACTACAAAACACTCTCGCTCTCTCGAATTCTTGTCACTCCGAAACTCCTTTGTTCTTGGTTTGTTGCTCTGGGCAGAGCTAAGTCAGGGTCAATCTCCCCGAGTTATGTGCGACGACGGGATACCGGTAGAGCGGGGATTTTACCACTAGGAGCATCCGGAAAAGTCTGCACATAGACCCGGATTAACTCTTAGGGCAGTGCTTCGTGCGCGACTTCCCCGGAGGCCGGTAACTTTAACTTATTTTATTTTGCTTGCAGATTATTGGAGGAGAAGAGCAATATTTTTCTAACAGCATCAGGTCAAAAGTTCGAAACTTATAATACTTGGACCGAGAACCAGTCCTCGAGCCCGGTTTGAACCCGATACGACCCAGACTGTAGAGGACACGGACCCTGGCTTGTATCCTGTTAGAGGGATTCGAACATCTGGTCCAGAACTTGAATCGGTACCAGCTAGATCCGACCTGACATGTTAGCAGCCCAAAACGAAACCTCTGTAATAGGAGAATTATTGGGTGGTCCGGCCTCACCATGTGAAAATGATGAATGGTGAACCCGGCCACTCATTTCTTGACACTTGGTATATTCCATTATATGATTACATTTATCTTATTTTCTAAGTCAATTTTTTTTTTAATATTTTGAAAGAATTTTTTTTTCTATTTTTTCTAATTATATGTCAAGTGAATTTTTATATATATTATATATTTTTTACAATTTTTTTTAAAAAAGTTATGCCAAGTGTCAAGAAATAAGAGATCGGGCTCACTATTCATCATTGCCACGTGGTGAGGCCGGACCACATAATAATTTCTCATGTAATAGACAACCCCCTCTCTCTATGTTATTGTTGCCTTTTTTTAAATTATGGACTGAGATGATTATGATCATACCGAGATTTTGGTAGACAATACCTAGTTGCACACATTCTGGTTCTCGATAGCAATAGTTATGCATCAGGAAGGCGCGGCGAAGCCGTGATCACAGTGATGCTCGAGTAATGATAGGGACTTGGTCGAGAAGTTTTGTGCCAGTGAGCACTGGTGGATCCACAAGGGAAGCACGGGGATCAGGGCCCCAGTGAATTTTTTAAATTATATTATTATACTAAAAAGAATTGAAGCCATTGTATTCGAACTTTTTTGTAATTGTATCTCTAGTGAATTACAATGCTAAATCCGCTAGTGCCAGTGAGGGTTGATGGCAACAGGTCTCCCTATGTAACAGAAATCCTAGCAGTTGGACTTTAACGACCTAAAAGATTTTTAAGATTTGGGATCGATTAAATGGAGTTAGTTCATACCTATTTATATTCACATGGAAATGGACACCCCAAGTGCCAGAAATTAGATCAAATTCTAGAACAATCTCAAGTTCGGCTACCTGACTCGGAATCGGCACAATCAATTTACAAGATTAACGACTTTAAAAACCATCTCTTATATATGCACAGGATTAGCGCTGTTAACATGTTTTAAATGTCCGAGTACATATGGTAGGTGGTTGCAAACTTACAATTATATATATTAATACAAAAGATTATAAAACATACATTGCTACGTTGTCTGAGGATTTGGACCACAATCTTGACTCGCAGACCACGTATCGTCTTTCCATTAGAGGAGGCCAGAATGCACCTGACAAGGTGAGGAGGGCCAGTGGGAGGATAACACGTCGGTGCACGAATACGCATATGGTCGCCTCCTGCAGTCAAAAAAGAATTTCGGCTACAAAACAGGTGCTTGGACCCAACTGCCACCTGGTACATCAACTAAACCCTATTCCAACCTGCTATTTTGCCCTCTAGTGCTCGGAAGCTAATACGGACATTAGCTTCTCTATCTTGCGTCGTGCTCGTACTCTTGATGCGCTATGTTTTTCACGTCGCATGAGGAGTAGCCACTTTTTATTCTTATTGGTCATCTGCATCTAGGGGTCCAATTCGGACTGGTTGGGTCGGATTTGATATCAACTTGAATCCAACCCGTTGAATCAAAAGTCTAGTTTGAGCCCAAGCCCGGGCCGATATCGGGTTCAACATATGAAGCAAAAGAACAGGTCCAGAGGATATGGCTCGGTTGAACTCGGATTGTGTCAGATCCATCAGGTTTATCAGGCTCTAATATAAGATATGAAATAATTTTAAACAAAAGCAATATTAAACACATAATAAAATCGCAATCGAGTTTTGATCATTACAAAGTACAAACTGAAATAAGATTTAGGATGAGTTGAAGAGTTTGGATAAAAATTCAGAATTTAAACTTATTATTATATATATATATAAAAGGGAGGCGAGGTGTCATCCTATGTGTAGTGGCTATGTGTCACCATCTATGCTATCATCATGCACCGAAAAGTGTGCAAGTGCATTATGATAGCATGGGGTGACACATAGCCACCTAACCGTGTGGTGGCACCTCATCTCGCTCTCTCTCATATATATATATATATATATATATATATATATATATATATATATATATATATATATATATATATATATATATATATTCTACAATACATCCACCCTTTTGGGATGTATCGATACATTCCAAATCTGAACCGTTGGATGTTCAGCCAACGGTTCAGATTAAATAATGTAGGAGACATCATTTAATGCTGTTTTTGACTTTTGACCACTTGTTAACTTGCTATAGCAGCTCATTTTCAATGCAATTTTTTCAATGAACACCTAAATTAACTCATATTTACTTTCTCTTTCGTCCATATAATTTAATATTTTGTGCAACTACGTATATATAACAATAATTGTGTGTCGGCCGGAAAGGAAGGACACAGTGTGTCCAGGTCTCTAGGCGATGTAGACGACACCACCGATGCTCCGATAGCTGCTGGCGATCTAGATGATAACACCGACGACGACATGGATGAAGTTTCTGTAGCCAATGTGGATAATAGTAAGAAAAGATTTCAGAGGAAGAAGAGGGGTAGGAAGCCAATAAAAGCTCGTTCTCTCAAATCTCTTCTTTGTGTAAATTAAATCCAACGATGACACAGTCCCTAATTTTAGTTGTTGCTTAGCAGAGTCTGCTTAGTTGTTGTAAAATTGTAGTGTTGCTTCTGTAACATTTTCATCTTTAGTCTCATATTTTCTATGAATATGTGTTCTGTTTGATTTTGATTTAGTAATCTTTTCGTAATTTATTTTTTTGTTTCATCTAACAATTTAATATTTTGGTTATAAAGCTACAGGCCATGGTGGTGGTGGTGGAAGGAGAAACGTGTAGTGCCCTAACCCACAAGATGTCTTATGATAGATGGTTGGTTCGATGAAGCCTTGTTGGACTTGGGAATATGCGAAGGATCGCTTGGAAGGCTATGCGATCGTGGCGGGAATCGTCCTTTGATGTGAGTAGTGTTGAACTCTTCAAAGATCCTTTAGCTTCACGCTTAAAATAAGGATGAGTATGCTATGTTTCTTGTTGAGTTGCTCAATCACACCTTGCATGGAATTCGAAAAGATAATGAAAAATAATAATCACCTGAACGTAAACTGTTGTTGCTAGATAAATTTTATGCTTGTTACGATGTTGCGATGAATTACATGACAGGTGAAGGCAAAGTCCCAAATACTTGGGCAGTGGGTATATCGAGCTTTATTTCGATGAATAGATGGTAAAACAGATGTTAAGACCCAATAACTGAGCAGTGAGCATGCTTGAATTGCATTCAAATGAATGTATGCTAAAACAGATACTAAGTCCCAGGAATTGGGTGGTGAGTACATTGAGTTTGGCTGGAAAGATGTATAGTATCAAAGATGTGAAGAAGGGCTTAGGTAATCACATTCTATTATCCTGTGCCGATGTAGAATATAGATTTCACTAAGACCCTGGATTGGGCAGATGATAATGTGAGCGTTGGCTCAAGGCAAGATGGCAAGATGATAATACGAATGAGAATGATGGCTTATTTCTTAGTTTTTCTTACCATGCATTATATGTTCTCTTTATAGATAAGTTGTATATAGTTGCATGGTCATGGACAACTTGTCGACAAGGTGGTTCCTCGAACGGTATTCCTGGGCCTTGGAAACCGGTTCGTCCTGGGGGGAACCAATGCTGAAGTAGTAGCACGGTATACGGGACCTTCATTGGGTTTAGCTACCCGTACTGTAAGGGACGTCGTATACCTGTAAGTCGGTCCAAGATGGTATGTCACCAGTGACCTTCATATAGTTAGGTCTAGTGCTAATGATGTCTTATGCAGGCAGAGTAAGTTATTACTCAAATACAGGGAAGGATGTCGGCTGTTGGTAAGAATCACCTGAACGGTGATAATTATATTGAATCATGATATTATTTCTAACAATGTCTTGTGCATGCAGAGTAAGTATTATAAGTGTACAAGGATGGCTACACGACCGTGGATAAAAATCACCAAAGGGTGATAACTGCATGCTTTAAATTATATTGGCTATGAGATTGCATGCTTTACATTATTGTCGGCTATAAACATGAAACTGACCCTAAGGCAACGAGAAAGATCACTGTTAATAATATTTTATAACATGATTACTTAGTGTTGTCTTCTTAGGTGAGTTGGGCCAGCACCGCTCGCCAGTACCTTGATAATGTACTGACCCACGTTGTGGGCAATGTTACAGGTGTTTGCTTATAGAGAAATCGTTTGATCAGTGTTTGGCATAGATGATTCGGATGGGTGTGCAGAAGCTCTTCTTTCAAGATGATGTCTTCTGCTATACGGGACATAATGTATGGAATAGTGTAACTCAGTTGTACCAGTAAGATTATAGCCAAATTGACAAGTTCATTGTAAAAGAAGTCGGTATATTCAGTTGTAGCCTAAAGGGTGTGGGAACGAAATCGTAACGCGGAATACTCTAGAGGGGGGTGAATAGTGTAGGCAGCGAAATATTGCTAATTAAAAATCTTGTTAGCAGTTAGATCACATATATAAAAATAATCACAAAGTAAATAACAGAAATAAAAAGTGATCAGAAGGCAAACGCAAATACCGAAATTTATACTGGTTTTCCTCTTGTGAGGACTAGTCCAGTCGGAAGAACTCTAGCTTCCAGTTGAATTCACTATTGGAAAATCCTGCAAGTTTTCATACGAAGTCCTTGCAACTTCTACAGACGCGAGCTTTGATTCGAAGAACTCGACCAACTTCAATTTTGAAGAGTTGTATCTTCTATCAAGCCTCTGATTACGTTCGCTCTGAAACTTCTAGACCGTACCGCACTGGCAAATCGACTAGAGGATTGTAACTGGCTTGGAATTTGAAAATGAAAGCTTTTGAGAACTCTTTGAAAGAAAAAGTAAGCTTTAGAAGAGAAAAGATTGAAAGTGAATTGGTGATTTGAAATGATCGAAATGCTTCTCTATTTATAGTTTTTCCAAAGACAGAACTCTGACAGAATTTGGGCAGAATTCGGACAGAACTCTTTGTAACAAACCGCAATTTAAGGGAGACCAAGTTCAAAATCCAACGTTCACTAACGTTCCACTTGGCCGAACTCTGGCCGAGTTCTGCTAGGGTTCTGCCAGTTCATTTTTGAGAAAAATCAATTTGGCTTTTTAAAAAGTCCTTCAGAAGCTTTTTGTAAAAATAATGTTTTTAAAAAACATAGGTCATTTGTAAAAGAGATATGTCAGTTTTGAAAAATAATTCCAGACATCCTATTTGCCAGTACGACTTGGTGTACAATGTATTCCTACAATCAATAAAATAAAAAAATTATATTGCTTTAAAGGAAATACATTCTGAATGGCAAACAACTTCAGTCTTGAACAAAGTTGATATCTATCGTTGAGCAGTGTTCAAAACGTCGTAGGTAAACATCTGAATTGACTTGCATTTATATCGAGACAGAGTTTGATCAATTATTAAAATCAGGTTTGACCCTGAGAAATGGGCCAACAATCTCCCCCATTTTGGTAATTGACAAACCTTGCCGATATAACATCTAAGTTTGGATCAATTCAAAAATTTATCAAAAAAATTGTTCATAACCTGTATTCATGAAGATGTTTGATCTATTTCTCCCCCGTTGTCACTTAGCAAAATAATTGCAAAAGAGAAAGCTCCCCCGCAATAAATGCATAAGTAACACACAGTGAAGAAGCACAATTAAAAATATAAGAATATTTATCACAGGTATGGTATAAACAGTTAAAAAGATATTGTATAAACAACACATGCATGGTATTTGATAATAACTAAAATAAAGAGTGCTGATAATATCTTGGAATGTCGGAGCATTTTCAAGTAAACATAAGACAAAAGTATCAGTCTCAATAATCATAACATCTCAAAACCCATTATGTTTCAATTATTTAACTGCTAGTCGACCGGACATTATATTTAGTGTTTGTTTATGTGCACGCTTTCAAGCTAATCCTAAGTAATCACATTTGTGTGCACCTTAAAGGCACTTCTTCTGTCGGCTTATGGTATTCCAAAACCATATCATTTGACCTAACCGGTTATTCTGATGCTGATTTTGCCGGATGCAAAGTAGATAGAAAAAGCACTAGCGGTACATGTCATTTCCTAGGAAAAACTATAGTCTCTTGGTTTAGTAAGAAGCAAAATTCTGTTGCATTATCAACAACTGAGGCTGAATATATTGCCGCAGGACGTTGTTGTGCACAAATTTTGTGGATGAAACAAACTTTAGAAGAATATGGATTGCATTTTACACACATACCTATTTTCTGTGACAACACTAGTTCTATTAATTTGACTAAGAATCCAGTATGTCACTCTCGTACTAAATATATCGAGATCAGACATCACTTTCTTAGAGATCATCAACAAAATAGAGATATAGACCTTGTATACATAGACACTCAGAATTAATTAGCTGACATACTCACAAAACCTCTAGTGGAAGATCGTTTTAATTATTTACGTCGAGAATTAGGCACTTTAGATGTCAATAATATTAATTAATTTTATTTTATTAATTATTTATTCGATACTCGATAACTGTTTTCGAGACAAGCCTAAAAAGAGTCTGTCTGTCACCACGACAACAGTCGAAGCGAAGCTGTATTTAAGAGTTCTTCGGTGAACCTCCGTTAGTTGGGACAGTACTCCTACAGCCAATCTGAGACAGATGCTGAGTAAAGAATAGTAATTTATAAATAATATTAATTATATTATTTTGAGATTTAAAATTACTAAACTCTGAATTAAATATTTGAAACGAATTAATGAAAAAGATGTGGTCCCATCATTATTATTTTTGATATATATATATATATATATATATATATATATATATATATATATATATATATATATATATATATAGCCAGGCAACCCTTGGCGAATTCGGCCCGAGTTCGGTCCGAATTCGGCCAGAGTTCGGCTGGATATATATATGTACCAGCCAGAATCCGAGGCCCCCATCTTCTTCATTCTTCCAAACATCCTCAAACAGCAGCAGTCGTGCCTCCAAACCCTAGCTCTTCTCCACCCTTGTTCTTCCAATCCGCGTGGAGATCTTCGTCCAAACTTTGGATTCGTACGGAGAATTTTGTCCTCAACAACATATCCAATTCTTGGAAGGTATAATTCCTTCTCTCCTCCACTTTCAAATTCTTAGGGTTTCTAGAATTTTGGAAAAGAATGCCTAAGTTCAATCCCTTCAAGAGGAAGAAGACCAATGCCAGTGAAGAGGCATCGTCTTCGGATCCGCATACGGATTCCCTCTTTTCTTCGGTCCAATCGGATGACGGTGCATCGGACGAGTTTTAATTTAAAACTTCCGACCAAGCTTTATTGTGGTATGCCGATTTCATTATGCGTACTATTTTTACCGATTCACCGATCAAATGGACTGTCTTTCCTGACTATTGCCCTTACTTTGAGGTATTAGGGTTACAACACTTTGTTACCTTATAATTCCCTATTGTTATTAATGCCATTAGATTATTCTATTGTAATTTCGTGTTAGATACTTTTACCGTGAGAACACGTGTCGGAGGGATCGATATCGAATTCACTGATGAAATGTTAGCAGAAATCCTTGGTATTCCAAATGAAGGTGTCCCGCTCGATGACATCACTGATTTTGATTTTTCCGATGGTACGACTCTTGTTAGTTTCAAGAATGAACTTTGTGCGTCCGCACGTGCTCGTCCTCGAAAGTTCAAGGCTAATAACTTGAACTTGTTTAACTACGAATTACATCGCATCATCTATTCCACTTTACTTCCAAAATTCACTTCCAAAGATGATGTCACTGCACTTGAGCTTTCTGCTCTATATCACATTCTTAAGGGGATTCCTTTTTCTGCCCCTAAGACTATCATTAAGATGTTGGGTAGATGTCGTGGAAGAGACCGCAACCTCTCTTATGCGATGATCATCCCACACATCTTTCAGAGATTTGACATTGACCTATCTACTTGTGCTGTTGACCCTGAGCCTAAGTTCCTCAAACTCTCTCGTCGTAGTATTGCCACTGTTCCTCCACCTACTGCACCTGCTCCTCCTACACCTACACCCACAGCACCTGGTCCTCTTCTTTTTACCCTATGACATTTGAGGGTATTCATTAGCACCTATCAGATTTGCAGTTCTTTTATGTTGATACTTCCAGGGAACATGAGTTCCGTGACGTGACTCGGTTCCAGGCTATTGCCAACTCCTTTGCCGATCTGAGATTTGTGCAAAGGGGTCACTTTGCTAGCTCTCTACCTCGAGACCCTTCTGTTTTTGGCTACCGCATTGATGATGAGGCGGTCCACTCTCTGTTCCATCCAGGGAACACTTACGATTGGTATCGTACTACTGGTGCCACTCCTCATACTTCTGGAGCTGGTACTTCTGAAACTGGTCCATCTGGACATGCTGGCGCTGCAGCTGATGACGGTGATGATGAGGATGATGACTTTTGAGATGTTATGATTATTGAGACTGATACTTTTGTCTTATGTTTACTTGAAAATGCTCCGACATTCCAAGATATTATCAGCACTCTTTATTTTAGTTATTATCTAATACCATGCCTGTGTTGTTTATACAATATCTTTTTAATTGTTTATACCATACCTATGATGAATATTCTTATATTTTTAATTGTGTTTCTTCACTGTGTGTTACTTATGCATTTATTGCGGGGGAGATTTCTCTTTTGCAATTATTTTGCTAAGTGACAACGGGGGAGAAATAGATCTAACATCTTCATGAATACAGATTATGAACAATTTTACCTCGATACTTATGTATGTCGACATGTTTGCCTTGTTCATCAATATCAAGCTTGGTTGAAGTCGCCATTGGAGTGCTAAGTGGCTTGACTGCTTCCATGTTGAACTTCTTTAATAGACCCTTTGTGTACTTTGCTTGATTTATGAACGTCCTATTGTTGGTTTGTTTGATTTACAGTCCGAGAAAGAATTTCAGCTCTCCCATCATGCTCATCTCAAACTCATTGTGCTTACACTTTGAAATTTTTTGACAAAGAGATTCATCAGTAGATCCAAAGATAATATCATCTACATAGACTTGAATCAAAATAATATTGTTGTTCAAAGATTATATAAATAAAGTAGTGTCAACCTTTCCCTTTGAAAAACCGTTATCAAGTAAAAAAGAGCTTAGACGATCGTACCAAGCACGAGGGGCTTGGTTCAAACCGTATAAGGTTTTCTTCAACTTGAAAACATATTCAGAAAATTTGAAATTAGTAAAACCAGGAGGTTGAGCTACATAAACTTCTTCTTTTATAAAACCATTTAAAAATGCGCTTTTGACATCCATTTGAAATAACTTAAAATTATGAAACATGCAAATGCACATAACATGCGAATGGATTCTAATCTCGCAACTGGGACATAAGTCTCATCGTAGTCGATACCTTCTTCTTGATTGTATCCTTGAGCTACGAGTCGAGCCTTATTACGAGTCACTAAACCATTCTCGTTCAGTTTATTTCGGAATACCCATCTGGTGCCAATGACCGGATGATCAATGGGCTTGGGAACAAGTTCCCAAACTTGATTCTGTTCGAATTGGTTTAATTCCTCTTGCATAGCATCTAACCAAAAGTCATCAATACACGCTTCATCAATATTTTTGGGTTCAAACTGCGAAGCAAAAGCAACACAAGAAGCTATATCTTTATTAGAGAAACGAGTACTTGCACCCTTGGTAATCTCACCAATTACCAAGTCCTTTGGATGATTAGCCAAGAATCTCATCTCTTTTGGTGTAGTCTCAAGATTGCTAGTTCCGGCTTCTTTGCTTGGAGGTTCATCTGATGCCTGATGTGATGGTTCTGCATCTTTGTGTGAAGGTTTTGCAGTAGCTGTACTTGGTGCAATTATGTCTTCATTGTCATCATCGTCTAAGTATTGATTTAGCTTATCAAACTTGACATTGATAGATTCTTCGATGATCATGGTTCTTTTGTTGAAGACTCTGTATCCTTTGCTCTTTGCTGCATAACCTAAAAATATACCTTCATCGGCCTTTTCATCAAATTTACTTAAATTATCTTTAGTATTAAGAATAAAATATTTACAACCAAAGATCTTGAAATATGAAACATTTGGTGTTCTATCAAACCATAGTTCATAGGGAGTCTTCTTCGATATAAGTCGAATTAGAACCCTATTAAGAATATAGCATGCTGTATTTACAGCTTCAGCCCATAAGTATCTAGGTAGACTAAAATGGTTTAACATTACTCTAGCCATTTCAGATAGAGTTCTGTTCTTACGTTCCACAACTCCATTTTGTTGCGGAGTCCTAGGACAAGAGAATTCATGCAAATAACTGTGTGTGTCACAAAATTGCTTGAATTCTGCATTCTCAAATTTGCTGCCATGATCACTACGAATACGAGTAATCATGAACCCTTTTTCATTCTATACTTTCTTGCAAAAGGTGACGAATTCTAATAATACATCGTTTTTGCGTGCAAGAAAATAAATCCATGTATATCTAGAGAAATCATCTATAATGACAAATGCATATAACTTACCACCTAGACTAGCTATTCTACTTGGTCCAAATAAGTCCATATGCAACAGTTGTAAAGGTCTAGTGGTACTTACAGCGTTCTTGGATTTGAATACAGATTTGGTAGCTTTATTTTTTTCACATTCACTACATACCGTATCCTTCTTGAAAGAAATATCCGGTAAGCTGCGTACCAATTTCTTCGTAGATAATCTTGAAATTGTATCTATGTTTGCATGACCGAGTCTCATATGCCATAGTTGACTCTCAACGCTTTTGGCCATCAAACATCTACCTGCTTTGTTAGCATCTTCCAATAAATAGAAAACATATATATTGTCTTCCCTAATACCTTCAAATATAGTACTACAAGTTGAACTATCAATTATAGTACATTTATCTTTTACAAAGTTAATACCATAACCGTGATCAGCTAAATGGCTTATGCTGAGCAGATTATATTTTAACTCGGTAACTAGACAAACATCTTTAATCACTGGATATGGAGCCTTACCAATGTCACCGATATCGATTATGTACCCTCTTAAATTATTACCGAAGGAGACGTATCCTTCTTTATTCCTCTTCGACAGTGTTGCGAATAATGAAGCGTCACCGGTCATGTGCCGTGAGCAACCGCTGTCGAGGATCCATTTGCTCCTAGCATGTGAAGGATGTCCCACCTACAAAACAATTTACAGATGAAACTTTTGGTACCCATTTCTTGTAGGGTCTTGACTGGTTAGTTTTCGGTATCCATGCATAAACATTTAAATCTACTAGCTTTCTGATTCTACATGCAAAAGATATATGACCAATGAGGCCACAATAATGACATTTAGCATGTTGAGTGTTGAAAGTAGTGTGAGGTGCATGATTGGTAGATTTTCGTTTTCTAGTATAAAAGAATGCATGCCTATTAGTCTTCTTGGACATAGTTTTGGTATGGTTTGTCCTGACAGTGTTAGGCGTGTTCCGATGATTCGGTAATTGACACGTGTTAGAATAGGAAGCAGCAACTTCAGGCCATTTTCCTAAACTAATTTTCAACTTTTTTGGAAGTGTCATACAATCTAGTATAGTCAGATGCGAGTGATTCTAATCTGACCTGTGCACACTGGAGACTCTTTCTCTCCTTAGATAGGTCTTCCTTTAACTGGATAATAGTTTGGTCTTTTTCTTCGGATAGCTTAACAGTCTCATGAAACAACAATTTAATAGAAGAAAGCTCACCAGACTCAGTTGAAGAGTCATTATTTCTAACATGATCTAATTGGTTGGTAAGTCTTCCTATTTTACCTTTGTATTCTTTGAGTACCTTCTTAGAGGTTTCATATTTACTATACAGTTTCCTGTAATCATCTAACAGTTCACTGAAAGCCTCTCCTAGTTGCTCAAAGGTGAAATCATCATAAGGATCAAATAGAGGATTAGTGATTACCTGATCGCAAGCCATCAAGCACACATTTACAGTGTCATCTGATTGTTCATCTTCTGAGTCGCTGGCTTCACTTTCATGTCATATGCTTGTGTTGGCGTACTTTTTTGATGTAGATTTCTTCAGGTAGCCTTTGTCATATTTGCTGCTTTTCTTTGATGATGATGCCGAGGGACAATCTTTCTTCATGTGTCCTTTCTTCTTGCATCCGTAGCAAATATGATCTTCCTCGTTGATGTTGTTGTTGTCTTTGCTGTCTTTTGTTCTCCCGTTAAATCTTATGAACTTCTTGAATTTTCTTACCAGAAGAGCTTGATCTTCAGATTCGGAGTCGCTGTCGTCAGAATCATCTTCGATGGTTCTTCTATGTTGAGCCTTAAGGGCGATCGTCTTCTCTGACTTCTCCTTTGGTGAAGCATCTTCAAAGTCTTGAAGTTCTAACTTGTGAGTGAGTAGCTTACCCATGAGTGTTTCTAGAGACATTATTGAGAGGTCGTTCCCTTCAATGATTGCAGTAGCCTTTGGAATCCAGTTCTTTGTAAGGGCTCGTAAAAGTTTGCAAATCTTCTCATGGTTACTGTAATCCTTGCCTAGTGAAGACAGAGGATTTACAATATCCAAGAATCTTGTAAACATCTGAGTAACTGATTCACTTGGCTTTATTTTGAACGCCTCGTACTCCTGAGTAAGTCTGCTGATCTTTGACTCCTTGACTTGTGTTGTTCCTTCGTGGGTTACTTCGAGAAGTTTCCACACTTACGTTTGATGTTGTGCAAGTAGACACCCTGTTGAATTCAGTTCTGTCTAAAGCACAAAATAAAGCGTTAATAGCACGTGCGTCAAGACTGGCCTTTTTCTTTTCTTCCTCTATATATTTGTCATGGGGTTTTTCAACTAAAATACCATCAACATTAATACGAGGGGGCTTTTTATAGCCATCAATAACTACAGACCATAAGTCAAAATCAAGAGATTTCAGAAAGAAACTCATACGTGTTTTCCAATAAGTGTAGTTTGTGCTGTCAAACAGTGGAGGTCTATTTGTGGCTTGGCCTTCACTTGTGAATTTCACAGTTGCCATGTGTAATGCTGTGATCTATATAAAAATTGAATATAACTACAATTTTACCTAGCTTTACCTGTATAATCTGCTCTGATACCAAATGTAGGAACAATTGGGATCAGAATATAATACCTCTAGATGGAGAGCCTGCTCTGATACCAATTGTAGGAACAAAATCGTAAAGCAGAATGCTCTAAAGGGGGGGTGAATAGAGTAGACAACGGAATATTGCTAATTAAAAATATTGTTAGCAGTTAGATCACAGATATAAGAATAATCACAAAGTAAATTACAGAAATAAAAAGTGATCAGAAGGCAAACGCAAACACCGAGATTTATACTGGTTTTCCTCTTGTGAGGACTAGTCCAGTCGGAAGAACTCTAGCTTCCAGTTGAATCCACTATTGGAAAATCCCGCAAGTTTTTATATGAAGTCCTTGCAACTTCTACAGACGCGAGCTTTGATACGAAGAACTCGACCAACTTCAATTGTGAAGAGTTGTATCTTCTATCAAGCCTCTGATTACAATCGTTCTGAAACTTCTATATCGTACCACACTGGCAAATCGACTAGAGGATTGTAACTGGCTTGGAATTTGAAAATGAAAGCTTTTGAGAACTCTTTAGAAGAAAATGTAAGCTTTAGAAGAGAAGAGATTGAAAGTGAATTGGTGATTTGAAATGATCGAAATGCTTTTATATTTATAGTTTTTCCAAAGACAGAACTCTGACAGAATTCGGGCAGAATTCGGACAGAACTTTTTGTAACAAATCGCAACTGAAGGGAGACCAAGTTCAAAATCCAAAGTTCACTAACGTTCCACTTGGCCGAACTCTGGCCGAGTTCTGCTAGGGTTCTGCCAGTTCATTTTTGAGAAAAATCAATTTGGCTTTTTAAAAAGTCCTTCAGAAGCTTTTTGTAAAAAGGACGTTTTTTAAAAACATAGGTCATTTGTTAAAGAGATAGGTCAGTTTTGAAAAACAATTCCGGACAGCCTATTTGCCAGTACGACTTGGTGTACAATGTATTCCTAGACTCAATAAAATAAAAAATTACATTGCTTTAAAGGAAATACATTCTGAATGGGAAACGACTTTAGTCCTGAACAAAGTTGATATCCATCGTTGAGCACCTCTAGAGGAGGGGTGAATAGAGTGTGTGTGTGTGCAGCAGAAAAATAATCACCAATAAAAAATTAACTATGGCAGAAAATAAAAGACAGTAAATAAATGCAGCAAGAGATAGAGAGATCAAACTCAGTGACACAGCGATGTATACTGGTATCCCTCTGAGAGGACTAATCCAGTCTCGAGTACTCTTGCTCGATGTTAATCCACTGTGGCACAAGCTAAATGAGAGCTTGCAGTCTCTTACAACACCGTGCTTGGTGACAAGTGTACGACCGACTTCACAACACCGTGCTTGGTGACGAGCGCACGACCGGCTCCACAACAGGATAGTTGCTGAACTTGGAACGACCTCTTTACAACCCTTGGACACCAAAAACTCTAAATCAACATAGATATTACTGGCTTTTGGCTAAGAGATGTATAGGTATAATTTGAAAGCTTTAGAACGTTTTGAAAACACTTGAAGAGTAGAGAAGAGAAGATGACGAGTGAATGAGTGATTTGAAATGAAAATTTCTCTTCTATTTATAGGTGTTTTCTGGGACCGAACTCGGACAGAGTTCGGGCAGAGTTCTGATGCAAATATTTCGCATAGAGACGTTGCTCGCAGATTTGGAGGCAACTGAACTTTTGAATATAAACTGACCGAACTCGGGCAGAGTTCGGACCGAACTCGGACTGAACTCGGTTTTGAGTTCTGTCAAGGAATTTTCGAAATATTTGTCAAAGAGCTGTTTTGTTAAAAATAAAACGAGATATTTTGTAAAGATAAAAATGTAAATAGGTAGGCTCTTTAGAAAATTGGACTGGGAAAAACCCAAGCCAGTATTACCGATTTGATTTTACAATATTAATCCTAGACTCAATAAAATTAAAATACAGAATAAACTGTAAAATGACTCAAACGAAAATCTATTGAATCTTTTGCTTGTTGATGCAGTACGACGTCCATTGATATTGATTTCACATATAGCCTGAAATGATTAGCAACAGTTTGTATATTTTTGTGTATTGACTAAAGTGTGTGTTGATTATCAAAATCGGGTGTGACCATGGAATGGGCCAACAATCTCCTCCATTTTGATAATTGACAAACTTTGAGTCTATACCAAAAAATATATCAAAAAAATAGAATAAACATAGAATAAACAAAATACCTGAGATGACTGTTTTTGTTATGTTTTGTTTTGCTTGGTTATGTATAGCTCTTCTCCCCCTTTGTCCATATAAAAATGACTTTGGCTCCCCCGTAAAGTGTGAAGCCAACAATAAAAACAAAAGACAAAGTGAAGCTAAAGAGATACAGGAGCACAACATAAACAAATGAAAAGAAACAGCTGATAATACTAATAAAGTCTCACTAATAATCCAAAGTACAATCAGAAATACTAAAATGTCTAACTATGAAGTTTAGACAAAAAAAAATACATCAAATCAGAAGATCATCATCTAACTACTATCCACTAGCCAATAGCTGAGTCAGCATCACATAGTCAGATTATCACCGCCAGGAGCCTCTGGAGGAAAGTAGGCTGCAGTGGGGTCAAAGTACTGAAAGGATGCCTCGTCTCCGAACCGAGGACCAGGAAAGTCTGGGTGAGGCAGAATGGTGACCGGACGAACTGGATCATGAGATAGACTGTAGTGGAGATCCGCAAGTCCGTTCAGCAACACCTGGGCCTGATAAATGTGGCGAAACTCCGAATCAAGGTAACTCTGATGACGTTGCGCAGAAACAGCAACAAAGTCATCAAAGCGCTGGAAAAATCTTGGATAAAATCCCGGAGCAGGGGCTGGAGCAGGAGCAGCATCATGATAAGGAGCCTCAGCATCTGGGGCAGACTGAGCTCCAGGAGACAGAGGTGGAGCTGGGAATCTACGTGATCTGGTAAGCTCAACTGGAGTGGAGGAGTATGCACAGGTTTGAAGATCAATCTCAAACCGGCGGAAGATAGCGGCCAGGTGCATAGGGTACACCAGATTGCGTCCTGCATTTCTGCAGTTCAGTATCCAGGCCATCATAGTCTTTGGAATAGAGAATGAAATTCCAAAGTGAATGTGGTACAAGGCATAAAGTTCAAGAAAAGTAACTTCATCAATGGATCCTTTCTTAGGAAGGAGTACAGAGAAAATAAGTCGATGAAGTTCATAAAAATTTTGGTTCAAATTTCTAGAGAATACCCTATGAGGAACATGGTTTGGATGACAGATTAGTTCCTTGAAGGAAGCAAGGGAGACATTTGCAGAAAATTGAATATGGTTGATATCTACTAGTGCCTCACCAATATCAGAAATATGGAAGAATTCACTAATATCAGTAGCACTGAACTCTAGTTCTTGCCCAGCAACGCAAGAATAGAAGTTTCCGTTATGTTTTACTTGCAAGTTGCAGTAAAATATTTTGACAACATTGTCATAGATATTTTCTGCTACTTCGAAAAAATCTCGGTAGCCTAAGTGGTCGAAAGTCGGAGCATACTCAGAAAATATAGTAAAATTGACAAAAGCTCCAAAACAGATTTTACGACCAGAAAAAGAGTTAAACCAGAGATCAGAGTACTCTTTGTCAGGAAATAAGGTAGAATCATAGTCCTCTGATCCTAATGGTCGTACTGGACTAAATAAACTAGCTGATGTATAATCAGAAGAAGAGGAACCAGCTTGGGAAGTTGATCCTCGTTGACGCTTAGGAGCCATGAGAAAAGAAGGAGGAAAAAGCGAAGTACCTTTTTGAAAAAGGAGAAAGAACAAGATTGGAACGCCATCTTCGAGAACCCTTGCCAAGATGAAGGAGGAAGAAGTTTTGGAGTGGGAGGAGATGATTCTACGAGATTGTTGGTGAAAGAGATGGGTAAAAGAGTGGTATTTATAAGGGTTAGGGCCGGCTGTTCGGTTCTGGAATTTAATACATCGCCGACCGAACTCGGCCCGAACTCGGCCAGAGTTCGGCCAGAGTTCGGTCACTTGTATTCCCGAGACAATAACAGCAGCTTTGGTAATTGAAAATCAACTTTATGACTTTGACTTCTCAATTTAGTAACAGTATTTATTTTGGGTAAGCTGTAGGGGTACTGTCCCAGCTAACGGAGGTTCACCGGGGAACTCTTAACTACCGCGTCGCTTCGACCGTAGTCGTGGTGGCAGACATACCCTTTTTAGGCTTGTTCTCCAAAATAATTTCTGTTAGATAAATTTAAAAGTTTTAAGTTATAAAATTTATTTTAAATACCGTACTATATTATGAATCTGAAAATTCAAGTATACCGAGCTCTCGCCTCATTATGTTGAACCGATCCTCAGCCAATGGTTTTGTGAATATGTCTGCTAGTTGATGATCTATGTCAATAAATTCTAAGCTAATATCCCCGTGTTGCTGATGAACACGTAAAAAATAATGACGTATCTCTATGTGTTTTGTGCATGAGTGACAGATAGGGTTCTTAGTCAGATTAATGGTGCTAGTGTTGTCACAATAAATAGGAATCTTAGTGTAGTGCATATTATAGTCTTCTAAGGTTTGCTTCATCCATAAAATCTGAGCACAACAACGACCTGCGGCGATATACTCAGCCTCAGTAATTGACAAAGCTACGGAATTTTGTTTCTTGCTAAACCAAGAGACTAAGGCCTTTCCTAGGAAATGACATGTGCCACTGGTAATTTTACGGTCCACTTTGCATCCCGCAAAATCCGCATCCGAATAACCTATCAGGTCAAAGAATTTGGTTTTAGGATACCATAAGCCGACTATAGAAGTTCCTTCAAGGTATCAGAAGATACGCTTAATGGCACTTAGATGCGATTCCTTAGGATTTGCGTGATAACATGCACAGATGCAAACGCTCACTACTAAAATATGATCTATTAGCGACGTAATTTAGCGACGGCGTAAAATTACGTCGCTATATATGGAATTCAGCGACTCCTTTATATAAACATCGCAAAACGTCGCTATTCAGCGACGTTCAGCGACAGGTACAAAATTACGTCGCTGAATAGCGACGTAACGTCGCTGGATTATTAAAATATGTCGCCAGTTTACGACGTTTAGCGACGTCCTCATGTGACGTCGCTAATATTTTTACTTAGGGCACAGCGTTTCGTTTTTCCCACTCACTCGAAATTTCCAATTTTTCCCACTACTCCTTCCCCCCCTCCGGCGATTCCTTCGGCGACCCCTTCCCCACCCCCCCGGCGACTCCCTTCCCCCCCGGCGACTTCCTCCCTCTCCGGCGACCCGTACCCCCCCCGTCGAGCTCCTCCTCCTCGAGCTCAGGTAAACCCTAACCTAACTCCTCCTCCTCCTCCTCCTCTCCCACGGACACACACACACACACGGACACACACGCACACACACACAGAGACACATACACACACACGGACACACACGCACACACACACAGAGACACACACATACACACACACGGATACACGGACACATACACAGATGGACACACACACACACTGGACACACTGTGTCATGTTGTGGTGGACACGAGACACTATGTTGGACACGTACACATAGCCTAGATCCTTTACCAACCATTTATTTTCCATTTTAACATGTTTTTATATATCAATTTCTAAATACCCTATGTTGACTGATACCTTGTTAATTTATTGTATTTTCTAATTTTGAAAACCCAGTTTTGACAACCATTTTAACCTAGTTTAATGCTTTAATTTAGATGTTTAAAACCCTAGTGTAGTGTATCTATATGTGTGCTGACTGACTTTCAAGTTTGGGGTGATTTGGTTAGAGTTTTGGTTCTCGATTTGGGTTTGAGGTGAATGGGTCTGAAATATGTTATAGGAGTATGTAATGTTGTGTGAAATGAACTGATTTCCTTTCTTTTCCTTTCCTATTTGACTGAACACAGTAAATCCCCTTACTATCCAGATTGGACTGACCTTACTATCCAGATGGTATTGTATACATATATACATAACTATATCATGTAACTCATATGTGATATAGGCATATAGCCTATGTTAGAGTGTCTAAATATATGAATGCATGAAAGTTGCCTTGTCTTGTAATATAGGCATATAGTATATACATGCCTATATATATATATTATATGTATATATCTATATAGATATTACTTGTGTGTATGAGATAGCTTGAGTTGACTTTGGTCATTATTGGTACTTGAATTGATCGGAACAAAGACCCCCAATGTCGGTATCGGTCAATATTTGGTATCGGTCGGTATCGGATCGGAACATGCCAAACCGTATCGGTATCGACCGTATCGGATCGGTATCGGCCGATACTTTAAAATTATATGAAATAGTAGTCACCCCCAAGGTTGACTATTTTTACTGAAAGTCAAAGTAGAGTAAACATCTGACCTAGATTGGACTAAGAGTTGACAAAGTCAACTATAGGTCAACCCTTGACCTAGTTTGACCTTGTTTGACTTTGTTTGACTTAGCTTGATCTTGTTTGACTTTGTTGTCTTCATGTTTGTTAAATGACACCCAGATACTAGTTTTAGTTGTTTAAATGACACCCAGATACTAGTTTTAGTTTTAGTTTGCTTTGGTAACTCACTATTGCTCATTACTTGGTACTAGTTTTAGTTGATTGTGTTTTTTTAAGACTAAACAAATGACACCCAGATATTACTTGTGTGTATGAGATAGCTTGAGTTGACTCTGGTCATTATTGGTACTTGAATTATAGGTTAGGCTTGTATAGCCTTGAATGGTGTGTGCTAGCTAGTATTGGAATACCAATAGCGATAAGGTAAAGGGTACCTTGGTAGATCATGACTAGAAATAGAATATTTGACTTAGATTTGACCTTGTTTGACCAAGGTTGACTATTTGACCTAGTTTGACCTTGTTTGACTTTGTTTGACTTAGCTTGACCTTGTTTGACTTAGTACAACCTAGTTTGACCTTGTTTGACCTTGTTTGACTTTGTTTGACTTAGCTTGACCTTGTTTGACTTAGTACAACCTAGTTTGACCTAGATTGCATATCATTGTTATTAGTAACTGTCTGCTACTAATGTGTGTCCCATAATAAGACATAATATACAAATTTGTGCCTGTTGGATAATGTGTGTCATCTTTGCAGAATTATTTCCAAATGGATATGAATTACTACTTGCGAAATCGTTCATGGATGTACAATCGTCGTGCTGATGATATGTGTGGTGTGCGGGATGAATACATAGCGGGAGTAGAGCAGTTCCAGCAGTTTGCTAAGGCGTTCCCTCAGTACATGGACGGCACCAAAATTAAGTGTCCGTGTGTAAAATGTCATAACGTGAAATATTATCCAGAAGTGGAAGTGACATATCATTTGTACTCGAGGGGTTTCACGCCTAATTACTATCAGTGGACCGCACATAGAGAACTTGTGTCTTTAGCATCAGAGCCGGAGCCTTATGTTTAGCCGTATATGCATGCGGACCTAATTTTGTTTCAGATAATCATGCATACGACGACGGGTGCGTGAACATGGTTTTCGACGCTGCGGGGCCTAGTTTCGTTCATGATGCACCTGAGGAGGCACCGAACGCCGATGCTGCACAGTTCATAGAGTTGTTGGAGAATGCAAGGACTCCATTGTATCCTGGTTGTGAGGATCATTCACCGTTGGAGGTGGTTACAAGACTGTTGAGCATTAAGTCAGATTTTAACATGTCGCAAGAATGCTACAACCGAGTGTTGGAGTTGATTATAGAGATCTTGCCGGCGGGTGCTAAGTTTCCTAAAGACTTCTACCGGTCTAAGAGGATGGTGAGATCGCTCTGGATGGGATACGAGAAAATTGATTCCTGTCGCAATGGGTGCATGCTGTACTACAAAGACGACAAGGACGCAGATATGTGCAGATTTTGTGGTGCTGATCGCTATAAGACAACTAGTACAGGAAGGTCTACCGGTGCAAGAAGATTGACCGATTCAATGTACTACTTGCCTTTAACGCCGCGGTTGCAAATATTATTTATGGTGAAAGAGACGGCCGAAAATATGAGTTGGCACATGCGAGAACAGATTGAAGGAGTGTTGGATCATCCATCCGATGGAGAAGCGTGGAAGCACTTTGATCGAGTGTATCCAGATTTTGCTTCAGATCCGCGAAATGTCAGGTTGGGACTATCTTCTGACGGTTTTACTCCTTTTGGTCTTTCGGGATCCCAGTATTCGTGTTGGCCTGTGATTGTCACTCCGTATAACCTACCGCCTTGGATGTGCATGAAGACTCAGTACATGTTTCTAACCGTTATAATTCCTGGTCCGAACAATCCCAAGAGGAACATTGACGTGTACTTACAGCCTTTGATAGATGAGTTGAATCAGTTATGGGAAGTAGGCGCTAACACGTACGATGTTTCCAGGAAGCAGAATTTTCAGATGAAGGCAACCCTTATGTGGACCATCAACGACTTTTCGGCCTATAGAATGTTATCTGGATGGAGCACTCATGGCCGTCTCTCATGTCCGTATTGCATGGACCGTAGTAAGGCTTTTCGCTTGAAACATGGCAGAAAATCGTGCTTCTTTGATTATCATCGGCAATTTCTGCCAAAAGATCATCCGTTCAGAAGGAACATGAATGCTTTCCGTGCTGGCGTTGTAGAGAAGGGTGATCCACCGCCAAGGTGGTGCGGAGACACGATATGGGAGGAGGTTAAAGATTTTCCAAGTGCTATCGAAGATCCTACAACTGGGTACAAGTGCGATGGATTTGGTAGAGTTCATAACTGGACAAAGAGGAGCATATTCTGGGATCTGCCATACTGGAGTACCAATCTGATCAGACATAATCTTGATGTCATGCATATTGAGGAGAATGTGTTTGATAACATAATTAATACTGTGATGGACGTAAAGGGAAAAACGAAAGACAATCCCAAGGCCAGGTTGGACTTAGAAGAAATATGCAAACGCCCTGCGTTGCATTTGATACAGCAGAATGGAAAACAGTTCCTGCCGAAGTCAATTTTCTCGCTGGACAAAGAGGATAAAGTGAGACTTTGTCGGTGGATCCAGGGCCTAAAATTTCCAGACGGATATGTGTCAAATCTGAGAAGATGTGTCGATCCGAAGGAAAATAAATTGACGGGTATGAAGAGCCACGATTGTCACGTATTCATGGAGAGGTTAATTCCGATTGCATTTCGGGAATTCTTACCGCAGGCAGTTTGGGATCCATTGACGGAGCTTAGCATATTCTTCAGGGATCTTTGTTCTAAAAAATTGCTCGTTGATCGTCTAGAAAAGCAAGAGAAGGACATTGCGGTAATACTATGCAAGCTAGAGAGGGTGTTTCCTCCTGGATTCTTCGATTCTATGGAGCATTTGCCGATTCATCTATCCTATGAGGCACGTGTTGGTGGACCCATCGAATATCGATGGATGTACCCGTTCGAGCGATATTTGAATCACCTAAAAAGAAAGGTGAAAAATAAGGCACGGGTCGAGGGTTCTATTTGTGAAGCCTATGTTCTCGAGGAGATTACAAACTTTTGTTCGATATATTTCAAGCCTCATGTTGCAACTAATAGAACGAGAGCTTCCAGAAACGACGAGGGAGATCATGAAAGTAATGATATAATACTGAAGGTATTCAATGCTCCAGGAAAGCCATCGGGTAAGATGAAAAAGAGATATCTGAACGATGATGAGCTAAGGGCTGCTCAGGTGTATGTATTACTCAACTGCGACGAGGAGGAAGTAGAGAAACTGGAGGGATAAGTAATTAATACGTCTATATTATTTTAATAGTGTTAATTATTATACTATTACATTAATTGAACGATGTTGTTTTCAGCATATTTAATGATGATGTGAGGTCGGGTAGGCCACACATAACAGAAGAAGAACTAGAACAAGAAATGAGGCGTTATTTTCCATCATGGTTGAGTGCATATGTAAGACTTGAGAACTCTGTAATTACCTTTTTGTATATGCACTTGATTGAGAATGAGCTTAATTGCTTCTTTCGTGGTATTTAGGTCGATCGTCCATACGCAAGACTTGAGAATGAGTCTATTAGAACGCTAGCCAAGGGACCAATTTATGCTACAAAAATATGGCCAAGCTACTGTGTTAATGAGTTTAGGTTCAAGTCAACAACTTGCCCGATCAGAGACAACTTTGTGGATCTCGATTCCACAAAAAACAGCTGTTTGTGTATCAGATCTTCGAACTACAAAGATGTTGATGCGGGCAACGATTTCTATGACGTGTTACGGGAGATCGTGGAGCTGACATATAGTTATAGAATAGAGCCTGCTAAGATTGTGTTATTCAGGTGTGATTGGTTCGATCCGATTGAAGGTCAAGGTTGGAAAGTAGATAAGCACGGTCTTGTTGATATAAACTATCGGCGTCGATATCAAGCCTATGAACCATTTGTCCTATCAAGTCAGGCTCAGCTCGTGTACTTCACAAGTTATCCTAAACGGGGAACAACAAGGTCGGACTGGTGGGCAGTATGCAAGACCAAAGCTAGAAATACCTTTGAGGTTGACGATATAGCTTATCAACAGGATGAACTACCTCTTGTAACAAATATTATAGAAGTGGACACGACGAAAGTTCCCTATTACACATCTAATTGTGTAGAAGAAGTAGAATTATCTGAAGAGGAAGATGCAGATGAAAGTGAAGATGTAGAGGAGGAAAAAGAAGAAGAAGAAGAAGAAGTAGAAGAAGTAGATGAGCTAAACGAACTAGATGAATTTTCAGAAGAGGATTAAATCTGTACATTTGTTTTATCATCATATTTGACACTTTAGTGACACGTCTATCATATAAATCTGTGACACTTCAGTGACACTTTATTGACACTTTTATTGACACTTCAGTAACACTTTTTGACTATGATATTTTTCAAAAATCTGTGATGTCTATCATATAAATATGTTTTTTTGTTTTATTGTCATATATTTTATTGTCAGGTATGACTAGACCATCTGGACGACGCGGAGGATTATATATTAGGCAGTCCCGTCAGCCTCGGGCTGGAGATGGAGAGGGCAGTTCCGTACCCTCATCCTCATCTCCGAGTACGCCAGTGTACCGTTCTGTTCCTGGTCCATTACCGGGACAGGGCAGTTCTAGCAGGTTGGCGACTCCTCCCTCGCCGTCCAGCCTTCCTGATCCCGCGTCCAGCATCCCTGATCCCCCGTCCAGCATTCCTACTGTCGACGGCTCTATGGAGGGAGCCCACGCCGATCATATGGAGGACGGCGATCAGACTGATCCTGCCCAGGCAGGAGGTGAGAGCGACCCTCCATGCGCTCCCCCGGGCGAGACGCGTATAGAGATTTGGACGGACGGGCCTATGAAGTAAGTTAATTAATTATTATATATTTCTCAAATGATTATATGTACATATATATTCATGAAAAATTATTATTGTATAGATATCGGCCTTCTGCAGTACAGAGACAGCTGGGGACATTTGTGAGGCAGAACTATGGTGGGCCTTGGCTCAACTACTCAGATGCTCCCGCAGATAGGAAGGCCTTTTGGTTCGCCCACTTCAAGGTAAAAAAATTGTTTATTTTTAAATTTTAATAATTATTTGTGTATATTATACAACTTTTGTATTTTACTTCTTGTAGAGGACCTATTTCTATCCACCACACCGGGCGACGAGGATCGAGGGCCAATTTTCTGCCGTCATAGCCAAGCTCATCCGTGATGCGATCGACGACCAGAAGCATCGTGATCGCTCCGAACAGCCGATCCAGGGTTGGATTATGCCAGAGCAGTGGACTGCGATGAAGGCTAGATTCAGCGAGCCCAAGTACCAGGAGCGGTCTGAGAAGGCCAAGGTGGCGCGGTCGAGCGCCGATAAGTGGTGTGGTGGCTCCATTCCGATGACGGAGCATTTTCGTCGTCTGGTACGTTTCCTATGACGGACATTAATTTATATATAGTTCGATATAATGTTTAATACTAATAATAGATAATATATTTTAACAGGTAAAGAAGGGTGAGGACCCGAACATGGTGACCGTCTTCCTGGTCACCCATCAGAGGGCTGGGGACTTCATTGACGAGAGGGCGACGCAGGCATATGTACGTTCTATTCTTTATATTAACTGACTATAATTTAGAAAATAGGAAAATAGATATCAATATAGACTTTAGTAAACACTTACACGTTAGCAAACATGTTCTAGGCCGAGTTTGTTCGGCTATAGAAGGAGGCGGCTGATGCTGCTGCTGCTGCTAGTACGCAAGCAGAGGGAGGGGCTGGTACTTCCTCCCAGCCGCCTGCAGAGCCATCGCCGGACGAGCTCTGGATGACCGCCGTTGGCGGTCTTCAGAAGGGTACGTACTACGGTACGGGATCCTACGGTGCGTATTTGGCTTCGGAGTCATGCCGGGCCCCCTCTGTCAGTACGCAGTCTCCGGCTACGCAGGCGTCGTCACGAGCTGAGGATGTTCGTCGTCAGATCGAGGAGCTGCGTCGCGAGTTGCAGCAGCAGATTTCTGATGCTGTCGAGCGACGATCCGACCCTCCGATCGTCACCGGACGATTTGATGCGGTCGAGCGCAGTATACAGGAGCTGATGAGTCTGCATCAGGCTGCAGCTGCCAACTTGCAGACGCTCACCGAGTCTACACAGCGCACAGAGCGTAGACAGGTCGAGCTGGAGGGATCGCAGAGGAGCATATCTGTCTCACTCGCTCAGTATACTGAGAAGGTGGTGAGTGCCCTTGCTGCACATGGTGAGCGACTGCGAGAGCTGGAGCAGGTACGTCCTTCCGGTCCATCGACGGCGCCGACTCCAGATACTGCACTGCCTCCGGCGCCGACTCCAGACATTGTACTGCCTCCTACTGCCCCTTCGGTACAGCTCACCCAGGAGCAGTATGACTACATTCTATCACAGTTGCGCGGCAGGGGACCGCAGTGATTTTATTGGTTTTTTTATGACTTGTATGTATTGGCCCTATGGACAAATTGTTTATTCATACACTGTTGTTTATACACTTGGTGGGAGACTTTTTATCATCTTTCATTTTTATTTGACTCTATTGGATGTTTGTGAGGATGTGTGTCTGTGATATTTACTTTGCACTGCCTCCTATTTTTATTGTGATATTTACTTTGTGATATCTGCGACGGGATGACAAATATACCTACGTTGGGTTATAAGCGATGATCTGATATACAAAGGAGGTGCTGCCGAAATTTTAAAAAAATATATTGTGTATTTTTGTTATGATGTGTGTCTGTGTTTACAGTGAATGTGAAATGCAGTGTTCGGAACCATCGACAGTTTCGATTACTGTTCTATGTTTTATCTTGGATAGAAATAGCAACAGTTCAGGGTGCACTTCTGAGAGCTTCATTTTCACGTCCTTCACTTTCTCGGACGTCGTAAAGGTTCCCGAGAAGGTGAAGGACGTGAAGAGGAAGCTCTGAGAAGTGCACCCTGAACTGTTGCTCTTTCTATCCAAGATAAAACATAGAACAGTAAGCGAAACTGTCGATGGTTCGAACACTGCACTTCACACACACTGTAAACACAGACAAACAACATGACAAAAATATCAATTATATTTTTTTAATTTTTTTTAATACTAGCGACGGATAGCGACGTTCTTCGACGTACCGCGACGGCACATAGACGTCGCTATACGTCGCTAACTAGCGATGTTACGTCGCTCGACGTCGCTACTATACGTCGCTACGTTGCCCACGTGGCCACGTGGATGCCATGCCTCGTCATTATTTATAAACTTTTGAAGCGTCGCTAGTGGTCGCTTTACATCGCAATGTTGGCGACGTACTGATACGTCGCTCTCTGTCGCTAATTTTGCGACGTCTACCGACAATGGACGTCGCGTCGCAAATAGCGACGTTCGGCGACGAAAGTATCATCTGCGACTTGCCTATAAGCGACGTAAGTTTTTCGTCGCTAAATACGTCGCAAATCATTGTTAGCGACGTATTTGCTGTATTTAGCGACGTCTCCTGACGTCGCTAATCTGGGTTATTTTAGTAGTGGCTAAACATAATATCAGGACGACTAGCAGTTAAATATAATAAACTACCAATCATACTTCGATACTTACGCTGGTCGACAGGTTTGCCACTTTCATCAGAATCAAGCTTTGTAGATGTAGCCATAGGAGTCCCGATTGGCTTTACGTTTTTGAAGTCGTACTTTTTTAGTATGTCCTTCGTGTACTTAGCTTGGTTGATGAATGTTCCTTTTGAGTATTGTTTGATCTGAAGTCCTAGGAAGAAGTTTAGCTCTCCCATCATACTCATCTCTAATTCACTCTGCATACACTTAGCAAAATCTTGACAAAGTTTTTCGTTAGTAGAACTGAATATTATGTCATCTACATAAATTTGCACAAGGAGAATATCATCATTCAAAGATTTGATAAATAAGGTAGTATCAACTTTTTCTTTTGAAAAACCATTATCAAGTAAGAAGTCACTTAGGCGTTCATACCAAGTACGAGGTGCTTGTTTGAGTCCATATAGTGTTTTCTTAAGCTTGAAGATGTGATCAGGTTTTTGAAAATCTTCAAAACCAGGGGGTGTTTCACAAAAACTTCTTCTTTTAAAAAACCGTTTAAAAATGTACTTTTCACGTCCATTTGAAATAATTTAAAATCATTAAAGCATACAAATGCACAAAATATGCGGATGGCTTCTAATCTAGCAACAGGAGCATAAGTCTCATCATAATCAATTCCTTCTTCTTGATTATAACCTTGTGCTACTAGACGTGCTTTGTTGCGTAGAACTTGTCCATCTTTACTGAGTTTATTTTGGAACACCCATTTGGTACCAATTATCGATTGACTAATAGGTTTAGGAACGAGTTCCCAAACTTGGTTTCTCTCAAATTGATTTAGTTCCTCTTGTATGGCATGAATCCAAAACTCATCTGAAAAAGCATCATCTATATTCTTAGGTTCTATTTGAGAAATAAATGCTACATTTGCTGCTATTTCAGAATCTTTAAGAGAGGAACGTGTATTTACACCTTTAGATACATCACCTATAATGAGTGTTTCTGGATGATCTGGCAAAAATTTTAATGAATCAAACTTTTGGGTCAGATCTTCCACAGAACTCTTCTCAGTCTTTGCATGTGTATCTTCATCATCACTGTCACTAGATCTGTTACTATTCAGCTCATCAAAAGTAACATTAATAGATTCTTCATCATTCATAGATCTTTTATTAAAAATCCTATATCCCTTAATCTTAGCAGCATCTCCGAGAAATATCCCTTCATCTGCTTTAGAGTCGAACTTTCCCAAGTTATCCTTAGTGTTCAGGATAAAACAGCGACATCCAAAAACTTTAAAATAAGAAATGTTTGGAATCCTTCCAAACCAAAGCTCATATGGTGTTTTCTTCGAGATTGGTCGAATTAACACCCTATTCAAAACATGACAAGCTGTACTAACACTTCTGCCTAAAAATACTTAGGAAGATTATGCTGATTCAGCATGACTCTAGCCATTTCGCTTAGAGTACGATTCTTCCGCTCCATAACACCATTCTGTTGGGGAGTTCTAGGACAAAAAAATTCATGGTAATATCCACTATCATCATAAAATTTTTGAAATCAGAATTTATGAATTCACCACCATGATCACTTTGGATACGAGTAATCATGAAGCCTTTTTTGTTTTGTACCTTTTTGCAAAATATTTGAAATTCAAAAATAGCATCACTTTTGTTTGATAAAAAGTAAACCCAAGTAAATCGAGAGAAATCATCAACAATAACAAAAGCGTAGAGCTTACCGCCAAGACTAGCGACTCTACTAGGTCCAAATAAATCCATATGAATTAACTGTAAAGGTCTAGAAGTACTTACAGCGTTGATAGATTTAAAAGTGGATCTATGTGCTTTGTTCTTTTCACAGTCAGCACATACCATATCTCTCTTGAATGGAATTTCAGGGAGTCCTTTTACCAACTTTTTAGTACTGAGTCGTGAGATAGTATCCATATTTGCATGGCCTAGTCTTATGTGCCATAGCCAGCTTTCATCTAGATTAGCTACTAGGCATCTACCTGCATTATTAGTATTCTCCAAAAAGAAAACATAAATATTGTCTTCTCTAATCCCTTTATATACGGGATCACGAGATGACATATCATATATGGTACATTTATCTTTCACAAAATTGATACCATAACCGTTATCAGCCAAATGACTTATGCTCAGTAGGTTATGTTTCAATTCTGTTACTAGACAAACATCTTTTATTACTGGATAAGGAGAAATACCTACAGTACCATTACCAATAATATCACCTCTCAAATTATTTCCGAAGGAGACATATCCTTCTTTCTTCATCGATAGCGTAGCGAACAAAGATGCATCACCGGTCATGTGTCGCGAACATCCGCTATCGAGGATCCATTTGCTTTTAGCATGAGAGGGTTGAGGGTCCACCTACAAGACAAGTAGATGAATCCTTTGGTACCCATTTACTGAAGGGTCCATTCTGATTAGTTTTAGGTCTCCAGAATAAAGTGTGATTGTCAACAAGCTTCCTTGCCAAACAATACTGTGATATGTGTCCATGCGTGCCACAATAAGTACAAGTAAGTTTAGAATCAGATGTGGTCAAAACTGTGTTTACATGCTTGTTTGGTTTCTTGGAGAACCTATAAGTGAAAGCATGATGATAATCGTGTTTCTTCTGTGCTTTCTTATTTTTAGTCCTTTTAGGTGTATGTTTAGCATTAGGACTAAACTTAGGCTATGTCACAGGTATTGCCTGTTTGCCTAACTTGATTTCTAACTTTTTAGCAACCGCAATAGACTCTTCATATCTAGCAGTCATATCTGAGAGTCTTTGTTCTGTAACCAAGTGCTTCTTCTTCTCTATGTCATACAATTCTTGCATCTTGACATAGTCTCTTTCTTTCTTTTCGATCTTGAGGATAGCCTCATGATAGTCTACCTTGAGTTTGGCTATCTCTTCCGTGTTACCGGTAGTAGACGTCTTTTTAATATCTTCAATAAGATTGGACAGTCTAGCTATTTCGGTTGTGTATGCCTTAATCTCTTTTCGAGATTGCTTATTCTTGTCAAGCACAGTTTTGTGATCTTTAAGTAATTCGCTAAAGTCATTTTCTAATTCATCGAAAGTAAAATCATCATATAGAGGATTTGAGGATACCTTATCAAATGCTATAAGACAGACATTGGCATTGCCGCAGGGTCTGTCTTCTTTTCTGTATCACTGGCATCACTTTCATGTCAGATACTTGTGTTGGCATACTTTCGACCAGATGTTGCTTTTCTGCTTGAACTTGATCTGTCATATGGACCGCTTTTTTTTTGAAGTTGGACAGTCCTTCTTCATGTGCCCCGTCTTCTTGCATCCAAAGCAAATGGTTTCATCTTCATTGCTTTCTTGGACGTCTCTCTTCCTTCTGCTTGATTTCTCAAACTTTAGGAATTTTCTGATGTTCTTCACAAGTAGGGCTTGTTCATCACCACTTGATGATTCTTCATCAGAGTCATTGCATGTTGATTTTCTTGCTTGAGCTTTGAAGGCAATAGATTTTTCTTTTGGTGTTGCTTCTTCAAACTCTTGTAAATCAAGTTCATGGGTCATGAGCTTGCCCATCAGTGTTTCCAAGGACATAGTGGTGAGATCTTTTCCTTCAATAATTGCTGTGGCTTTTGGATTCCAGTTCTTGGTTAGAGCCCACAACACTTTTCTGATCTTCTCATGATTGCTGTAATCCTTACCAAGATATTGCAGAGGATTAGTTATATCAATGAAACGTGTAAACATCTGTGTAATTGACTCACCGGGTTTCATCTTGAAAGATTCATATTCTTGTGTTAGTCTACTAATTTTGCATTCCTTCACTTGGGAAGTACCTTCATGAGTTACCTCAAGAAGTTTCCAAATTTCGTGAGGCATTTTACAGGTTGAAACTCTGTTGAACTCCGTTTTGTCAATTGCACATAATAGTGCATTGATGGCACGAGCATCTAGACTAGCCTTAGCTTTTTCAGCTTCAGTGTATTTGTCATGAGGCTTGTCTACAAGCTGGCATTCAACCACCGTGGGTGCTGGTTTCTTATAACCATCAATGACTATAGACCAAAGATCAAAGTCAAGAGATTTTAAGAAGAAAGTCATCCGTGTTTTCCAATAGGTATAATTAGTACCATCAAAAAGTGGGGGCCTATTTGTGGATTGCCTTTCACCGTTGAATATTGATTTCACGGCTGTCGTATATATACTCTCTGAGGTTTGTTATATAAGAATATAACCTGCTCTGATACCAATTGTAGGACCGTTGAGCACCTCTAGAGCGGGGGGTGAATAGAGTGTGTGTGTGCAGCGGAAAAATAATCACCAATGAAAAATTAACTATGGCAGAAAATAAGAGACAGTAAATAAATGCAGCAAGTGATAGAGAGATCAAACTCAGTGACACAGCGATGTATACTGGTATCCCTCTGAGAGGACTAATCCAGTCTCGAGTACTCTTGCTCGATGTTAATCCACTATGGCACAAGCTAAATGAGAGCTTGCAGTCTCTTACAACACCGTGCTTGGTGACAAGTGCACGACCGACTTCACAACACCGTGCTTGGTGACGAGCGTACGACCGACTCCACAACAGGATAGTTGCTGAACTTGGAACGACCTCTTTACAGCTCTTGGACACCAAAAACTCTAAATTAACATAGATATTACTGGCTTTTGGCTAAGAGATGTATAGGTATAATTTGAAAGCTTTAGAACATTTTGAAAACACTTGAAGAGTAGAGAAGAGAAGATGACGAGTGAATGAGTGATTTGAAATGAAAATTTCTCTTCTATTTATAGGTATTTTCTGGGACCGAACTCGGACAGAGTTCTAATGCAAATATTTCGCATAGAGACGTTGCTCGCAGATTTGGAGGCAACTGAACTTTTGAATTTAAACTGACCGAACTCAGGCAGAGTTCGGACCGAACTCGGTTTTGAGTTCTGTCAAGGAATTTTCGAAATATTTGTCAAAGAGCTGTTTTGTTAAAAATAAAACGAGATATTTTGTAAAGATAAAAAATATAAATAGGTAGGCTCTTTAGAAAATTGGACTGGGATAAACCTAAGCCAGTATTACCTATTTGATTTTACAATATTAATCCTAGACTCAATAAAATTAAAATACAGAATAAACTGTAAAATGACTCAAACGAAAATCTATTGAATCTTTTGCTTGTTGATGCAGTACAACGTCCATTGATATTGATTTCACATATAGCCTGAAATGATTAGCAGCAGTTTGTATATTTTTGTGTATTGACTAAAGTGTGTGTTGATTATCAAAATCGGGTGTGACCATGGAATGGGTCAACAGGAAGGCTATACGATCGTGGCGGGAATCGTCCTTTGATGTGAGTAGTGTTGAACCCTTCAAAGATCCTTTAGCTTCACGCTTAAAATAAGGATGAGTATGCTATGTTTCTTGTTGAGTTGCTCAATCACACCTTGCATGGAATTCGGAAAGATAATAAAATATAATAATCAGCTGAATATAAACTGTTGTTGCTAGATAAATTTTATGCTTGTTACGATGTTGCGATGAATTATATGACAGGTGAAGGCAAAGTCCCAAATACTTGGGCGGTGAGTATATCGAGCTTTTGCTCGATGAATAGATGGTAAAACAGATGTTAAGACCCAAGAACTGAGTAGTGAGTATGCTTGAATTGCATTCGAATGAATGCATGCTAAAACAGATGCTAAGTCCCAGAAATTGGGCGGTGAGTACATTGAGTTTGGCTGGAAAGATGTATAGTATCAAAGATGTGAGGAAGGACTTAGGTAATCACATTCTATTATCATGTGCCGATGTAGAATGTAGATTTCACTAAGACCCTAGATTGGACAGATGATAATGTGAGCGTTGGCTCAAGGCAAGATGGCAAGATGATAATACGGATGAGAATGATGGCTTATTTCTTAGTTTTCCTTACCATGCATTATATGTTCTCTTTATAGATAAGTTTCATATAGTTGCACGGTCATGGACAACTTGTCGACAAGGTGGTTCCTCGAACGGTATTCCTGGACCTTGAAAACCGGTTCGTCCTGGGGGGAACCAATGCTGAAGTAGTAGCAGTGCTGAAGTAGTAGCACGGTATACGGGACCTTCAGTGGGGCTAGCTATCCGCACTGTAAGGGGCGCCGTATACCTGTAAGTCGGTCCAAGATGGCATGTCGCCAATGACCTTCATATAGATAGGTCCAGTGCTAATGATGTCTTATACAGGCAGAGTAAGTTATTACTCAAATACAAGGAAGGATGTCGGCTGTTGGTAGAATCACCTGAACGGTGATAATTATATTAAATCATGATATTATTTCTAACAATGTCTTGTGCAGGCAGAGTAAGTATTATAAATGTATAGGGATAGCTACATGACCGTGGGTAAGAATCACCAAAGGGTGATAACTGCATGCTTTAAATTATGTTGGCTATGAGATTGCATGCTTTATATTCTTGTCGGCTATAAACATGAAACTGACCCTAAGGCAACAAGAAAGATCACTGTCAATAATGTTCTATAACATGATTACTTAGTGTTGTCTTCTTAGGTGAGTTGGTCCAGCACCGCTCGCCAGTACATTGATGATGTACTGACCCACGTTGTGGGCAATGTTACAGGTGTTTGCTTATGGGGAAATCGTTTGATCAGTATTTGGCATAGATGATTCGGATGGGTGTGCAGAAGCTCTTCTTTTAAGATGATGTCTTCTGCTATACGGGACATAATGTATTGAACAGTATAACTCAGTTGTACCAGTGAGATTGTAGCTGAATTGGCAAGTTCATTATAAAAGAAGTCGGTATATTCAGTTGTAGCCTAAAGGGCAAGTGTATACATTCAGTTGGTTATTCAAGAGTCTTGTAATCAGTTGTAAATTCTGTATTCCGCTGCAAGTCTTGTAATCCATTATAATTATCAATAAAGAGATATATTTCTTCATATCTTGTGTGACTTCAATTTATCTGCTTGGTTTTGCTGCTTTATCGATGCTTTTTGAGAAATACCAGGAACTGTAATGGTTTTGCCCTGTACAAGTAAAATCTAGACTTGTCACGCCCAGTGGCTAGTTTTCGATCCTCCGGGATCGGGGCGTGACAAAATGCAAATGAAGAAGGAAAGAAGAAGAAGTTCTGGTTTGCGGCTGACTTCGTCGAGCCCTCTTCGAACAACGAGGAGTACCTGTGGAACTAAACCTCTTATAGATTCTTTACTAGTCTCGAAATTTATAACGAGGAGTACCTCTTCAAATTGTTAATCATGATAACCTTTCATGATTATCCTTCAAACGGCTAGTAGATTCTTTGCTAGTCTCAAAATTTATTTGTCTTTCTATCTTCCTCACTTTTTGTACTTTCTCTAGCTATATATGCAATAGTTTTCTTGTTTCAACTATTATTTATTCTGAAATACATAGAATAATTTTCTTATTTTATTTTGTAGTACTGGAGAAAGATGTCTACTCGTATGAGACATGTAGAAGACGTAGAAGATTGGATACCAGCTCCAAATGAAACCTTCATTCCGCATATGATGCGCAGGTTTGAAGAACAACTGTCGATGATTTCAGCTCAACTTGTTTTGATCAATTCTAAGCTTGGTTCAATCGAAATTGAACAAATGAATATATCTCGGCATTTGGATAAGATGGAAGAATCTTCAGCTTTGAAGAAGGCATATTCATCTGGAGTATTTAATAATGTGGATGAGGTTTTCGTTGAATCTTCCGGTGAAGAGGACGTGCTGCTAAAGAATCATAATAAAGCAATGGACCAAATTCTCGTATTGTGTCATACAGAAGAAACTGACTTTAGCAGTTCTTCGAAAAGAATACGTGAAAATTTAGATCCGGTCACACCTTTGAAAAGTTTAACAAGAATTTCAACCTCGAAGCTTAGCCAGTGTACTAGTATTTCTTCGAGTTTTTACGACTATATTTTTGCGGATGATAGACCTGGCGAGTAAGTAATATAAGTTTTCATTTAATTTTAACAATTTTTTCTCCTAATTTATTCGTTTTTTTCTTAGTAAAATAATATCATCTTGCAACAAAATCTATGTGTCTCAGGATGAGATGAAATCCTTAGCTCCAGAAAGGAGAATTAAAGATGTGGTATGTATAGATAGTATATTTCTTCTTAGATGCCATCTATGTTTACTTCGATTCCATCGCTGACATTTTTAATGAGATATTCAGATTGTAACCCTTGTCTCTGCTCTTCTTACCGTGGAGGAACGAAAAAGAACTTTCAATAAAGCTAATGTATGGTATTTACCAATAAGGTTAACGGTGAGTGAGCATTTTATTCTTCAATGATTATGCATTAACAATTTTCTTGTTTATTTGTCCTTCGTAATGTATTAATTGATGTGTCTGTAGAGAGCAAGGTTGCCTCCATCTGACAAACAACTTCATGAAATATGGAAGAAGTACAAATATTTCCAGGATTATATGGGATCTTTGAGCATTTGTAACGAGGTATTAATGTATTTCTGTTTAAATATTAATCCTAATTTTCTAAAAATTTACTAATTTGTTTTACCTAATTAATCCTGATTCAGATATACATACCCATTTTTTTGTCATGAAACTATACTCTTGCAAGAGTTATGGTTAAAATAAGGACTGTTGAAATTTAGGACACACTTGCTGTCACGACCCGCACCCTGAAGAGGGGCACGAGCACGTGGTTACGTCCAGCCTACGCCGCAGAATCGGTGGTAGAACGCTGTATATAGGGTCTGTAAATACTACGACTAAACAGATAAATGTACCTGTACAGTATATACACTCCGAACGGAGGAATAAAGCAATACTGTCTCAATCACATAATCAAAACTAAGGTAGAAAGCATGGAAAAGAGATATGATAGAAATAAACAGGAAACGAGTCCAAGATGTCCACAAGTCACAGCTAATCACAAATCCAGAGTCTCAGAAATATAATATAAGTATAAGATACTACAACTGAAATAAACTGCTGGCTCACAGGCCAGGCAAACCTAACTAATACTAGGCTACTCCGGGTGGGCGAAGTCAAGAGGCTCTACCACTAAGCCCCTGTCTAGGTCAAGTCCATCAGACTCTATCCCGTAGTAAGTCGGGCAATCATCCTCTAAATCATCTGTAAAATTTGTCAACGGTATCCTGTCAGGAAAATGAGCAAGTACAAACACCAACAGCAGTTCCATGTGAATTGAGAAATACTATAAGAGACAGTAATAATGAAATACAAGACAAAGAATATAGACGACTTGGGAACCATTCGAAAGCCGAGTTACAACCCTTAAACCAAACAAGGACCGGGATTGTAACCCTTCTTCCGAACAGAACCTAGTCCCATAACCAAGGTACAGTATAAGAGACAGATAGAGCATATGAGAATGAATCGTAGCATGGTGAAAGTACAGTAAGTAAAGCTGAAACTGGAATGTAAGACATGACAAATAAAGTAAAAGGTGTTTTGAATTATTAGAGTGATATGTGATCGGCTAAAGGGAAGCAAGGCCAAGTTATCCACTTGGCACGGCAATCCGCGGTGAACTCAACGGAGAATCATGCCGTCCAACCTGGATAACCGGGAGTGAGGTATCTGCGACACCCTACGTGGGGTGAGGGTGACGCTAGCAATGTATAGTTACAGTAAGGCTTGATCACATAACCCCTAATAATTTCCCCATTCCCCGAATAGTATAAATGGATCCGGTCATGGCACGTCATGACGCGGGATTCCCTAAGAGGGGAGCAAGTCCTCTTCAAGAATTTACCCTTCTACTCTACCCAAAACTAGGATTTACCCTATTACCTATATCTATGTCATGAATTTACCCTTCTACTCTACCCAACACTCACCCACATATACACTCTCACAAATACCACACTCTTAGGCCCTCCTATAGGTTTTCCTACAAGTTTAGTACATAGGCTAGCTATGGGATACTAGTTTCACTCATAAACCTCACACACACACTCACAAGCTCTCACAAAAACACCCACACCTACAAGGCAACTAGTGGACTGATTTAATAGGTTCAAGGACTGATTTTTGGGAGGCTAACAAAGGCAAATCTGAACTAATTTTAGTGTGGGGGTTTATGGCTAAAGTTTGGACTGATTTGGGGGTTCTTTGGACTGATTTTGGTGTGGTTTAAAAGGCTTGAACATAGGGCTATAATAGGGGATGTCTAGGAGCTAACTTGGTGGCAGGGGGGGCTGTTTTGTGGCTGAAACCTGCTGCCCATAACCATCCCACACAAGACACACACAACACAATATATATAGATCCCATTTAAACCACATATATATACCAATATATATATATATATATATATATCAATATATATATATATCTATATATATAAGACTAGATGATATAACCAATAGGCATGAACTCCCAACCTTTCCCCCTCTCACATTCTGGCCGAAACCTGGAACACTCTCCCCACACCACAACATCAAGCCACAACACAACCATATATATATATCTCCCATATATATAACCACATATATATACATATATATATATATATATATATATATATATATATATATATATATATATATATATATATATATATATATATATATATATATAACTAATAGGCTTGCAATCACAACCATTCCCCCCTCTCTCAAATCTGGCCGAAAATCTGGAACCCCCATTCCCAAGCACAACAACACACTACAACACAATAAAGTCACCATATATATATATATATATATATATATATATATATATATATATATATATATATATATATATATATATATATATATATATAATATATATATATATATATATATATATATATATATATATATATAAAAAATATATATATATATATATATATAATGATATATATATAACCATATATATACCAATACACATAGGAATAATATGATACATTAAGATACTCAAAAGAACCCACTCTACGACATGCAAAATCTGGAATATATATGAAAACTACATAAAAACAACATTCAAACATTATCCATGGGTCAAAAAGGGGGGTTTTTCCTATTGGGACACAAACCTACAAGTGGACACTCCTAGAAATGTCCAAAGGACACAAAAATGGTCTCAAATGATGGCACCACCATGGGAATCATCATGAAGGGTTTCCTACATGATCTACATGAGAAGAGAAAGAGTTTTGGAGAAGAAATCACCTTGGTTGGAGGAAGAATCAATGGAAGCTTCAAAAAGTGGATGGAGCCTTTGGAGAAGAAGAAGAAAAAGTGGATTGGAATAAAAAGGAATGGTTTTCTCTCTCCTCCCTATCCTCTCATGATGTGGCCGGCCACTCCAAGCACTTTTGTCCTATATGAGTATTTATAAGTTTGCCCTCCTATGATTTAAATGGCTAATAAATAGGTTATGGTTAAACCGGGGGTAGTTTAGTCAAACCGAAACCACTAATCTCTAACTAAATATTAACTAAAATAATAGTCTAGTCTCTAACCAAAATATCTAACATATGGGCCATGGCTAACTAGTGGGTGGGCCCGCTAAGGTCAAAATACCCCGGGTCCCCGAAACAAGTCAAAACAAGTCGGAATGAATTAAAATTCAAACCCGATTCAAATAACCCCAAAATAATACAAATAATAAATAAATAATTTCAAAATAATTTTTAAAGTGGAAAATTACCAGAATACCCCTGTTTGTGAAAACTGGGGGTGACAAATCTATCCACCTTAAAAAAAATTTTGTCCTCAAAATTAAAACAGACATACAATGAATCACATGCAGAAAAACAAAAATTATACCTCAGGGCTCGAATAGATAAGGGAAACGCTCCCGCATGTCGTCCTCTCTCTCCCAGATAGACTCACCTGGAGAGTGATGCCTCCATGCAACGCGAACCAAGGGGATAACCTGGTTCCGGAGCACCTTCTTCCTACGATCCAGAATCTCAACTGGCTGCTCTGGATAGTGAAGAGTAGGCCCCACCTCGATCGCTGAGTGGTCCAATACATGGCTGGGGTCCGCCACGTACCGTCTCAGCTGCGACACGTGGAACACGTTGTGTACCCCCTCTAGCGTAGGCGGCAAGTCTAGCCGGTAAGCCACTGCACCGACCCTCTCAAGAATGGTGAAAGATCCGATGTAGCGCGGACTAAGCTTCCCGCCTCTGCCAAAGCGAATCGTGTCCCGTGTCGGAGAAATCTTCAGGAACACCAAAGCACCAGCCTAGACATAAAACAAACTCAGAACACAGGACATACAAAACACAAACAAGCACAAACAGGAACTGAAACTAACCTCGAACTCTAACGGTCTCCGGTGGCTATCGGCCCAATGCCGCTGCCTATCCTGAGCCACCCGAATTCTGTCTCTAATCAACCGGACCTTCTCCGCTGCATCCACCACCATCTCTGGTCCGAGCAGCACCCTCTCACCAACATCGTCCCAAGATAAGGGAGTACGGCATCTCCGTCCGTATAGAGCCTCGAATGGCGATATCTCTATACTGGCCTGGTAGCTGTTGTTGTAAGCAAACTCTACTAGGTGGATAAGGTCCTCCCAAGAACCTCCGAGATCTAGCACGCACGTGCGAAGCATATCCTCCAAGGTCTGGATAGTCCTCTCCGACTGCCCGTCTGTCTGGGGGTGGTAAGCAGTACTGAACTTGAGCGAGGTGCCCAAGCTAGCCTGCAAACTCCTCCAGAAGTGGGAAGTGAAATGGCTATCTCGATCTGAAACTATGCTCACAGGGACTCCATGCAACCGCACGATCTGACGAACATACAGCTCTGCCAACCTCTCCGTAGACAATTCCACTTTGAAAGGCAAAAAGTGGGCCGATTTGGTCAATCTATCAACTAGGACCCAAATCGCGTCTTTCTCTCCTGGAGACCGTGGAAGTCCGGACACAAAGTCCATGGTGATGTGCTCCCACTTCCACTCTGGAATGGGTAGTGGCTGAAGTAATCCCCCAGGCCTCTGTCTCTCGGCCTTCACCTGCTGACAAACCAAGCAGCGAGATACGAACTGAGATACCTCGCGCTTCATGCCGTACCACCAAACGTGCTCTCTCAGATCTCTGTACATCTTGTTGGCACCAGGATGCATAGAGTACTGAGAGCGATGAGCCTCCTGAAGAACCTCCTCCCGAAGCTCTCCACTCGGAACGCACAGTCTAGTACCGTGCCGCAGCGACCCATCTTCGGCAATGGAGAAATCATCAAGCAGTCCCATCTGCACCTGCTCCCTGATGCTCTCCAGGGCAACATCATCAAACTGCGCTGATCTGATCCTGTCCATCAGCTCAGACTGAATCTGCAAACCCCATATCTGCACCTCCATGCCTGGAATGATCACCTTGATTCCCAAACTATCCAGGTCGGCCAAAAGATGACGGTCTGATGTCAGATACATAGCCACTGGATACCTGCTCAAGGCATCTGCGACTACGTTGGCCTTCCCTGGATGGTACTGCAAGGCGATATCAAAGTCCTTCATCAGCTCGAGCCAACGTCTCTGCCTCATGTTCAGCTCCTTCTGAATGAACACGTACTTCAAGCTCTTGTGGTCAGTAAAGATCTCAACCCGCTCTCCGTACAGATAATGCTTCCACAGCTTCAGGGCAAAGATGACAGCGGCTAACTCCAAATCGTGAGTCGGGTAGTTCTTCTCATGAGGACGTAACTGCCTAGATGCGTAGGCAATTATCTTCCCGTGCTGCTAAAGTACACAACCCAGACCCCGACCAGAAGCGTCGCTGTAAATCGAGAAACCACCGGTCCCAGACGACAATGTCAAGATAGGAGCTGATGTCAACCTCTTCTTCAGCTCATCGAAGGCGGCCTGCCACTCCTCAGTCCAGACGAACTCCACGTCCTTCCTGGTGATTCTAGTCATCGGCTCCGCGATCCGCGAGAAATCCTGGACGAACTTTCGATAGTAGCCCGCCAATCCCAGAAAGCTCCGAATCTCGACAATTGTACTAGGCGTAGACCAAGACTCTACTGCAGCAATCTTCTTCTGGTCTACTGAGATCCCGTGCTCGGTCACAACATGACCCAGGAACTCGACTTGGTCCAGGAAAAACTCACACTTCCCATACAACTGCTCCCTCCTCAACGTCTCGAGCACAATCCTCATATGCTCCTCGTGCTCCTCTGGCATCTTCGAGTAAACCAGGATGTCGTCTATGAAGACCACCACGAACTTGTCAAGGTACTGATGGAATACCTTGTTCATCAAGTTCATGAACAAAGCTGGAGCGTTGGTCAACCCAAATGGCATCACGGTGAACTCGTACTGGCCGTACCGAGTCCAAAAAGCTATCTTCGGAACGTCTTCCTTCTTCACCTTCAGCTGATGATAGCCGGATCTCAGATCTATCTTTGAAAACACCTTGGCACCGCTCAACTGATCGAACAAGTCATCGATCCTCGGCAATGGGTACTTATTCATGATAGTAAGGTTGTTGAGCGCCCTGTAATCGATACACATACGTATCGGACCATCCTTCTTCGGCACAAACAGGACTGGCGCTCCCCAAGGTGATGAACTGGATCTAATGAATCCCTTGTCCTACAGCTCGTCGACCTGCTTCTTCAGCTCCGCCAACTCGCTGTTGTTGACTCTATAGACGTGCTGCGAAATGGGCTCAGCACCTGGCACTAGGTCTATAGAGAACTCAATGTCTCTATCCGGCGGCATCCCAGGCAACTCCTCTGGAAAAACATCCATGAACTCAGCAATCAATGGATGCGGCAATGCCTGCCCCGCCAGTAGAGCTCCGCAGAACCCATCTACCGGCTCAGCTGCTCCTCTGGAAAACACAACCTCAGGCTCTCCGGGCGGCCTAAACAAAATCCTACCACCTCTACAATCTATAGTAGCATGGTGCGTGCTCAACCAATCCATTCCGAGTACCACATCGTACCTCGGAAGGGGCATTACGAGCAAGCACGCACCCAAAACTCGGCCTCCTACAGTAACTCTCCGCCCCTTGCAGATATTGTTGACCAGGATGATGCCTCCCCCGGTCAATATCTTGCAAGTCCTACCCAAGGGTTCAGCAATAATAGTGTGTCTCAGAGCAAAGAAGACAGACACAAAGCTATGCGAGGCACCGGAATCAAATAAGGTAAATGCAGGAAATGAATCGAGAAGAACATGACCACTACATCGCCTACTGGCTCTGCCTCCTCCTCTGCTGTCAGGGCAAACACTCTGCCCGCAGGGGCTCCCCTCTGGTGCTGCTGAAAACGCTGCTGCTGAGTCTGAAGTGGAGGACCCCTCTGCTGAACTGCTGGTCCTCTGGCTGGCTGTCCTCTGTCCTGAACTCCCTTGCCTCCGCGAATACGGCAGTCCTTCAGCTGGTGATCGGACGCCCCACAGTATAAGCAGGCGCCCAATCTCTTCCTGCACACCTCTACAGTGTGCCCTGGCCTCCCGCAGTAACTGTACTGTATAGCTGGCCTCCGGCGCTGACCCTGGCCCTGATGCTGCTGGACACGCGCCGGTGCCTGCTGGATCTGCAACTGAGACTGATGCTGCTGGAACTGCCTCTGCTGGAAATGTGGGCGCTTCGCTGGCCCTGCACTCGAACTGGATCCCAAAGCGTCACTGCTCCTCTTCGGCTTGAGGCCGAAGTCGTCCTCAGCAATCTGAGCCTCCATCAAGATCTGCTCAAATGTCGCGTCTTATCGCCCAGATGTGCGAGTGCGCACTGCATGGATGAGACCCCTCCTGAACTTCCGGGCCTTGCACCCCTCATCCTGAATCAAACTGGGTGCAAACCTGCTCAGGCGGAAGAACTCCGCTGCATACTCGTCCACTGACGAGCTCCCCTGCACCAAGCTAACAAACTGCCCCTCCAGAGCTGTCAAGGCTACATCTGGGTAGAAATTCTCCTTAAAGAGTTTCCTGAAGTCCTCCCAAGATATACCTCTAACCGATGCACGCGGATCCGTACGGTACCATGTCAATGCTATATCAAAGAACTGGCTCGCTGCAGAAGTCACCCATAGAGCTCTCGGAACCTCTGCCAACTCCAGACACCGCTGGACGTCCTCTAGCCAGTCGTCCGCGTATAGGATACCCTCGGTACCCCTAAAATCTCGCGGGTTCATCTTTCGGAAGTCGAGATGCGTACCGGGCCTCCCCTGGCCCTGCTGCTGTGCTGGTGCTCCCTCAGCTGTAGTCGGTGCACCTCTCTGCACTGCTGCCATAGCCAACTGGTGCGAGTTCTCCATCGTCTGCCTCAGCACCTCTGTCTGGCGCTGCTGCATCTGCAACATCTGCTGCAGGAGGGCCATCATCCCCTGGGTGTCTGCCGGTAGCTGAGGCGGCGGTAGAAGAATGTCTGGAATGACCATAGACGGTCCCGCTGCTGGAGGTGAAAGATCTCCTGGGATCGTCGCTGCTGCTGCTGCTGCTGCTGCTGCTCCTGCCGGAAGGGCAGGAACTATGGTAGCAGCTCCCTCAGCTGTAGCTCCCGCTGCCGGAGGTGGAAGACCTCCTGGGACTGCCACTGCTACTCCTGCAGCCGGAGGTGGAAGACCTCCTGCCTGACCGGGCCTCTCTGGTGCGGCGCTAGAACCCGCTGCCTGGGAGCGAGTGATCGTCATCCTGAGGATAGGTTGAAACAAGGAATCAATATGGCACATGATAGGAATATCAAAGACGGACAATTAAATTCAATGCAAAAAAAATTTGTCATGGTAATCAAAAGATCAGAATCTCCTAACATGTGATTGAGTAACTCCTATCATACCCTAATCCTACGTCCTAATCGCAGGCTCGTAATTAGCACTCTAAGTCGAGCACCATTACGAGTTCGCACTAGTTGCGACACTGACCTGCATGGGCCACCACAAAAACGTGTCACGACCCGCACCCTGAAGAGGGGCACGAGCACGTGGTTACGTCCAGCCTACGCCGCAGAATCGGCGGTAGAACGCTGTATATAGGGTCTGTAAATACTACAACTAAACAAATAAATGTACCTGTACAGTATATACACTCCGAACGGGGGAATAAAGCAATACTGTCTCAATCACATAATCAAAACTAAGGTAGAAAGCATGGAAAAGAGATATGATAGAAATAAACAGGAAACGAGTCCAAGATGTCCATAAGTCACAGCTAATCACAAATCCAGAGTCTCAGAAATATAATATAAGTATAAGATACTACAACTGAAATAAACTGCTGGCTCGCAGGCCAGGCAAACCTAACTAATACTAGGCTACTCCGGGTGGGCGAAGTCAAGAGGCTCTACCACTAAGCCCTTGTCTAGGTCAAGTCCATCAGACTCTATCCCGTAGTAAGTCGGGCAATCATCCTCTAAATCATCTGTAAAATTTGTCAACGGTATCCTGTCAGGAAAATGAGCAAGTACAAACACCAACAGCAGTTCCATGTGAATTGAGAAATACTATAAGAGACAGTAATAATGAAATACAAGACAAAAAATATAGGCGACTTGGGAACCATTCGAAAGCCGAGTTACAACCCTTAAACCAAACAAGGACTGGGATTGTAACCCTTCTTCCGAACAGAACCTAGTCCCATAACCAAGGTACAGTATAAGAGACAGATAGAGCATATGAGAATGAATCGTAGCATGGTGAAAGTACAGTAAGTAAAGCTGAAACTGGAATGTAAGACATGACAAATAAAGTAAAAGGTGTTTTGAATTATTAGAGTGATATGTGATCGGCTAAAGGGAAGCAAGGCCAAGTTATCCACTTGGCACGGCAATCCGCGGTGAACTCAACAGAGAATCATGCCGTCCAACCTGGATAATCGGGAGTGTGGTATCTGCGACACCCTACGTGGGGTGAGGGTGACGCTAGCAATGTATAGTTACAGTAAGGCTTGATCACATAACCCCTAATAATTCCCCCATTCCCCGAATAGTATAAATGGATCCGGTCATGGCACGTCATGACGCGGGATTCCCTAAGAGGGGAGCAAGTCCTCTTCAAGAATCGGCGTCAATACAAGTACAAGAATCAAGACCAAGCAAGTACCAATATCCCAAGAGATCCAGGAATGACATCTCATGACCAGAATCCGATAATACTAGTCCGTGAACTATCGTGTCGAGAATCAAGTAAGACACTACGACTGAATCGGATATAGTAGATATCAAGACAATGAAAAATATCAGTGAATGTACTCGCCTGTGGTCCTGAGCTGATAGAGTGAACAGACGCTCAGAGCGATCACAGACCTAAGACAAGATACTATGAGTCAAACAGGACTAAATACTGAAAAGGAAACTAATACAAGTCATGAATGCAAGTCTAAGTCAAAACTAGGTCAATCTAGGTCTAACTGAGTCATACTAGGCCATACTGGTTCATACTAGGTCATACTAGGTCATTGGAAGTCATTCCAAGTCAAACTAGGTCAATCGGGATCAACGGTTGACTTACAGTTGACTTTTGGTCAAAAAGTCAACTCTGGTCAACTATGGTCAACTCTGGTCAACTCTAGGTCAACCCTAGGTCAAACTAGTCTAATGTTGACCGACTGTTGACTTTCAGTCAACTGGTCAACTCTGGGTTGGTTTCGGTCAAATCGGGTCGCTTTAAGGCTAAGTTTGACTCTCGGTTGACTTTTGTTGACTTTTGGTCAAAAAGGTCAACCGACGTCAAAACTAGTCTTAGAGTACCATATTTGATCATTACCAACCACGGGGATCAAGTTCTAACACCATCTTAGGCTTCTAACACAAGTATCCTATTTCTAGGCAAAACTAGGATTTACCCTATTACCTATATCTATGTCATGAATTTACCCTTCTACTCTACCCAACACTCACCCACATATACACTCTCACAAATACCACACTCTTAGGCCCTCCTATAGGTTTTCCTACAAGTTTAGTACATAGGCTAGCTATGGGATACTAGTTTCACTCATAAACCTCACACACACACTCACAAGCTCTCACAAAAACACCCACACCTACAAGGCAACTAGTGGACTGATTTAATAGGTTCAAGGACTGATTTTTGGGAGGCTAACAAAGGCAAATCTGAACTAATTTTAGTGTGGGGGTTTATGGCTAAAGTTTGGACTGATTTGGGGGTTCTTTGGACTGATTTTGGTGTGGTTTAAAAGGCTTGAACATAGGGCTATAATAGGGGATGTCTAGGAGCTAACTTGGTGGCAGGGGGGGCTGTTTTGTGGCTGAAACCTGCTGCCCATAACCATCCCACACAAGACACACACAACACAATATATATAGATCCCATTTAAACCACATATATATACCAATATATATATATATATATATATCAATATATATATATCTATATATATAAGACTAGATGATATAACCAATAGGCATGAACTCCCAACCTTTCCCCCTCTCACATTCTGGCCGAAACCTGGAACACTCTCCCCACACCACAACATCAAGCCACAACACAACCATATATATATCTCCCATATATATAACCACATCTATATATATATATATATATATATATATATATATATATATATATATATATATATATATATATATATAACTAGATATATATAACTAATAGGCTTGCAATCACAACCATTCCCCCCTCTCTCAAATCTGGCCGAAAATCTGGAACCCCCATTCCCAAGCACAACAACACACTACAACACAATAAAGTCACCATATATATATATATATATATATATATATATATATATATATATATATATATATATATATATATATATATAATGATATATATATAACCATATATATACCAATACACATAGGAATAATATGATACATTAAGATACTCAAAAGAACCCACTCTACAACATGCAAAATCTGGAATATATATGAAAACTACATAAAAACAACATTCAAACATTATCCATGGGTCAAAAAGGGGAGTTTTTCCTATTGGGACACAAACCTACAAGTGGACACTCCTAGAAATGTCCAAAGGACACAAAAATGGTCTCAAATGATGGCACCACCATGGGAATCATCATGAAGGGTTTCCTACATGATCTACATGAGAAGAGAAAGAGTTTTGGAGAAGAAATCACCTTGGTTGGAGGAAGAATCAATGGAAGCTTCAAAAAGTGGATGGAGCCTTTGGAGAAGAAGAAGAAAAAGTGGATTGGAATGAAAAGGAATGGTTTTCTCTCTCCTCCCTATCCTCTCATGATGTGGCCGGCCACTCCAAGCACTTTTGTCCTATATGAGTATTTACAAGTTTGCCCTCCTATGATTTAAATGGCTAATAAATAGGTTATGGTTAAACCGGGGGTAGTTTAGTCAAACCGAAACCACTAATCTCTAACTAAATATTAACTAAAATAATAGTCTAGTCTCTAACCAAAATATCTAACATGTGGGCCATGGCTAACTAGTGGGTGGGTCCGCTAAGGTCCAAATACCCCGGGTCCCCGAAACAAGTCAAAACAAGTCGGAATGAATTGAAATTCGAACCCGATTCAAATAACCCCAAAATAATACAAATAATAAATAAATAATTTCAAAATAATTTTTCAAGTGGAAAATTACCATAATACCCCTGTTTGTGAAAACTGGGGGTGACACTTGCATCTACAGATGATCCGATTAAAAAAATCAGTCATAAAAGAAATAATAAGCTCATATTCATCAATTTTTATGAATTGCGTACAAGATCCATGGTATACTAATATATCTTGTATTCTGGTAATTGTAGCTTTCAAATTTGGATCTCTTTCTCGAAGAAGAGATTTTGAAGTTCAGAGATGCTAGGTTCAACTTTTCTACTTTGCCATAAAACGTCGTTCTTATATTCCCTGCCAAGGCAATTTATTTGATTGTGGGATTTTTATAATTGTATTCATGAAAGAAGATTGTAGTCTGGACTCCCGTTTTTTCAATGTAAGTCTGAAAATATGTCGTCAAAAACTTACACTTTTTCGAGCAATATTTTTGATGTTATGTTTGTTATATGCAGTTTGATTCGAGCATGGAAAGACACAAAGCTGCTGAATGGATTGCAACTTCAGAGCACAATGAAGTACTATCCAAGTTGCGCAACAATATAATATAATTAAGCAGAAAGGAGTCCAAACTGAAATGATTGAATACGAAAGACAATAATTTTTTTTTTCTTCTTTTATCTAATGTATTATGTTCATTTGTTTTGTTGAGTTTTATTGTTCTTAAAATGTGGGATAAAAATGATATCAAAATGTTCATTTGTTTCATAATCTTGCTGTCATATAATCCTAAAATATCCTAACCTGTACCTCTGACCCTATGGGTATACCCTCTATTCGTGCTAAAGTGATTTATGCCTCTGACCCTATGTATCGAAAATAAATTCTCAAGTTATTAACAAGAGAAAATTTGTAAAATGCCCAAAAACCGCAAAATTTTTATGAAAAAATCCACCACAAAATAATATTTCATCGCGTGCCCAGAATTAGCTAAAAAAATATAAAAGGGTGCGGCATGATCTTATTGCCCTTCTAATTTTTTCAAAACACTCACGAAACCTACTCTTCAAAACCAGAAAGATTCTATTCTTCCTCTTCTTCCATATGCTGCTCCTTTTCGTATCTAGGTTTCATCCTCCAAAATCTTCAAACTCTATTTCAAATACTCGTCAGTGACTCTCCATTTACAATCTTCACACCATGTCGCAAACATCAGCATCAAATGGAACTCCAGTTAGAGAAGAGGGAGAAGATGTAGATATGCAAGAAGAGAAAGCTGTTGTGAAGAGATTTAAGAAGGTTGCACATGAGCCAGAGGCTAGTAATCAAGAAGGAGGGCAAAAAGAAGGGCAAAAAGAAGGTATAACTATAAGTGTTAAAATATAGGAGAATGGTCATTCTCCGTGTAAATATCACGGAGAATGACCATTATCCGTGTTAAAGTCACGGAGAATGGCCATTCTACAAGTTTATATTGACGGAGAATAGACCATTCTCCGTGATAATATCACGGAGAATGACCATTCTCTTTGTTAGATTGAAGGATTAATTCCATTCTCCGTGTTGACTTGACGGAGAAAGGCTATTCCCGTGTTAAAATGAAGGGAAACTGCCATTCTCCGTGTTAAAACCCCAGAGAATGGCCATTTCGTATTAAAATATGGGAGAATGGTCATTCTCCGTGCAAATATCACGAAGAATGGCCATCTCGTGTTAAAATGTAAGAGAATGGTCATTCTCCGTGCAAATATCACGGATAATTTTTATTCTTCGTGCAATATCACAGAGAATGACTATTATCCGTGTTAAAGTCATGGGGAATGACCATTCTCCGTGTTAGATTGATGGAGAACAGTTGACAGAAACCTAATTTTTTGTCTTTTTATAGGAAAAAAACTGTCAGAAATAAATATTCAAGAGTTTTCCGTTCTTCTTTCAAGACGATGCAAACTCTTATGGATGATATCAAAGAAGATGGCGGCCGTTTGCCCGAGCCAGTTATCGATTCTTTGAAGAATACCGGTTTCTACAATTTTGTCTAGGTATTCTACAAAAACAAAGTTCGCACTCAAGAATTGACCAAGGTTTCAGAAGGTCTTGAGAATTTGATAGGAACTTATGTGGAATACAAATCTGGTATCGGATACTTTCAACTGAGCACTACTATTAAAATAGCACCGAGTGTGGGCGATATGACAACCATTTTTGGTCTACCGCTGAAGGATGATAGTGAAGATGATGCTAATTACAGAAGATTGATAACGGAAAAATAATAGCATCCCACACCACCAGCATCGTTGAGCATGTGTAGAGATCACTTCACAAGATTGTTGGCTAATTCTAAGGGCAAACACTCAGAAGTCACGAATAAGGAAGTGAGCGAGAAGTTCTTTGAATTGTTACAACGGCTTCGTGCGGAGATAACACTGTTAATCCAGATGATTTGGCCAACCTAATAATCTTCCACTTGTGCCAAAAAGTATTCTTCACAAAGTCCGACGGTTCAAATTTGCCGTACAGATTCTTGGCCTTGGTAGACAACATAGAAGTTATCAATAGAATATGCTGGCCAAGGTTAAACTTGGAGTATGTCATGAAGAGCATCAAGAGGACTACTGTAACGCCTCAGTCCCAAAATACGTAGGACTAAGTACGTAGACATGCCAGCTGTACTTATACGAAGAATACACCAATATATGGTAATCCCCGTATTAGTATATAAGTTGTAATAATAATACATGATAAGCCACAATAATATAACTAAATCTCATCCACAGTTCAACACAGAGAATAAAATAAGTCCACTAAATAAGATAAATGATGATATCAAAATATAGTCGGGTAGACATTCCCACCCAAACAGCTATAGAAAAATAGTCTCAACTAAATGGAGTCCAACCTCCTCAAACAGCAAGAAAGATAATAAAAGATGTCCAATACATGGTCTCAGATAATAAAGAATAAAACTAAGTATTAGCGAGAGATGCCTCGTCACCGATGTATGATGGATCCAATGCGGCACCGTACTCCTCGGGATAGTCCTGTTCGTCTAATCCTGGAGAGATCACCAGGTCCTCAGAGGGACGTAATAAGATACAGAAAACATGCCAAGTAACTGAATGTGTAAAATATGCAACTATGACTCTACAGGATCTCCTAACCGTCTATGTGAGATGCAGTTTGAGGACAACGTTCTATGCAGGGGCTGTAACGGATTCACGCAAGCAAGTAATAAAGAGTGGCCGTCAAGAAGCGCTCATCCGAGACACTATCGGCCAGGACAGAAAGTAGTACTCATACGAGTCACTCTCGGCCCCAAAGTGTGTTAAAAATAAATGTAGCCCCTACGCTAGTAGCTGTCCCCTCCCCCCAACTGCTCCTGTCCAAGATGTATCAACAGCATGTCCAGTTGGCAACTGCTACGGCTTCTAATTAACTCAACATACTAGTAGCAGTTACCTCCTAACCGTCGCACGTTCCGTACGTATCGATGGCCAGTCGAGTACGCAGGTCCGTGTCCTATATAAACTCACTCATCATGTGATACACATGTGTCAAGGCCATAGGGGATATGAAAATACCCCACATACTCTTAGGGTAGTCAACTGACACAAGGTCGACATGCAAATAAAGACATAAATAAATATAACGACTAAATTTAGCCGCTTGCACCCAAGTGTGACTTGGACGCCCAATAGAAGCAAAATAATAAATAAGAGAAATAAATATGCAATAATAAAATATACTGAAAAGAAATGAGCACAATCAGAATCTATGGCAAGGTATACTTGCCTGCGGTGCGAGAAGGGCAATCCAAGAGTAGTAAGTGTCAGCACCAAAAACTCACAAATCACAGATGACTCCAGACGCTGAAAAAAACATCAAAAAAGATCTCGTGTGAAGAAGATATACCTAAGAAATGCCTGTCCAAAAGTCCAATTCTGGAACAGGGGCAAAATCATAATTTCGGGTCAAACGATGTCCACCGTTGGACCCGTTTTACACCGAAATGCGTGCCAAAGTCTATGGTCCCTAAAGTCGTCAACTACATGTTTACGGATTCAGTTTAAGGACAAGAACTCAACGGTATGTCCAGTTTTGGATTCCGATGAGCCTGTGTACCAATTCGCCCATTTGAGTCGGTCTTGGGCCCGCCAAAAGGGGTTCCGATTCGACCTTCTCAGAATCGAACCAAACTTGGGACACAGGAACAAAATTTTGATTCGGACCTGTTGGCGTAAGTTTCGTCTCAATTTGACGACTGTACACGAAGTTAGGACAAAGTTTGCAAATTTGCGATACGGGGGTATCTCGACGGATACGGACTGATTTCGTCGCACACACGCGACGAAACTGAGTTCCGTCAGTTCCCACACGTCAGCAACGTCCAACGTGCCTTCGATGCATATAGCACGCGACCATGTCGCCCTATTTGTCGGGCGCACGCCGTACCGGGGAAAAATTCAGAAATAAAATAACTATTTTAAAAACAGTTTTTCGCACAAGTTTAGCACTGATTTAATTCTTACACAAAAATCAAAATATCGATAATAAGTGCTTTTTAATCGTGGTTATATGTCTTCACATGTGTCAATTAGTTACTACAATTCTTTACTACATAGCAAGAAAATTTGCCGACAAATTGTCGTTTTAAAAACAGTTTTTAGTATTACAGAAAATAGGTTTTTCTTCAACTTCGTCTCGATTTTTTGAGCAAGTCGATGGGTGTTCAAATCCACCTGGAGGATCTCGAAGAGGGTCAAGTCTACTTTCCAAAAATTCTTACGAATCGAAAATCGGTGCTACGAGTAAAAAGTTACGTCGTAGGAAAGTAGGGTACCTTGAGTGGGAAAACTGCTCCGTGGGTGACGAGGGGCTGACTTCCGATGCTCCGTTCGTCGCGCACAAAACTCTGTCGCTGGCGAAACAAACTCGTAGGCAAAGGGGGTATGTTCAGCCGCAACTTCGTTTTGGTAGTCTAGGGTTTTGAGGTTTGTGGAAAAGATGTATGTTTTATAACAACTTCTAGCAAAACCTAATAGTAATAGGTTTAGAAATAATAGATAAATCCCACGGGTTGGGTTGATTTCGTGAGCTTGCTGCTTCAGCAGCAAGCAATTTAGGGGTGGGCCTCCCCACTTTAGGTGGGGGATTGGTTGTTTTTTTGTTTTTTTCCTTTTTCGTTCTTCCACTCTCTATTAAGAGAGGCTGTGTTGTGGTCGGTTCCCCTTTGGGCCGACCACCACTGCCCTTTTTTACTACTATAAACTATATATATATATATTATATATATATATATTATATATATATATATATATATATATATATATATATATATATATATATTATGTGATATATACATTATATATATCTATATAAAAATATATAGGTATATATAATGTATAATCACATAAAAATCCTATAAATTTGTAAATAAGTATCAAAAATCTTTTATAATAATTACAGACTATATTTAGTAGCACTTAAAATATCAAGTACACAATCATATATATATATATATATATATATATATATATATAGATATATATATATATATATATTATATATATATATATATATAATATATATATATATATATATTATATCTATATATATATATATAAATATAATATAATATATATATATATATATATATATATATATATATATATATATATATATATATATATATATATATATATATATATATATATATATATATAACTACCTCTTATGCTAAATAATATAGTAAAAAATAATTTTTAAAACACGAAAATAATTAGAAAATATTGGGGATTTACATCCTACCAACTTAAAAAAATTTCGTCCTCAAAATTTCGTAATAGGTAGGGTAGAAAGGGTTAAGTTAGAAAGAGTTCATCGAAACACGATTAAATAGCGGACAAGGCAAGGACGATGATCAAACATTCCTGCAATTAGAAGTCTTGATTTTTTGTCAGTTATGAAATAACTCAAGGATATGGTTTTGAAAGAGGGTTGCTAGTTAACACGATGAAGTAGGAAGAGTTAAGGGTTAAATTAATTCATGATAAGACATGAATGAGGCATAAGGAATCACTGATTAAGGGCAAGCAATTAGAGAATGTCGCCGTCTATGTTTAGAATTGAATCACTCTCAAGTTTCAAGTAGGTCGCGAAAGTGAATCTAGGGTCGAGAAAAAGGACGAAGAACTTCAAGATAGGGACAAAGTCACGTTGATAGGACAGTGGCTAGCTATCTCGGTGTTTACTCAAACTTCATGGTCACAGAAAATAGTTTGCCTATCTATCAAGTACAAGCCCGTCTAGTATAGCTAAAAGATGAAATTCCACAAGAGTTCAAGGAATATTTTTTGATGCCAATACATGCTTCAAGGGCGGTTGTATAATCTAAGAGAATTGCCAAGTAGTCGTGAGGGAGACTCTAAAGGGCAATTTTAGCTACGTCTCCATCCGTGTAGAACGATGGATGTAAGCGAACCAAAACGCACTCGGTTGATTAGACCATCATACACCGGTTCTTATTAGACAAATGTTAGTGGGCGCACCCAATAAAATATGTCATGAACGCTGATAAAGGAATAAGCTTGTAAATCTAAGACTAAATTAGCAGCACAGGTGGAGAAATATGTAAGTAAGGGAGGTAGTGAGAAGGAAATCGATCATTCCAAGTCCTCAAATTAGTAGTATAAATGAACTCATCTATATGGTTCACCCGAAAATGTTTGTTAGGTAGTGAGGTATTCTACCCAACTTAAAAATTGAACTAGTGGTGTAGGGTTTAATAGGTCAAGCAATCAAAGTAAAGCACAATCAAGTATTTTAGGCGTCAAGCAGAACACAATCACACATCGGGTAGAAAGAATTAGTCAAGGTTGAGTCTGATCTGCATCTAGAAATATATTAGTTTCATGGTAAGGATTTGAGTTTAGTCCTTTCGACTCGAGAGTCGTATCAAGCAAAATAGAGCATAAAAGGACGTGTGTTTAGTGGGACATGATTACCCACATGAATGTAGGCTCGTCTAGGTCTTACATATATATTTGTCGGATGGAAAAGTCTTGTTTATGCTCCAATTATCAAGTCACGTGGACACAAAGAATTTAAAATAGAAGTGGGAGTCGATGAGATAATGTTTAACGCACAAATAATGGCCAAGTTAAAGCATGAAATAAGATGATTTAGATTCTAGCAATTCAAGGTAAATGAGTTAGGAATACGTTTTTAGAGAGATATTAGCCCTCAGATAGAGTATGATCAAGAAACAATCTAATCATTTCTCCAGTTTCAAATAGTTAGAAAGTCACAAAAAATCTAAATTTGAGGGATGCCGAGTGTGTCAAGTTTTAAATATAACCACATAATTTTATGGATGACTAACAACACTTATGTATATGCTATTAACATTGCCATGAGGGATATGACTACTAGTGTGGATTCCTCCAACCCATTAGGGTTTGATGGTGCTATCATTAAAAATTTTAAAACTCAAGTTTCCTACAAAAGTTTCTAAACAAGTTTTCCAAAAGGAACAACCAAACTTTTATATTCACTCCAAGTTGTCTAATTTGATCATGATTACAATTTTTAATCCCTTCCGTAATCTCGAAGTGAACTTTCCTACCCGCTACTAATTTTTCCAAGATTTAACATTTTCACTCCTCAATGCTTCTTCTTTGGTGAACTCGAACTCTGAATCAACCGGGGGTCTAAGTATGTACTGCCTCTATGGCAGTTGATAGAGCAAAATGCTGGCTCAACCAGTCCATCCGAAAAGACATCGAAGGTAGACATGGGGAATACAAGTAGTCGTGCACTCATCTCCCTATCACATAACACTACAGAGCAATCTCTACAGATACCACTAAAGGTACAACTCCTTCCCCAGTGAGGATTCTAGGGTTTGATAGAGTGACATGGGTATACTGTGTCTAGTGGCAAAGCTAGTGGCTGTAAATGAATGGGTGGCTCCAGCATCAAATAATGTAATGGCAGGAAACGATGCAACTAGAAACCATACCTGCTATGATGTCCACCTCTGGTTATGCCCCTCGACAGCTAGAGCAAAAGCCTTTCCAATCCGCTGATTACCCGTCTGTGCTCTAGCCTGCTGGAATTGGGCTTTCTGAGTGGGTAAGGGTGGTCGTGGTGCTCCTGGTCCTGTAATAGCTGGCCTCTGCGGCTAATTAGTGGAGTGACCCTCTGAAATGAGCAATCCTTAGCCTGATGCTGATTCGATCCGCAAATCAAACAATGCCCCAACCGTCATCTACAATCTCGCAAAGCATACCAACTTTACCACAGTATGTCAAGTGACCTTCTCCTGTGTCGGTATGGCCCCTATCCTTTGCTGATGCTGAGGTATGGGACGGCGTCTCACTGGCCCTCCTGTAGTGGTCTTAGCTGATCCCACAGTCGATAAACACGTCGGGTCGCCTTCTTGCTTATGGCCCCTGAGTTCTAGCCTCTGCCAGAACAGCTGCTTGGGAGACCCTCGACTCGGAGCTGGTGTACCTGCAACTCTACACCAAGCCTCTATTAAATCTTTTGGCTTTTACAGCTCTGTCGTAACCAACCTTGGTGCGAAACGACTCAGTTGGCTAAACTCGCGTCATACTCGTCAACTGTCATATTTCCCTGCTCTAAGTATAGAAACTGGTCATATAGAGCATCATTGGCAGTATCGGAGAAAAACTTCTTATTGAACAGTTCTTTGAATTCCTTCCATGTCTGATCAACTCCTAGCCGCCTCTCCTCTGCAGCCCACCAATCGTAAGCATTTCCTTCCAGATGTAACTTTCTACCGTCATCCATAGATCTGCGAATAACTCTGAAGCCTTCAGGATATTTTCTGTCTTAAACCAGCCAATGGTGATCCCGATGACGTCTTCAGTGCCCTTGAAGTGTGGAGGATTCATGTTACAGAATCCTTCGATGGAACCCACAGAGGTTGTGGTGCTCGGGCCAATGCCATCTCCAAACTCCTCATGATAGCCTCGCTCTGCTGCATCTGAGCATGTACTAAGCTCTGGAGGATCTGCTCTGTAGTAGCCCCACCAGCCTGAGCTGGGCTGCTGATGGGGTATGTAGGCACCTGGGACATGATCTGTGTGGGCACCCTGTGGCCCGTACTGTTGGAGGATATGAAGGATATGGAAAGGGATATTGTGGGGGGTATATGGGTGGATACTGAGGTAGATTCTGTGGAGGATACTGGGTGGATATGATGGGATATGGTGATAGATATGGTGGGGGCTGCAGGGGTAGATAAGGTGGTGGATACTGTGGTGGCTGTTGTGGTGGATATGATGATGGTGGATATTTTGGAGGTTGTTGGGGGTGGATATAATGATGGTGATATGGGGGTAGAATCTTTGGTGGGAACGGAGGTGGATAAGGTAGTGGGTGGTGGTAGGTACTCTCCTGGGGTGCAGGATCCTCGGAACCAGTCTGTTGAGTCGTAGCTGGGGTCATCACTGGTTGGAGGGGTGCCCGGATGGTGCTGGAGTGGTCGGGGACATAGCTGGCTGTTGCGGATTCACTGGTTCCTCTTGAGCAGTAGTGTTTCCGTAGTAATGGCAAGGGGTGTGTTAGATCGCTACGAAGATCATCCTATATTGGCACGAAAATTTAGGTTGGTTAGAACAATTTCAAGCTGAAGGGAATTCAATAAGTTTATAGGAAAGAAGATGGAGTAGAGATCAAAGTCGTAGTAAGTGGATGAGATCCTATATCCTATTCCTAGTTTGCAGGCTTGTTGGGCACAGTCATTAACCAACAATACTAGGACCTGCATGGGCCACCACAAAAATATGTAATGCCCCAGCCCCAAAATACG